>OZ010798.1:324250200-324727700 GCA_963932465.1 Maratus speciosus | reverse complement strand
AAATAATATTTTGTATTTATCGCTAATGCTGCTTGGGGACAAGCATTAACAAATGTTATTAAATACAAGAATATTTTGAATTTTTGCTTTATGGGCATGCAGTGCTCATACATGCAGTATTTTTTACTTACTGCCACATGCATGCACAATTTTTTTTTTTTTTTTTTTTTTACTATTTCATATTCACTATCTATATTACAAATTCCCTTTCCCCTCTCTTTTTTTAGAAATAACGTTTGGAAAATGTTGGTATTTTGTTTTGAAAACATCATTGTTTTTTATTGGACTTAGATCAATTTTAATATTTATATGAATCTCAGAATCATTATCATTACAAAATTTTATACTATTTGCTTTTTACAAATTTCTCTTCCCCCTCCCCCATCTCTCTCGCTCTCTCTTTTTTCATAAAATAACATTTGGAGAACTTTGGTATTTTGTTTGTAAAAGCATGTTAAAAGATAGATTGAATACATCTTTTTTTTTTATTTTTTTTTAAACCAAAATTTTTCTAATTTACCGATGCTTTTGAAGACAAAATAATATTTTGTATTTATCGCTAATGCTGCTTGGGGACAAGTATTATAACAAATGTTATTAAATACAAGAATATTGTTTTGAATTTTTAATATTATCTGTTAACCTTATATTAATTTTTATAATGAAATTGAATGAGTTTTTGTATATCCCTTGCATATTCTCCCTTGATGGTCTGTCATCTTTTTTGTTATGACCGACATTTTTTTTAGCGATTTTGCAACCCTGACTATTTTCAGCGGTAGAATTGATTAAAAAAAAATCACTGATCCCAAGGACCAGTAAACATCAGAGTTTACTGGTCTGCAGACATCGTTACTGGACTGCTACATAAAATTATATAAGTACCTTAACCCTTTGAGTGACACCCCCCCCCCCTCTCCTCCGCCGAGAATATAAACCAAACTTCCTTTCAGTTACCCAAAATTTTCGGCATAATAAAATGTAAAATTATAATTTGCTAAAAATTAAATAAATAGTACATAAACAAAAACTGAAATTGTTATGTTTTTTATTTCCGTCTATTTATTTTAACTGACTAAGTGTTTATGCAAATTTTATGCTTATTGTAATGTTTGGTTGCAGTTTTCTCAGGGATGGGAAAATTTACGTTTACCTGTCAAAGAGGGGAAAAAGTTACTGTTAGTTACTGGTCCTTCGGACCACTAAATTTTTTAAATTTGTGGTCCGATTGAATTTTTAGTGATCTCGGACCAGCGGACCACCAAGGATTTCGAACGCTGAAACCAGGGTTCGTTGATATATATCAATGGATATATATCATGATATATATCTTGATATATATCCGATATTTATTTTTAAAATATCAAGATTTTTGATATTTTCGATATTTTCAAATTCTTGATATTTATTTTCAAAAAATCAAGATGTTTGATATTTTGTATATTTGATATTTATTTTTAAAATATCAATGTGTTAGATATTTTTGATGTTTTCTTCAGTCAAAACAAGTGTAAATGAAATTTTCAACTGTTATTGACTGTGCCATTCTGTAGATAAAGAACTTTTGTCTCTGGCAGTCACTTTTTTAGGCAAAGAAGAAAACAAATATCTTTTTTAAGCTTTATGTTTGAAACTTTTATTTTTAAATGTAGAACTAATAATTATGTGAGACAATTAATTCAGAACAGCCATTGAAAGATAAACTGTAATTTAGATAATCGTTTATATACAGCATTATTAGAAAATAATCTTCTGATTTTGGTTTGAGTCTAAACTGTACTACAGGTTAGGGAATAACAAATAGACAAGCTTACATTTATGTTAAAATTCTTCAATTTAAAAAAAAACCATTTTGTATTTAAAATTTTATTTTATAAAATATAAAACTTCCTTGATACTTGATACAAATCCTATAGTTTAGAAAGATATGCAAAATTGTATGCAAATATATGCAGATTGTATCTGTTTTCAATTACATAGCTGCCAACTTGTACGGATTTTTCATACCACTAAAATTTTATAGAAAAATTTAGCTAATTGAACAACCGAAATTCAAACATTTTTAGCGTTTAATTAAATCAAATATTTCTATTAAATTTTAGTGGTAAGAAAAATCCGTACAAGTTGGCAGCTATGCAATTAGTACATCTTCAATTTTGTTCTAAGTAAAAAAAAAAAAAAAAAAAAAAGAGATGCATTTTAGAATATTATTGTTTAAGTTTTTATGTTAATTGCAGTATGTTTTAGTTTCTAATTTATATTATGCTTGAAAATATCCATTATCAGCAGTAAGTTGACTATTTTGAAAATATCGGATATATATCGAAAATATCAGATATATATCAAAATATCGGATATTTTTGATATTTTCGAAAATATCATGATATTTACGAACCCTGGCTGAAACACATACAGTACCATGACACAAAAAACTACATACGGCCGTTTCAAGGATTCTTGGATCTCCTTCTTCAGTGCGAGGGGCGCGGGGGTGAATCACAAAAATAGCCAGGGTCTATAACCGAGGGATTCTTTGACCCCATTTTAATCTTTTAATATTTTTTTTATCACACTGAGAAAGGGGATCCAAGAATACTCTTTGAAACGGCCGTATGTGGTTTTTTGTGTCATGGTATTGTACGTATTTGTGCATTTGAACATTGTAAAAGGTTTTAGCTTATGCATTAAAACTCGCACAAGATGGTTGATTTATAGTAATAGATAACTTATAGTAATAGAAAACTTTAAATTTTATGAATATACTAATGGCCATTTACAAAATTTCATTTATTTTTTAGGTTTATTATCATTTATTTTTTAGGTCCATTACTGGAACACGTAATTAGTCAATTTCCAGTAATGGACACCCCATGTAGACATTGCTAAAAAATGCAATTTCAGTAATGTTCATACAGTATCTGTTATCTTATTAACTTAAACATATAAACGGATCATTGTATATACCCTGTATTATAAGATGCAAACATTACACGACACTTTATTGTACAGTAAGTAAATTAGTAGGGATAGGGATGCACCGAATATTCGGTATTCGGACATCTCACCGAATATTGGCGCACCGAATACTGAAAAAACCTTGCACAACTTCTAATGTTAACTGTCGACTTATAATGATATCCAGAACAATTAAATAAATAGAATTATATTTAAATAAAAAAAATAATAATTTTACATTATTTGCTGTTTGTAAAATTAAAGTTAAGAAAATTAGTAAATTAATGTTTAAAAAAAAAGATTTTCTTGACCACATTATCTCCATTAAAAGTTTGTTGAAAGATTTTAGGATCGCAAATTTCAGAGACTAATCTAGGATGCCATTTAAAATTTTCCTTGCTGAGTTGCCATCATTTGTATAGATTGTATTATTTATTTTTACTTTAGTCGCTTCCGGACAAATAAAGAGTATATATGACCCTGTGAAGTTTTTCTTCCAATTTTTTTCACAATTTCTCTTTGATTTTAAAATGTTTGTTTTAGAATTTAAGAAAATATTCATTTGCTTTAATTCACAGATGAAGTCATGAAATTTAAAATTTTATTAATTAAAAAAGTTTATAACTATCCTATTCTTAAGTAACTCAAAGTAGATTTTTTTTTTCAGTATAAAGTTTACTTATAAAAAGCTCCTGTTTATCCAAATGTTATTTTCTGTATTAAGTATTATGTATTTTTTAATTAATATTTTAATGCCTTTGAAATAAAAAATTATTTGTCCAGCCGAATATTCGGTAATTCGGTTCGCCTGTAGGCCGAATATTCGACATTCGGCCAAAATCACTATTCGGTGCATCCCTATAAATTAGCAAAATAAAATAAATAAATAAAAATAAAAACATACAATCACGGGTGATTCTGTTCTAAATTTTTCGAAAATTTAAATCTTCGGTTATGAAAGTTTTAAAATATCGGCCATCCGTCTGAAAATTCAGACATAAAAAAATCATAAATTTTGACAAATGGGCACCAAAAAAATCCATTTAATCAATACATCATGGGGAAAGTGCGAATTTTGTCAAAGCATCGCAGTGAAAAATGAAAATTCCGTCAAAGGATCACAGGGGAAAACGTGAATTTCGTCAAAGGATCGCGTGGAAAAAACGTGCTTTTCATCAAGAGATCGCTGAAAAAGAACTCAAATTTTGTAAAAGGATCACACAAAAATGCTAATATCATCAAAGGATTTCAAAAAAACACTAATTTTGTCAAAGGACTGTATAAAATACCTGAATTTCATCAGAGGATGATGGATAAAAGCCTGAAGTTCATCAAATGATGATGGAAAAAAGCTTGAATTTCATCAATGGATGATGGAAGAAAGCCTGAATTTCATCAATGGATGATGGAAGAAAGCCTGAATTTCATCAAAGCGTGACAAAAAAAAGCCTGAATTTAGTCAAAGGATTGCGAAAAAAATCGAATTTAAGCAAAAGATTGCGGGAGAAAATGCGAATTTTATCAAAAAATCGCATGTAAAATGCAAATTTTGTCAAAGAATTGCATATAACATGCGATTTTCGTCAATGGATCGCATAATTAGCCCCAGAGTAGGATCCCCCGCCCTCTATTGTAACCATTGAGATAATTTGCTGTGAATTTCAAAAGATTTATTTTTACTCAGAATCACCCGTGCATACAAGTTACAGTTTACCTAGATCTCTCAAGGTTAACATTAGTTTTGCACAAGTTAGCAATTCATAAAGGTAGGATGCTTTTAAAGTTCCTAACATTTTGAAAATGCTTTGAAATTTAGGAGATTTGGTTTATCCTTACATGTAGTGTGACAATCATAATGAAAAGCTTAAAATTTTTGCTTTATCTTTTTATTATCATAGCTATTAATATAATTGTATTTAATATTATAATGCATCTCTTATTGTATATTAATTTTTTTATAGATTGATTCTGAATTCAAATTAATTTTTGATGAAAGGAAAGGCGACAGCTTTTGTTCAGAATTTGGAATAGTTTCAAATTCCATTATCTTACAAGGTAGGCATTGCGGAAGGTCCGCAGCTGAGGAATTTGCAAATTGGCTTGAATTAGATATGAGTACAGCTGAACCCTGCAATGAAAGTATGCAGTAAATATTTATGTGCATGTATAGTAAATTTCTAAATGTATATTCTATAGTAAATTCATTACTTTTACTAAAATAAATTTAACTGTTCTATTAACATTTTTGACAGGGTGTTTTTGTGAAATTTTGCGATTTTTTGTCCCCTAATACTTGTGAAAATAAAAGTAGCATAATAAAAAAATGATCCTTTTTTGGGGGGGGGGGATGCATTTTCTACCTACGGACTCATTTACATTTCTATATATGAATCTTCCACAAAAAGTATGAATGTCTCGTTCAACATACACAGTTAAAAATTTAAATACATGTGAAAGGACTGTTTTAATAGAATAGAAAATAAAGCAAATTTTATGATGTTGTCCTTGTGTAAAAAATACAATTCTGTGAATGGTTCTTTTTGTGAAATATAATTCTGTGAAGGATTCATTTTAGGAAATGGAATTCTGTGAAGGGTCCTAAAATCAGGGGTGGCAAAAATCTGTTTTGTAAAAAACCCAGATTAATATATAATTTGCTATTGCATACAACTACATATCTGTTGATAAAATAAACATTGTTGGATATTGTATCTATAAGAAATATAACTTCACTTGAAAATATTAAAAGTAAATAGTAGTCAATTAAGTAGAAAATTGAAATCAATTTCTAATTTAAACATTATCTATTAGTAACGCTATGTTGTATATTCAAAGAGTAAACTGTTCTACATAGTGAAACATTGATACCTTGAAAATCGCATGAAGAAACTTTTGATTAATAATATAATAATCCATAAATATTTGATGCCTTTTCATGAAAATATAATGTTCTGTAGTTATTATTATTTGTTTTAAATATACAAATACTTCTGGTTATTTTGTTTTCTGATGATACTCCAAGTGTCCAAGTTAAAAATTTTTACCGTTAGATTCAGCAAGTAACAAAAAAGATTGGTTGGCATTATTGAAATACTGTAACTAGCACTCAATTTTTGCAATCTGTATTATTCAACTTCATATCTTAAGTTAGTTTTTAAAATTCTTTAAGAATAATCTCCCCCAATCAAGAAAATGTTCTTTCACAACTTGACAAAATCTTAAAGATCATTGTATTTTGTTATTAACAGCTCTTAATAATCTGCATTTTTTAAATGAAAATATTTTATGCTAAATATTGAAAATTATTTATCTATTTTATCTTTTCTAATTTTGTATGTTTTAAGATACTGGGGGGCTCTGCCCCCTATGAGCTACGCCCGGCAACCCCCCCTTCCCAAATTTTGGTAAAATGCCCCTCAAAAAAGGTTTTTATTAAAAAAATTGTTTTAGGGAAAAAGTATCTAGAAATTCAGAAAGTAGACAAAATTTGCAACAAATTAGATATATGACATTATGACTTAGGATGAAGGGGAAGGGGGGATCTGCCTCGGAACATACGCGCGGTGTTGCGTGGGCTAAGTTGCGCAATTCCACTTAACCACTCACACGTTTACATTTGCCCTCCCATTTCCCCTCCGAACTTTCTCTAAAAGGTTTACTTAAAAATAAGTTTTTTGGGTTGTTGAATCCGAATTTTTAACTTCCACCCTAAATCCCCCCCCCCCCCCCCCAAATAGTTGTTTTTAACTTTAATTTCTTATTTTTTTAGTGGAAAAGCATTACGAAATTCAGAAACTAGACAAAATTTGCAACAAAAAGGATATATGACATTATGACGTAGGATGAACGGGGAGAAGGAGTGCTGCCTCTGAACATGCACTGCGGCGCTACATGCACTAAGTTATTACGTCCAGGCAATAGGGGATTTTACCTGGCAAAATTAATACTAGTTATGGATTTCGACTCAACTTATGGTTTTTGGGTCGCTGAATCCGAATTTGTAACTTTCCACCAAAATTTCACCCGGCAACCCCCCCAAAAATTGTTTTTTTTGAAAAAATTTGGTTTTTGAGAAAAGCGCGCGGGGAATGTTCCGAGGCAGCCCCCTCTCTCCTGTTTTATCCTACGTCATAATGTCATATATCCTATTTGTTGCAAATTTTGTCTAGTTTCTGAATTTCGTAATGCTTTTCCACTAAAAAAATAAGAAATTAAAGTTAAAAACAACTATTTTGGGGGGTTTTCGGTGGGGGATTTTGGGGGTTTAGTTAAAAATTCGGATTCAGCGACCCAACAAACTTAAAGTAAACCTTATAGAGAAAGTTCGTAGGGGACATGGGAGGGCGAATGTAAACGTGTGAGTGGTTAAGTGGAATTGTGCAACTTAGTCCACGCAGCACCGCGGCGCATGTTCCAAGGCAGATCCCCCCTTCCCCTTCATCCTAAGTCATAATGTCATATATCTAATTTGTTGCAAATTTTGTCTACTTTCTGAATTTCTAGATACTTTTTCTCTAAAACAAAAAAAAAATTGATTTTTTAATAAACTTTTTTGGGGGGCTTTTTACCAAAATTTGGGGGTGTTGCCGGGGGAAATTTTGGTGGGTAGTTACAAATTCGGATTCAGCGACCCAAAAAACATAAGTAAGCCTATTTCCAGAACTACCATTAATTTTGCTAGGTAAAATTCCCTATTGCCTGGACTATTATCTATTTTATCTTTTCTAATTTTGTATGTTTTAAGATAAACTTTTAGAGTACCAGACAAGACATGTTCATCAGCACATGCTATTTTTCCTTTTACATGCATGGAAACATGATCTAGACTCGTTATGTCTCATGTTGTCTGCTGAAATGAAGTGTTAAAAGTAGAAATTACTTTTATTAATAATTAAAAGCACTTAAATTACAAAAAAGAAAAAATGTTATATTAAATTTGTTCTAAAAATACCAAATGATTTTTTTTGACAAAAAAAAAAAAAAAAAAAAAGGTTTCAACCGTGCCAACCCCTCCTAAAATGAACCATTTTTTTTCTTATTGACCCATATCTTATTCTAATGAAACAAAGTTTTGCTCTGTGCGCTATGACTAGAAAAAAATTACGAACTGTACATCAAGGCTGAAAATTTGAGTGAGGGTAGTCCAAGGCTCATGGGTGCAAGTCTTCCGTCGGCTGTCACCAGGACATGACATATTTGTCTTTTAAAAATTCCCTAGAGCAGTATCAAGATTAATTTTTTTTAATATTACGTATTTGCACACATTCTTAAATTTTATATACTTTAGCCTTTCAACTTCAGCTGGGGGAAAGGGGGAATCAAAAATATTTTCAGTCCTGGCACATTTTGTAACTTGGAACCATGCCAAGACCTTTTCTAATGCACCAGATAATTTTCAATTTTTTGTTAATTAGTCAAGATATTAATTAAAAATGATAATGAACTCTCATCAAAACCTCATCTCTTATTCTGCGTCAACCAGTAATGCATGCCTAGTATCAGATTGTGCATTAGGATGAAAGGAAGATCCAAACATGCATTTTACTTTGTGTTTTTTCACAGTTTTGTACGGATGGAGCTGATGTGAAAAAAAAAAAAAAAAAACACACAGTTCTTTATCAACTAGATATCAGTATTTTTGTTTTCGAATTTTTGTTATGGGATCTATAACTCTCATATTTATATTATAACTACAGAATATCTTAAAAAATTCAGACAAGAACTAGTGAAATAAACCAAGTGAAAAAATGTCTTCTTAAAAGCAGTTTTATCACTAAAAATAAATATTTTTTCAAGAAGTTTTTCATTTAAAAATATAAATTCAGACAAAATAGTCATATATATAAAATCATAATTTTGAGGTTTATTTAATGTTATTATCATATGCCTGGGCAATGGCGGTTCAGCTAGTAGGTGTTATTTTTAAGATTATGATTTCAGAGAAATCTAAAATTTGGTATTTACAAAGTTTTTTCCTCTTTCAGAAATTTTTTGTGCATTAATTTTACTCCCAATGTTACTTTACCAAGGAGTATTTAGAAAATCTGGTTCCAAAAATTCTAAGCACATAATAATAAAACCCACTGGGACCCAGTCTCTTGATCATTTCATCAAATTTCTGTCTGTATGTATCCTTCTATTGTTTAATTTACACAATCGCATAGCCAGAGAGATGGCTGAAGCACCCCCGAAAGTTTAAAAAATCTTTCTTTAATTATGATAGAGATAATGATGATAGATCTCTATTGATAATAAAATATCCGCTGGTAACTAATTTTTAATTCTGTCTTGCACCACTTTCTCAAACCAAAATATTTTCACATATACACTACCTGACATTGAAAATGCAACACCAGGAAAGAGTGGCCAGAAAATGATGAAACTCGACAAACAGAGAGAGACAGCAACGGACAGTAGTTGAATTGAACAATATTTCGAAAATATAGCCATAATACAAAGCGAGAATACCATCAGCTCAGTAGGATGTAGGACCACCGTGGATAACGATACACGAAGCAACACGTCTAGGTACAGAGTCAATGAGAGTACTACAATGGTTCTGGTCGATATGGGAACATTCAGGGTGTCTTGAACACACTGCAAAGTGGAGGTAGAAGTGGCTTGCGGGTTCACTACTGCTTTTCGGGGGAAGCGTCTATCCACATGTGCTGACGTCACTCTGGCTGCACTAGCACCCTTCAAACTTTCCACATTTCCTCGTTCCAACCACCTTCGCCACAGCGGTGCACTGTGGATGCATACAGATGTGTCTCAGCTGCGAATATGACATATGGACCAACCTGTCCGTCTCAGTCCAATCACCATGCCCTTCGTAAAATCGTCTGTCTGCTGTAAATGTCTCCGTTGACAGTGGCCTGGCATTCTCTGCTATTACACGCGTCCTGGGAGACAAGAACAAAATTTCTACGATGCTTTCCCTAGCAGAAGTAAAGCTACGAATACTGCCCATTTTGCAGGTTCCTTCCGTTATATCTTATTCAACATGCACTGGAGAGCTGCGCATTTCATATCGTTTAAATAACTCTATGACATGCATCTATCCTGAAATTTGAATAAATATCTGTCCTCTCCTACTTCTTGGTGTTGCATGTTCAATGTCACATAGTGTACTTTGACAATGTGTGCAAGTGAAATGTACTAAAAAGTTTTATCTTTTAAAATAGTGATACGAATAGAATATAAAAATAGTCACCAGTACGTTTTCTGTCTTTTTGATCATAAAATAAAATTTCACTTAAAATAGAATTTTTGACATGGGTATCAAGTATACTATAAGGAGGAATACACCTTAGTTTAAGCCTTGTTTATTTTTTTATTCATACTTTAAAGTGTGCAAATTATTGCTATCATATCAGAAAAAATTCCAAGATTGAGCCCCCTCCGAAGGAAAATCCTGGTTATGGGTCTGCCAATAACTCTTGTGATTGTTGATTTACATTAAAATATTAGTTGTATTATTATAAATATCAAGTATTGTATTTTTGTGAGGTTTATATGATAACAACAGTAGGATAATTATCACGTTTTTGTTTTTAAAACTATTCAATTAAAAAAATATTTTGTAATGAATTCTAAAATTACTACATAAATGTTACCCCACAAAAATGTAACACTTTTCATTATTTATTTATTTTTGAATTTAGTTTGTAAGTGCTGATAATTCTGTATTTACATCCAAATCTTGTGAAAGATATATGCTATTGGATTATTGCAGCAAGATTGCTATTGAAAATTAAGTGTGTAGTATTTATGCATGGGATACAGTACTTACAGGAGCTCACAAAAAGAGTTCATTACACGACACAAAGTTCTTACAATCTGTATATATTTCTGAAGTGCCCTAAATCATGCTGCTTTTGTAAATTGTTCACAGGGTGACAACAATCAAGAAATTATTGCACTTATTTTTAAAATGTTTTTCTTTTGTTTATAGGTAGTGCCAAGGCATCGAAAAGTTTATGAAAGAAGACAGACTATTGGGTGGAGACTGTAAACAACCGCTTGTATTAGCTATTGGGACATTAAACCCTGTACAAACATTAATTTTTGAAAACCATTGTATAAAAACAAGTAGTATGTTAAAAGTAGTTGATTTATGCTTTAAGATAACATATTTTAAACTTGGAATTTTCTCCTTACTGTAGTAATGTATGGAATTTTCTAAATGTCTGTTTTTATAAATGTGATGCACAAAATGAAATGGCATCTTGTATCAGAGAACTGAAAGAACGGATTTTTTTAAGTGTGTAAATATCATATTTTTACTTTGCATTGTACCAGTATGAAACTTTTCATCCTAGTTATCCTTTTTTTATTATTATAGATATTAACTGAATGTCATAATATTTTAATCTAATGTAAATTTTATTTCATTTGAGATAGTCATTTGTTTGGGGCTGGTGTAGGAAAGCCTTTCATCTCCTTACTGTAGTAATGTATGAAACTTTCTCAATGCCTGTTTTATACTAAATGTGATGCACAAAAAACAAAATGAAGTGACATCCTATATCAGTGAACTAAAAAGGACTATTAATATAATATTTTAATCTTAATGTAAATTGTCATTTGAGAAATAAATATTCTCATAGGGAGTTGGGAGAGGGACTTTAATATTTCTGCACTTGTTTTTAGACTGAATTAAAAGAACATTTAAATTCTGTTTTTTTCTTATATTTTATCAGCTACAACTTGTATTTAAAAATTTGCAGCCATGTTTTGTTCACTTTGCAAAAAAAAAAAAATTCAAAATCCACATGATCTTTGCCGTCACATTCGAAATTATCATAAGACATGTATACTTAAGCCGTATGTGTGTTATGATGAAAGCTGTAGACAAGCATTTATGAAGTTGTTTAACTATGAGAGACATCTGAAAAGATTTCATGCTAGTGACGTAGAAATAGACATTTCAGAAAGTCGTAATTTTTCAAATCAGCCGATAAATAGTAAAGATGGTGATTTGTCTTCTGATGATTTACCCTCAAATTGATATTTTCAAATCAATTTTTTGGGTGATTCAGAAATATGTAAACATGAACAATTTCAAAAGGATATTTTGCAATATTGCAGTGAAACATGTAGCAAAAGCAGTGTACTACTGTTCTAGTATTATCTCATCTATCAATAGTACTTCATCTTTTCTGTACAATACTGTAAATTATTTAAAATCAGAAACAGTAAATTTTTTAACTGAAAATGGAATGAAATGTGAAAAAAACACAAAATCACTGATGGCAACATTTGATTTTGCTGCTTCTTCATTGTCTACATTTGATTCAAAACATAAAATAGTCAATGCCATTAAAGCAAGTGGTCGCTATGTTGAGCCAAAGGAGATTGCTTTGGGTACACAATATGAACAAAAGTTTATAGATGGCTACCTCACCAAATTCTTAAAAATGACACATGCCAATACATAAGTATAGTAGACACAATGAAAAAAATTATTTCTATTGATGGATTTTTGCATATTTTCAAAACATACAAACAAAACAAAAGTCTTAGAAATGCAACCCTTTGTAGTATCCAAGATGAATTTTATTATTATTCCAATGCAATTTTAAGCTCTGTGGATACAATAGTAATCGAGTTGTATATAGATGATGTGGAGCTTACAAAATCCATTGGGGTCACATACCGGTGTACATAAATTGGGATTCGTATATTTTAAAATTAAAGATTTGCCTGTGCACCTTCAATCTTTATTAGATTCAATATTTATAACTAACATACACTATTCTCTTGATGTCGAAAAATATGGTTATCGGACAATACTAGATAGACTTGTTCATGATTTGAAAAAGCTTTCAGATGAAGGTATAGAATTTCAGGGAAATATATACAAAGTTGTAATTTGGCAAGTGGTAGGTGATAATTTAGGGTTGAATAAACTGCTGGGGTTTGTTGAGAGCTTTACTGCTAATTTTTGTTGTAGATTTTGTCTAGCAAAAAAATATATTTTGTATAAAAAGATAAAGGAAGATATTAGTTTACTACGTAATAAAACTGAGCATGACATGCATGTTAATAAAGTGTCTTCTGGTGACACAACAGTATCAGAATGTGGTGTTAAAACTCCTTGCTGCCTAAATGATTTAAGTTATTGGCATGTGACAAATAATTTGATTGTAGATGTAATGCACGATCTTTTTGAAGGTTGGTGTGCTAGTGAAACCTTCTTAATAGTACATCAGTTTGTTTTTAAAGCCAAAATTTTCACTTAGTCTTTTAAATGATAAGATAATAAATTTTAATTATGGTAAATATGAATCAAGTTCTAAACCAGTGTCAATAAACAGAGAAAAACTTTTAAATCTTGATGGTTCTAATGGGCAAAGTGCATCTCAAATGTGGACCTTGATTCGAAACATACCCTTATTAATTGGTGACAAAATTTCTGAAGATAACGAATTTTGGGAGTTATTTAATCTTATGTTGAAATTAATTGATACTATTATGGCTCCAGACATTACCTGAAACTTTTGAATTAGCAGAAAATATAGCAGATCATCACAAACTTTTTTTAGAGCTTTTTCCAGATAAACATTTATCACCAAAAATGCATTTTGCAGTACACTATCCTAGGATCATAAGGCAGCTAGGGCCTCCAGTTATGTATTGGAGCATGCGATATGTAAGCAAACATTATCCTTCAAAAAGATGTGCATCAGCTAGCAAAAATTTTGTAAATGTTGCTAAAACAGTAGCCATACGCCATCAGTTATAAATTGCACATACTTTACATGAGAAATATTTTAAATGCAATGCAATATCAAATGTGTTGGAAACAACATATGGAAAAATGCATAGTTAAAAGGAACATAATTTGAAACTTGAAGTAAACGGTTTGAGTGACAATTCGGAAGTAATGCAGTGTAATGGTTTTCGTTATAATGGCACAACATATTCAAAAAATATGGTTATGTTTGTTTCTTGCATTGATGAGTTACCTATTTTTGGTAAAATAAAAAAAAATGTTTGTCCTTAATAATAATGCATTTTTAATTTGTGATTTGTTTGAGTTTTTAGGTTTTGACAGCCATTTTCACTGATATGTTGTAAGTTCTACTGGTGCTGTTAATCTAATAAACATAAACGATTTATTTAACTATGTTCCATTGCATATAAGAAACTCATATGATTTAAATGACAAATCAGTGTATGTTACACTGCGGTATAATCCATTCTGTACAAATGAAAAATTTGAAATAATTTAAAAGATTGCTTGTTTTTTAAATAAATTTATATTTAGTTTTGTTCTTTTTGTTAAAATTATGAATATCAGGAAACTATTGTTGTAAATCTTCAGTATTCAATTGAAATAGTTTTATGGATCAGTGGTGAGGTAAAATTTAGTACTAATTGTTTTCTTTATATTTGTAGTACAGTCAGTTTTATGTTTCTAGTTGGCCAAAAATTTGTTAATTTGTATGGGGTTGTATCATATGTTTTGTGGTAAGGGATTTTTTATATTGTACAATACAAAGCAGCAGTAAAACACCTATTTTAATAGCTGATTGGCTTTCATTATTTTTCATAATTTGAAATAATAACCATAGAATGTATTGTCCAAAGTTGTTAAATTTGGCAAAAAAATCTAACTTAAACTGTTGTGTAATTAAAATATAACATTTAAAAGGAAAATTTTGAAAAGACTTTTGCATTTTATGTAAATATTATTATGGTTGCATCCAGCTGTTTTTTCTATGGGCAGCAAACTCTAATCTTGTCCATTTTATTTATCTATTTGCCATACTTCATATACTTTTCTTAATGTCTCTGCTTTCACAGTCTTTTCTCAACTCTCTTGCATCAATGCACTTTTTTAGGTAAAGGAATCAACAAAGAAAGTTTTACATTGTTGAAAGGTTCAACAATAGCAATAACATTATAATAAAATTCCAGCATCTTTTCGTTTCAATGACCATCTTGGTCTATTTGAAAATTTTCTGGTTTAGACATAAATTTTGACGCCATTTCAAATCCCAAAAGCGTTCTTTCTGGTTTGGAAATAGAAACATGTGATGTTTTACCATAGCTAATAATGTATCTGATATTATACCTGTCCAGATAATGCTGAATGTGTCTGCTCTTTTACTGCAAATACATCTGAACCACTTCCTTCACTTAGGTGTTCTGCTTATCTCTCTACGTATAACTTTATAAAAAAGATTTATATTAAGGAGATTAGGTTAAGAAGTTAGCAGACATTTATCTAAAACTAATTGAAGGGGATCCAGCTATATATTAGGTAAATACAAAGTTTTGGCAGCTTTGTAACAGTTTCGTATTCAAAAGTATGATTGTATGCCAATGTGCATGTATATTTGTCTGAATTTTTACCTGCATCTGTGTTTTAATAGGTTATTATTGAACAAAAGATCCATATAAAAAAGGACTAGCTGGCTTCGCTGGCTAGTGGGCCCCAGAACCTCTAGCGAAAAACTAACCTCAAACCAAACAAAACTGTCTCGTCTCCCTGCTGCGGTAAGCCCCTCATTACATAAAAAAATTTCCTAAAATCTGACCTGGGGCCGAATGAATCTCTGACTCGTTTCCCTTTTGCCGATGGAACCATATTTAATCATAAATTGTTTATGATAATTAACGGTTTTAATTTCCACACGAGTTTATGCATATATAATCATATTACATTGCCTGTAAGCCAGATTTTTATGTTGATGGATCTCCCTCCCAACTCCAAAGTCAAGTTTAATGTTTTTTTAATTAAGATTCTTTAATTTACTTTCAAAATTTTGAATGTTATCTTGCAACTTTTATCTCCTGAAACAATTTAGTAGCTTTTTGCTAGAATCCACATTAGTCAGAGATAATGGTAGCATATGAGACTAATACAAAACTACTCTGCAATAAATTGTTTACTTTTTATGTTTATCATTTTATTTAAACTTGAATTGTTATTCAGCCTCAAACTTTCAATCACTATTCCCACTCTTCTTGAGGGCTGATATATCTCTCCCCGGGATGAATGTATCTTCTTTCCCTCATTTCTGGCTTATGTGCTTCTCTCTCTAGTGGACATACAGTACCGCCTTCCGTTCCACTGTAATTTTGGAAATACAGTAAATGAAACCGAACATTACAGATTGGACGGAAGGTGGTACTGCATGCTTACCGGACAGAGAAGCCCACAAACGAGAAAGGGGGGAAAGCAGACATACGCCACGCCTGCAAGGAATATAAGAGCCCCCAAGAAGACAGGGAATAGCCATCGAAAGCACCTGACTGAATAAGAACAAAAGTAAAAAATCAAATAATAATAGATTTGAATTTGACCTGTAATGAATAAATGTCATAACAAATAATTTGGTTTCAATACTTTCTGCTATATTTTGAGTTTTGTAGTATTTAAAGCACTTGGCAATTTTGTACTAACTGTTTTACATATATATAGAGAGAGAGATTAAGTTTCTATTTTTGTACTGATGCTTTGTGTTTTATCGATTGTAAAAATACTTGTTAGATTTTAAATAAACAATTTTGATATTACTTTAGTTTTATTTTTATGTTTATTAATTATAATGGGCATAATGAGTTTCTAGTAACTTTAAGGTATAGCAGAAGAACGTGTAGTAATCTTTTTGAAAAAAGAAAGGCTCTTTTCATGTATAAAAGTCAGAGCCTCGTGTAATTTTAAGTTTACAATTGAGTGATTTTTAAGCAAATATCATAAACTGCTCAATTAGAAAATTTATAAAAAATATGTATAGTCAGTAGCAGAAGCTTTGCTTAAAAATTATTTAAGACTGTTCTCAAATCCAAAGGGCCAACTTTCTGACATAAGTTTTAATTCATTTTTGTTCGCAAACGCATGAAACTAGCAGGTGTTGTTATTCAGAAACTATGTGATCAAACTGTTTTTTTCCGTTTTCTTGTAAACGCAATAGATCTTTCAGAAAATACTGTCAAAGTTGGCATTTAGAACTGAACTTCCGAACGAAAGAAGAAAATCCAGTCAGTAAATGGAGAAAAATGCCGTATCACGTGATCAAAATCTCTTATAACTCAATAGGTAACTGATTGATCAAAAAATGGAAAACACAGTTCGATTCCAAATCGCTTCCATGGTGAGGCTTTCCAATTTTATATCTTTCCGTTAAAAAATGAATTTGTAAATGTGTCAAAACGTTTTGTGCTCGTTGAGCAGAGCAGTTGAGAATAGCCTTAACTTCCCATTGCTTTTAGCTGTGACTATTTATTAAAAAAACACAGAAGCAATAAACAAGAATTGGCTTTGGCACATACCATAAAAATGTTTGAAATCAAACATATTACATAAGAAAGCAATGATTTCATAGTACAGTAGACTCATTCAAATTCGCACATAATCGCAGATGTACACAATAAAACTTTTTCAGATGGAGGGTCAAAATGACAAAAAATTTTAGTTTTATATCATTCCGTATGTATTTTAATATGTAATTCTCGATATGACTGAACTCATGGTTTTTCATGAAGGAAGCATAAATTTATTTCTGAAAAAAAAATCAAGATTTTGCTTATATCAATGGTAATCACAATCTTTTTAGCAAATATGTTTATGTAATAATCGAGCTTTTCTGTTATTAAGTCTTCCTTTTTTCATGATTTTGATATAAATTAATTGGGTACCTTTAAGAGGAAAGTTTCTTTGAATAATTCAAGGAAAATGTACCTCATCTTGATTATGGATATTTAATTGTACATCATTTACTTGACCTTTACTTTTAATAATTTAATCATTTTAAAAATTATCTTGATTTTTATTATTTTAGTTTATTACTTTGCTTAATTATTTTACTATATTGCAAGCATTCATTATAATTTTGATTGCATTATTACATTCAAATTACATTTAAAAAAATGTAAACAAATCAATGACCAGAAATCCACACAACCTCTGGTCCCAAGCTGTGCGGATTTGAGAGAGTCTACTGTATTTGGTTTCTTTTTTTTTCAGTTTAGTAATTGAGAAGTGTCAATTCAAAAGGATTGATGATTGTATTTGAGGAAATATTCACTTTGAATTTTTCTGACAAGTTATAATAATGGGTGCTGGTCCATTTTCAGTCAATATATGTAAAATGCAGAAGTGCATTTTCAAATTAATCTCTAGGGTGAAAGTGATATTAAAGACAATTATGATATAATTTAATGAGGACATTTCTTCTGAAATATAAAATTTTGAACATGTTACATGAAATCATTAGCGGATTTGGATAAATCCTACATTATATGAAAGACTGTCAAAATGAATAGACTGCAAGGACAGTGATGTGAATGGACTCTTTGAATGTCCCAGGGACCCAACCATTTTTTAAATGTGGGTGTAATTTCAAATAAAAACTAAATATTTATTTATATAAATATAATAAACATTTCTAAAATTAAGACTCAGAGGGACTTCTTTGAAACTTAAATGATTTGAATTTACAACTGGTTTTTAAATTATTTTTCAAAAGCATTTTTGTTATGCAAATCAGTCATTCACATCATATGTATACAAAAAAAAAAAAAAAAAAAAAAAAAAAAAAAACATTAGATTTTAGAAATCTGCAAAATAAATATATTTTAATAAAAATTTTCAGAGCATATATATTTTTTTTTTTTTTGGAGAAAAAAGATGAGATTGCTCTTATGAAAACTTTTAAAATTAACACATCCCGTCAGATGCGTTTTTGTGTTCTGTTTGTACTCCATCATCAACTTATAAGTGTTTGATTTAGTGTAGTGTATTTCTGACATCTGCACTGATGAAGTAAACCACAAATGAAAGAAACCATAGTACTAAAGATACGATACATAATTGATAAAACTCATTACTAAATTATTCTTGCTGGACCAATAAAACTGTATCACACATCACATTTTTTTCAACTTTCACATATAAACTGATGGACGACCAATGTGTATGCTGAGGTATAGAGAAATTGCTAATTTTCTAAACAACTTGCTATAGAAAAACTGGCGCTTTTATTAAAACAAGCATGCATTTGAAGCTTTATGTACAGTTGGTCAAAAAAAAAAAAATTCTAATTTGAATAAAAAGTATCATAGAGAAATGAAACTGGTATCAATCAACATGGATTGTCTATTTCAATTTAACCTATTAAAACTTTCCTTAGGGTTTCATCTACATGATAAGGTGAACACAAATTTTTAATTTTTTCAATGTAAACCTCCAAATTTGACCACAAATTTTTAATTTTTTCAATGTAAACCTCCAAATTTGACAATGTAGTTAGAAAGAACACACTCAACTACCCGAAGTACTATTTTAAGAGACGTTTCTACAATTGAAGATTTATTAGAGGTAGGAATTATAAGTAACACGAATTTTATAAACACTTTTTTTAAGAGAAAAATCTTTCACTCTGAGAACTCATTAGTCCTATGTCTACTAACTCTTGGACTAATTGTGAAATGTCTTAAAAATTTGTAATTGGGCTAAATTGAGTTGTTTTCTTTCCGATTGTTATCAAATTGGGGGGTTTATATTGAAAATATAAAGTTACTGTTCATTTTAATATGTAGATGACCCCTTGATTAAAAATTTTAAAGTCTTAAAATTGAAGTAGACAGCAATTTTATTTCACTTCTATAATTTGTATTAGAGTTAATACGGTTTATTTATTTATTTTTTTTTGACCGACTGATACATTTTTTATAAAATAGTTTCAATATATTTACAGGCTTCAAATATATGCTCATTTTATTAAGTGAACCAGTTTTCTCTTAGGATGCGTGCAGGATTGGTAATTATTTTATATCTCGCCAATGCACCTTAAACCTAAAAATACATGTAAATTTTGAGTATTTTCATGCTCAAAAATGAGCATATAGAGGTCAGTTCATACTCATTTTTGAAACATAGACATGCTCAAAAATGAGCACATAGAGGTCAGTTCGTACTCATTTTTGAAACATGGGCGTGCTCAAACATGAGCACATGGAGGTCAGTTCATACTCATTTTTGAAACATGGACGTACTCAAACATGAGCACATGGAGGTCAGTTCATACTCATTTTTGAAACATAGACATGCTCAAAAATGAGCACATACAGATAAGTTCATACTCATTTTTGAAACATGGACGTACTCAAAAATGAGCACATGGAGGTCAGTTCATACTCATTTTTGAAACATGGACGTACTCAAAAATGAGCACATGGAGGTCAGTTCATACTCATTTTTGAAACATGGACGTACTCAAAAATGAGCACATACAGATCAGTTCATACTCATTTTTGAAACATGGACATACTCAAAAATGAGCACATACAGATCAGTTCATACTCATTTTTGAAACATGGACATACTCAAAAATGAGCACATAGAGGTCAGTTCATACTCATTTTTGAAACATGGACATACTCAAAAATGAGCACATAGAGGTCAGTTCATACTCATTTTTGAAACATGGACATACTCAAAAATGAGCACATAGTGGTCAGTTCATACTCATTTTTGAAACATTGGCATACTCAAAAATGAGCACATGATGTTTCATTATTAAGTGTGTGCATGTTTTCAGAAATGAGTATATACATGTTTCAAACTTGAGTAATTTTGTTTCGGAGCCATTTTGACGATGCGACATACTCAGATTTGAGTATTTTTTACTCATTTTTGAAAACGTCGTTTTTAGAGTGCAGGTTTCTGACGCTAGTGAGCAGGTAACTACTTAAGATTACTGTTATCTGATATTATCTTTTACTTGTCTATTGTACGAGGGTGATTCAATAATTCTTGTTCCTAGTGTATACAAAATATTTGTACTGCGATGGTTGTTGTGGAATATCGAAGCCTAATGTCTTAGATGCCTATATGCTCAATTTCAGAACCGTAGCTGCTATATTCACTTAGTTTTGGAGGTAGGAGTGAAAGGGGAGGAATGGGGGGGGGGGTGAAAGGCAGGCTGATTTTTAGTTTATGGGGCTAGATTTGTGACAATAGATGAGACGTAACTACTGTCGTTTGCACTCGGGATCATAGTGATGTAGCCAGATCTCATCCACTGTCACAAATGTAGCCTTATAAGCTCCAAACCACCATTTCACCCTCACCCCACTCCTTAAAAACTAACCCAAAATAGGTCTTTAAAACTTCACCCCTCCCTCTAAAAATATGTAATATAGCAAATAGCAGCTACAGTTCCGAAATTGAGCCTATAGGCATTTAAGAGATTAGGCTTCGATATTCCACATCAACCATTGCAGTACAAATATTTTATATACATTAGGGACAATAATTATTGAACCACCCACGTATTTCACATGTTTCACTTTCTGTGTACTTGGGGTTTAAGGTAATATTTTTCCTTATCTTGAAGTTGATCTGAGCTAT
The DNA here is from genome assembly GCA_963932465.1 of Maratus speciosus. NCBI lineage: Eukaryota > Metazoa > Arthropoda > Arachnida > Araneae > Salticidae > Maratus > Maratus speciosus. Next base: position 324,706,378 of record OZ010798.1, on the reverse strand, counting down.
TTTAGTTAGATAGTATGTATGAACAAGTTCATTGTATCAATGCATTCTAGCTTCCCTTGCTATTCAAGAACGCATACCACACATAAGGCAAACAATTAAATTACCTATATCATAAGTAGTGAAGGCCATCTGAGGGAGAAGTTTTTAGATAAGAGAAGGGGTCTCTGTGGGTTGAGAAAAGATTCCCGTAGGCTAAGGTTGGAGGACATCGCTGAGAGAGAGAAAAATCAGTTCTAGCGTAGACCTGGTAGGCAGGTCGTAGTGTTTTGATTGAGTTTTCTGGTGAAGTGTAGTGTGTTCCGGGAAAAGGTTGGAGTCTTGTGCAGAGAAAGAATACGCAAGGGGAGGTCCAAGGTTATCCTCCGATAAATCTGATGAGATACCGTAAGGTGAGAAAGGAATAGGGTATTTTAATAAGTTAGCCCAGTGCGCAAAAAGTACAGGGTGATTATAATTAAACTTCCTCTATAAACAGCATCCTACAGCGCAAACAGGTGAACGGAATGCAACTAAATTTGGTATATAGACTATACACGAGATGCGCTCACGGAATTTCGAATTAAAAAAAAAATAGTTCCAAAATGTCCACCAGAGGGCACCTTTTCCGAAAAAAAAACATTAAATTTAACACAATAAACGGCTAAAACAGCCGGTTTTACATTTTATTACTCATAATTCTTGTTCTGGATAGTTAATAATGTTTCTGTTTTCCGTTTTGGTCGTTTATTGTGTTAAATTTAATGTTTTTCAGGAAAAGGCGCCTTCTGATGGTGAACATTTTGGAACTAAATTTTTTTTTCAAAATTTCTTTGCATTCCGTTCACCCGTTTGCGCTGCAGGATGCTGTTTATAGGGGAAGTTTAATTATAACCGCCCTGTACTTGCTATATGTAACTTAGTATCGGGCCGGATCGTCTATATCCGAGCTCTTAAATGTAAATAATGTTTTATTTATATGTAAATAAATTGTTCATTAATTTTAATTGAATAAGTTTAGAATTCTTTTTGATATTCCTTCTCACAACGTACCCGATATCACGTATATATAGGGTAAAGGGCCCATATTTCTTCTTCCCCTTTCCTAATTTCGTCTCCCTTCTCCGCTTCTGCGAAAGTGACGCCACTTATCACGCAAGGCACAGGGAACGGAAGTTAAAAAAGATCAGTAGTGAAAGTTTCGTTCGCCAAGACGCGTACATGTATTAAAAAGACGCCGAATTTCCTATTTTTAGAACACCTAAGTTCTTATTACGTCGTTTGTAGAACGTTATTTACTGTACTGTTTTTATTTCTTATACATTGCATGTACTTTCCGTAGGTAAGATGCTGACAATAGCATACAGTGAGTTTTAGGACGCTCAGTTCATCTGACGGGAACTGAAGCTGCGCCATATTGGGAAGTAGCGTGGTCCCAATTTCGTCTCCCTTGCAGTTCTTATTTTTGTCCCGGGGGCGAAATTAGAAATACTTTTTCATGACAATTTTTTCAATTTTGTCCCCATGTTTGGATAACTAATGTTTCGTTATGTTATTCTTCCATTGTTAATTAGTACATTTCTTTGTGTCTTAATTTAACGTAAATTAAATTACTTACTCATTTAGAAATAAATTTTGATTTAGTTATAAGTTAAGCCATGGCGTATTATATTATTTGAGGGGGACTAAATTGTGACCATTATTTTTCTTTTGCCATATATAGATACTTTTGAAAACTCCCCCCAAAATAAGTCTTTAAAACTTCACCCCTCCCTCGAAAAATACGTAACATAGCAAATAGCAGCTACGGTTCTGAAATTGAGCATATAGGCATTTAAGAGATTAGGCTTCGATATTCCACATCAACCATCGCAGTACAAATATTTTATATACATTAGGGACAATAATTATTGAACCATCCACGTACTTCATTTTCGCATTGTTAAAATTTTCCTGGACGATATTTGGGCTATATTTCTGTGTGCGTGGGTAGTTAGTCAATGCAAAATCCAAATTTGGTAGGTTTTCACTGAAAATTACAACATTTAGGGCCTAAAAGTGACTGCGGGTACGAAAATAGGACACCTTACCTTATATCGGTAGTGGCAGCATATATATATATATATATATAAACCGGTCTTTGTGTGTATGTCCTTTATACAAATCTTCAATTTTTGACCGATTTGCACGAAACTTGCTGTACATACGCTTTAGAACGTGGAGATCACTGTCTATATATAAAGATCACTGTCTACTTTAAAAAATCATCAGACCATTATTTATCCCTTTTTTGTACCAACTTCCATAATTTAACATTACAGAAATATATCTTTTTACATTTCTAGTTAAATCTTTTCTTTCCGGTTGCCACAACCTAAAAAACGGTGCAATAATTTAAAAAAAAATTGATAACACGTGTACTTTCTTTTTATAAGATAATAAAATTTCAGGCTCAATCGCTATAATTTTGCATTTCCGAAATTGTTGTCATTCAATCAGAAAATGCACATTATTCATAAATAAAATAAAAACTTTACCTAAACGTGTGTTCAAATGAGTAGTATCTTCATTTAAATTTTTTAAGTTAAAAAATCTATTTTAATACATGCGTTTAAATTTCAAGAAAACAATTTAGGAAAAAAAAATCATTTGGTAGATATGATGTCAATATCTAATATAAACTGACATCACTCTCTAATGGTATTTTATTCTGAGGGGGAACTCTTGATCTTCTGAAATTAATCCATATTATTATCATCCATTGAAGCCACGCGAAATAAAATGTCAGTAAATGTTAGGTCATTTGCATGTATTTATTGCTTTATTCCGCGTATTGTCATGGAGATCGTAATATTTTGTTACACTCGCTAAGAAAACAAGCATTCTGATTTTAGAAGCCGAAACATTTTACTACATTACGTCAAAATGACGTTTTTATCCAGAAACTCGAATTTTGCGAGTCTTAAATTAAAACAAGTTGAGGCTTTTCACAAAAGTCAGGTAAAGCATTATTGCATTTTAATATTCCGTAATCGAGTCATATGTCAAGTATTCGCTGAAAGCATGAACGATGCTATACATTTTTAAGCAATAATTCATGCCATAAAAGGTTTAAGTCACATTAGTTAAAGTACGCCAAAAACGTACAGCCTGATTATCGAAAATTAACCCATTCGCACTTACGAAGATAAATATAGTTCAGCATTTTTTTTATTTTGTTTATTATTCAATAGCAAAATTAGAAGTTAGCAAGCAAAAAAAACCCAAGATTATAGGTATTTAATTGAACTACTGAATTTTTCATATTTAAAATAAAACTTTAACGATAAGTACTTTGAATAGACGTACAAACTTAATTTAAATATATTTTGAAGGTAAAACGTTTAATATAATTTCGAATAGTTTAATTTCAAATCTGTTAAATTCGTATTATATTTTTTATAAGTTTTCATTTTGTTTGCTGATTTAGTTACGGAATACTGCACGAAAAAACTCCCAAATGATGTATTATTTACATTGTTTTAAGAGCAATCGGGTTCATCCTTTGTAATTAGTTTGAACAAATATTTAAAAATTATTCTTGCTTTAAAAATTACTATAAAACACATAAAAAATCAATAAAATAAAAATCACTTTTCAAAAAATAGCATTGAATGTACTTTTTGCTTTCTATTAGACGTTGAAAAAATCGAATGTGTGATGTTTAGAGGTTAAAAAAATTGCAGTAAAAGCAAAATTTATGAGTTAGGTCATTTCCACCAAAAATATGATGCCAGCGTTACTCGTGGACATGGGAATCACAAATATTGCATTCAGACCAAATGAGTTCTTTTTTCGTAATTTTGGGTTGCAAATTTAAGAAGATCCCTGCTTGAAAATTAATTTAAAATCGATTAAATTCAGAAAATTGTATCTCATTTTTATGATTTTTAATGATCAGTATTGAAATCAGAACCAATTAAAAGCTGAAAATTGAGATAGAATTTTCAAATAAATTTCATTTGAAAGTATGTTTTTTCATTTAGTGTAAGAAATGAAATTGTGTGCGTGTTTAGAAGTTAAGAAAAATCACAATAAAGCACAATTTATAGGTTAGGTCGTTGATAACATCAGTACGATTTAAAAAATTTACGTTTCTCACTAACATAAATTTTACATTATAATGTATATATACGCTATACCAACGAGAATTTTACTAAATACTATGCCAATTGGTTGATGTTTTTTCTTCGGCTTATCGGGAAAATAATATATTTTTCTGTTACAACAGCCAAGAAAACGAGCATTCTGTTATTTAAAGCTGAGGGATTTTACTGTGGTTGCGATACAAAAGTCGCGATTTCTGATCATTTTTATAATGATTTGTGGACGAAAATGCACAAATATCGGTTATTATTGCTGTATTATTTCATTTTAATTTATTATACCTGGAAGGCCCCTCATAACTGACACGGGCAACGCCGGGTAGTTCTGCTAGTATATATAAAATTCGAAGTCTGTGCGAGTGGTGATCGTGGGTCTAGGGACATTAATCGGCGTGTGGACTAAGAAAGAGTGCAACAAGAGCTGTTTAAAAAATATATATTTAAATAAAATTAAAAATTCCGAAATTAAAAAAAAAATAGCAGAGGTTTAAATAAAATCTAAAATTTTTGAAAACAAAAAAATATATATATATAAACGAAATTTAAAATGCTCAAATTTCTCAAGAATTTAGTGGGTGTTCAAGCAAAATTTAAAACTTCGAATTTTCTCAAAACAAAACAAATTGCTTAAATGAAATTTAAAATTCCGAAATTTAAAAAAAATTAAGAGTAAGTTTAAACAAAATTTTAAATTTCGCAATTTCTCAAAAAAAAGGAGAATTTTTGAATTAAAACAATAATTTATAAAATTTTGGGCCTTAAAATGGCCAAAAAACTGTAAAATTGAACTCATTAAATAATCATAAATTTTCGAACTCCGCGACGCACAGCTTCGAACAGTGTTGATTTCAGGGGGTGGCCCGGAGGGGACATTCCCCGCCGGAACAATAAGGTCCCCCCCCCCGGAAGATTTGAGATTTTGTATTTTCAATGGTCAAAAAGTGCAATTTCCCCCCGGAATTCTATAATGTCGCCCCCGGAGCTACAGAAATCCCTCCCAGAGAACAGTGTTTGAATTCAACACGGGCTTCGAACCAGAAAATTTTTTAATAACGGGCAAATACGCTACCACAGAGCCATCTACAGTCCGCGCGAAAAAGACTGAAATTAAGGTTCTGTTTTAAAATCAAAATCGCATAACCGGTCGGTTGTCATCAAATTAATTCATTGATTTAAAATATTATAAGGCTTTTTCAAAATTTTATGATTTGTAGTGTGATCGGAGGTATTCATTTGCAAATATGCGAATTTTAAGTGTCAAACTTATGCGGTTTACGAGAACGAAATCTGTGACAGACAGATAGACGAGCGAGACTAATATTGTTTCGCCAGATGAACAAAACAAAATGAATTAATTAAAAGAAAAAATAATTACATTTTAGAATGCCACATGCAATGGCATCTTCTCAAGTGCGATCTGTTTTTTCTTTTTTCCTTTATATAAACGAGTTGGAACCCGTCGAAATTCGACAAACTAAAATGTTAGAAAGGAACTTCAGATCGAATTTATAATAAAGCTACAAAAATAATTACAATAAAAAATTCATCTAACATTGGTTGTCTCACTCTTAAAACAAATAATATCTTTAACCTAAAATTACCAAAATATTTCCACAAATTTCAACTGCTTAAATTATTGAAAAATTAAACTCTATTAGAATACATAATCAAGATGAGTAATTATTATGAATTTATCGATTGAGGCTCTTATGTTTGCTTTTACGGGATGAAAAATCAGTAAAAAGGATTTCGCTTTGTCACATCATAAAATTTTATCCCATAAAATCTAAACTGTATGTTATTTTCGCATTTTCATAATTTACTTTACGCACCACTCAAATTCACAATTTGAAAGTATTTTAACGCGCAATTACATTATTAATGAATGTATTTCCAAACTTACAGTCAGGTTTCGCCGATACAACTTTTCATGTGAACATTCGCACGAACTTTAAGTTCTAATCTCAGTACCCGCTAAAAAAATAAAAAAAATTAAATAAATAAATAAAAAAATGCAATTTAACAAATTACAACGACCATTTGGAAAATGATTTTTTCAAAGACTAAATCATCTTTTATCAAAATAAATGATCGTATTGTTTTAAATATGACATCATTTTTACTCACTGAATCACTTTGCCTAGCGTCTCAAACTCAGTATCAGCGTAATGTAAAAATATTGAAATGTAACTGATTTATGAAGAAGAATGCATGCTCCTTTTTAATGTTTGACATCATTTTCTGTTCAAAAATTATGAAAAAGTTACTTTTATTTGTAATGTGAAAATGGCATCAATAAGGATATAATCAATAAAAATAATAAAATTGGACTATTTTCCCTTTACTTTCAATATAAATGGAGTACTTCAGTTGCCACAATTACAAAATTTGTATTAAAAACAACTAAAAAATTAATATCTCAAAAATAAATTGAGATACAGCTTTCAAACAAATTGCGTTTAAAAGAGCATTTTTTTCCTTATACGACGGTGTTAAAATTTAAACTGTGCGATATTTAGAAGTTTAAAAATTTGCCGTAGATATAATTGCAAAACCAAAATTTTATTTCAAATTTCAAAGTGTTGCCATTCGCAAAATGACGTATGCGTTACGCACAGATATGTTTGTCCTTTATAATGTAGATAGTTTTATTAATTAACTTACCTAGTATATCACATTATTAAATCACATTCAATAAACGTTTTCAACAATTTAATTTTTTTCTTAATTACTTAATTCATTTACTGATTTTTTCTGTCACACGAACATCTTCTGCATTTTTAAATTTTAACAAAAAGTACTTCATATTTAACGTGTTTTTCAAAATATGGAGCTGTAAAATTAAATTTAGGGTTTGGTTTGGATTTTGTTAAGCGAAAAGAAAAAAATGAAAAAGAAAGAATACCCCCCCCCCCCACACACACACACACACACACAAAATACTACAAAGGAAAATAAATTTCATCAACATATTTTATTTCACTCTTAATGGCATATAATATTACAAATCAAGTAGTTAATATCTTTTTCTCCGATCTCCAATGTCAAATGATAGATAGATACATGATGAGGAATAAAACGATAAATTACAGAATACTTTCTATGACTATTAATATAACAGTTTTAAAGTGATGCAATCAATATATGCACATGTAAGAATAAAAAAATAATGTACAATTTTCATAAATATATAATTACAATGACTATGATCATAAAATAGCAAGTTATCAAGCTACTTTTAACATTTAATCTTTCTATCTATCACATCAAACATGAAATAGCACAGCAAATCTGTAAATAACACAGTTTATTTTAAGGTATCTGTACACATTTAACACTAAACCTACCACGACCGGGTCAAATGACCCATTTAAAACGCTCTTTTTTTTTTTTTTTTAAATCCAACATTGCCATAGTGGTAAAATGAGAATTTGACTTTTTTTCTACATCAAATATATTTTTAATATGTGTTCCTCTCATGCTTATTTTTTTTTTTTTTTTTACCAATTAATATTTGTAACCTGACTTGCATACCGCGATAAGTCGTTTGACACGTGCAATTGATTATGCCCAACTTATACGATAATTTGACCCCACTATTTCTAAATAGCAATCTTCCCCTTATTTAATCGCATACTTCTGAGATTAAATGACTAGAAGATTACTATTCAGAAATAATAGTGACAAAAATCATAGAAGTTAGTAGATACGCATTTGCAAAATATTCGTTACACTTTGCGTATTGCTTATTTCTAAATTGCAAAAATAAATGGGAATTCTGTTCTCCTTTTAATAAATTGAATGAATAAACAAAGATTATAAATGGACAAAATTGTTTTATGCACACACCAAATCGTACTCAATATCACGTCTTTTGTAATACAACTAAATAATTTTTTTATATAAAGTCTTTTCGAAGTCGTGTTATTTCACCCGTTCTGGTAGAAATAAGGGGTATTCACGGAATACGTATAGATTTAAGGGCGGTATCCACGAAATACGAGTAGGTTTAGTGTTAAAATGTTATTTTCGATTTAAAAAAAATATCGATTTTCCAGTTTTTTTGTTACATTACAGGAATATTTCAACATATGCTAATAGTATTTAGTTTGTATTGCATTTTAAATCAAATATTAAAAATTTCTTCATATCGATTTCAGAAACCGGAAGTGCTATTTGGCTAGGTGAAAATTCATGATAAAGTTTATTTCGTTGTTTTTCAACAAGGAAAATCTTCGAATGTATAAAAAAACCAATTCTTAAAATAATAATAATAATGATAATGCAGTACATGAAATAATGCTTTTGAACTTTTTTATGAATGTATGAAAGTTAGTGAAAGAATAGACTAGGGATTCTGGATGAAGTTGTTTATCAATTATTTCCTTATTATTAAAGATGCAACTTAGGAATTTATAAATTTTGGTTTAGTCATTAGATAAATTTGTGACTATAAGATCTAGAAAGTACCACTATATTTATTTGCTTTCGGGATTCCCTACTTTAAAAGAGCGTTATTCTGTTTTTTCTTTCCTATTTTTAATTTCGCATGAATATTTGAAAGTTATTTTTGAAGGAAAAGCCATTGATTAGAATTTTAGATCAACTAGTTTATTAACTATTATATAATATCAAAATTTGTAAATTTTTAGTGAATTTTGAACATTTTTTTACCGATTTGCACTCTAATTAGTACACTTTTAATATAAAATATAATTATAATGATGAAAATAGAAGAATTTTGCAATTCCGAGAATGTTCAGACACCTTAATTGATGTATAAATCAGATGTTTTACTTTCTTTTATCTTTACAAGAAGAAAGTATTGGATTCGTAAAAATTTTCGACCTTCGGTTTTCGACGGATTTACACGTGTTAGGGGTCAGAGATTCCGAAAAACATGTTTTTACAAAATGTCCGTCTGTATGTGACAAATTTTGTGGGCGCTCTATCTCAAGAACTAATGCACGGAATTTAATTTAAAAAAAATATATTCAGTTAGTCCCTGGTATAAATTGGTGCTGATTAGTTTTTGGTGTAAATCACTCACCAGGCGGCGCTGTTATGCAGCATTTTTACGATTTCTGCAATAGCTCAATCTCCAGAACTAATGCACGGATTTTCCTCAAACTTCAGATTTAGTTAGTCCTTGACATGAATTGACGTTTTATACATTTTGGTGTAAATCGTTCAACAGGTGGCGCTGCTATGCTGCATTTTTTGCGATTTTCGCAATAGCTCTATCTCAAGAACTGATGCTTGGATTTTCAACAAACTTCAGATTCAGGTATACCTTGATATGAATTAGTGCTGTTTATGTTTTGGTGCAAATCGCTCAACAGATGGCGCTGCTATGCAGAATTTTTCGCAATAGCTCAATCTCCAGAACTAATGCACGGATTTTCATCAAACTTCAGATTCAGGTATACCTTGATATCAATTAGTGCTGTTTATCTGATTTATACAGAAGAAAGTTTTGTGATGGTCACAACATACTAGTTTATGTATTGTACTTTTAAACGCGAATTTTTCACACACTCATTTATTTTTATTCCATGAATAATAACATATATATATTTTAAAGGTATATCAGATATGCAGACTGCTTCAGATATGTAGATATTTTTTAAATAGAAATTTTCTAAAAAATTAGATTTTTCTTAAGCATAATCGGTGTTTTTAACATCATCATTATTTCGATAAATATATAAATATGCATAGAATCACACTTTGCTATGCACAATTTAATAACAATGAAACGGACACACATTCGCTTCTTGATAGTTCACATTTTTTTTATAACTCTAAGCTTTATGGAAATCCAAACATATATCAACTTAATTTTCTCGACATTTTTTTAATTAAATCTCCGACAGCTATCATAGTAATTGAGGTTGACTCTATATTCAATAGATTGATGCAATATTATTTTCTTATAAGATGGCTTTTCTGGATCACGGCAGGTAAATAAGTAGAATCTAGTAATACTGAATGAAAATTAGGAATTTTTGCAAGGCATGTTTCGTTAATCAAAATATTTAGAACCCATTAATACTCGTACTATTAGGAATTTAAGAAAATTAAAAGAATACTGGAATTTATAAATTCAGATATTATAGTTTCTAGCCAATTCTATTGGCAAGATTACATAAACATTTCAGCCCAAACTTTATATTAAAATAAGTTGTCCTTTTTTTTTTTATTATAGCAAAATGAAACTCAGTAATACTGCGTTATAATCCCGGATGCCGCTTATGAATTCTATTTAAGTCAAACAACTCTATGGATCGAATAGGAGATAATTTCTTTTTATTGGCATTTTTCCGATTATGATGAAATATAATCCAATAATACCGCAGAATTACAAACTTATGGATTATTTTCTGTTAATCTTATTCACAGGATTACACAAGAATTCTGACCGATTCATATATTTTCCAATTGGCTTTTTCGATTGCAGCAAAATAGATCCTATATTAATAAAGCCAATTATGAACTCTAGTAATTTCTATTGACAAGATCACTTGAGGCTTCTGTTTAATCTAAAATACATTCTCAGAAGGCGGCTCTTTCGAATATGGCAAGATGGAACACAGTAATACTGCGATATATTTATGAACTCTTATCAATCCTATTGACAAAATAGATACTCTTTTCAGTTTTTTTGCCTTTTCTTTTTCACAATTACGTCAAAGAATCCAGTGATGCTACATGACGATAATTACGGAATTTGCGTGCATTTTCTGTTAATGTTATTGACAAGAACAACTCTAACAATTCTTATTAATCAACATAACATTCTTGACAACCTGCTTCTTCGATTGTCGCAAAACACAGTCCATTAATACACGACAAATACGAATTCAAATTAATTCTGTGCGCGTGAAAACGTCTACATTCTGGTAGGGCAGATTTTTTTTTCTATGGAAAAATGGAACCAGGTTACTCTGTGGATTCGTATAAATGTTGAATTCACGGGAGATTAGAAATTTTGCGTTTTCAATAGTCAAAAAGTGCAAATCCCCCCCCCCCCCCTCCCCCGGAACTCTATAACGTACTCTTGACGACTCCCGGTCTTAACGACTAACGTACTCCCGGAACTCTTGACGATAATTATGGAATTTGCGTGGCATTTTCTGTTAATGTTATTGACAAGAACAACTCTAACAATTCTTATTAATCAACATAACATTCTTGACAACCTGCTTCTTCGATTGTAGCAAAACACAGTCCATTAATACACGACAAATACGAATTCAAATTAATTCTGTGCGCGCGAAAACGTCTACATTCTGGTAGGGCAGATTTTTTCTTCTATGGAAAAATGGAACCAGGTAATACTCTGTGGATTCGCATGAATGTTGAATTCACGGGAGATTAGAAATTTTGTGTTTTCAATAGTCAAAAAGTGCAAATCCCCCCCCCCCCCCCCCTCCCCCGGAACTCTATAACGTCTCCCCCAGAGCCACAGAAATTCCTCCCGGAGAAAAGTGAACTCAACACTGAATCCTATTGACAGGATTACAATATAATGCCTCTTAATCGGCTTTTTTAGATTATGGCAAAACGAAATCCTATAAGTTGGCAATTATGAATTTTGTGTGACAATTTTGCAACCAATTAAGAGTAACCAGGCTTAATACTTATTAATTTATACTCTTGTTAATAGGATTTTCCGATTATAGCAAAATTGTGCTCATTAATACATGAAAAATATGAATTAAAATTAATTTTTTTGCGCGAGAATGTCTAGATTCTTGTAAGGCAGCTTTTTATTATTATTATGGAAAAATGGAATCCGGTAATACTCTGCGATATTTGTGGATTTTTATCAACTTTATTAACAGGATTGCAAGATAAATTTTTTTCATAGGCTTTTTTGATTATTGCAAAATGGAATCCTATAATAAGTGGCAGTTATGAATTTTGCCATGACAATTTTGAAACCAGTTAAAATTAACCATATTCTTGTTAACCATCTTTTTCGATTACAGTAAAACAGATTATATTAATACATGCGGTTTTTAATTTCTAATAAATTCTAATGACAAGATTGCGAGAGAATTCTCTTAAATCTACATTCTTATAAGATGTTTTTTCTCTCTTGTGGCAAAAAGAACCAAGTAAAACTTCATTATATAAGAGTGGATAAAATGGAAAGTGAAGAGAAGCTTCAGAATGAAATGACATAGTTCATTTCACACGTATCTCCAATGCTACACAAGCACTTGGCCCATAATTACACCAAGTGACAAATGCCTTGCTCATAAATGTCTTTTTTTGTTGAAATCGAAAGCAGTTTCAAACACTATCCATGGTTTCGCTGTCCAACTAAAAATGGCGACCCTGCAATGTCTTTTTCAGCGGACCAAAGGTCGGAAAGTCAGACGGTGAAAGATCTGGACTACAAGGTTTATATACAACACTGTCCACCCAAACTTAATCAGATTCCCTCGTGGTAATGCTTGTGCCAGTCCCACGAATCAATTGTAATGCATGTTCTCTGTACACTGCCTTCCTTCACTGATGCACTTGTGCTGATGCGCCCTCTCAATTTCCGCGCCCGGGGCGACTGCCCCCTTCGCCTCCCACTTCGCATGGCCCTGCAAGGGACTCGTACAATACAAGCGACTTCATGCAATAAAAAATAATTATTGAAACAAGTATAATTTTTTCCCCCAATTAACACTAGTTCGATACATATATCTGTACCTTGGAACAAAAAGGGCCAATGTCCATTTTTCTCAAATGGCAGGAAATCCAATTTAAGTTTGAGGAATTTTAAGAATCTTGCTACGATTTCTGTACTATTATTTTTCCAAGTTGTACCTTTCAATTCAGTAATGTTTTTCTCACTACAGTTTAACGTTACATTTAGTTTTTTTTTTTTTTTTTTTTTTTGCATTTTAAATTCGCCATTTTTACATTAACATTAAGTAACATTGGCCTCGACAAAATATTTTGTTTTCAATGATCTAATATTGGTAGGACTTAGGCCCTTTTAACAATTACTTTATATCACAACCTGAATTCATTCGTGCATTTAACTCAAATTTCTCAATTTTGGACATTGGCCCTTTTTGTTCCAAGGTACAGATATATATATTTAACTCTTAAATGCCGGGTGTTGCTTTTCGGCAACATACCCAATTTAGGCTCTAAAATACTATTACAATAATATTGAAGCTATAATGCCTAATGTTGCCAATAAAATACATTCTGAAAATATTATTAAATCGATTTTCAACATGTAGATGGCAACACTTGTGCTGTTTAAGAATAAAGATAGATTTATTTTTTTCAATTGTTGCTACTTGTTCTTTTTGTTTTGTTTGGAAGCTTGCGAAATACCCTATTTTGTTCTGCAGTGAGCAAGTAAAATTTATTTCTTATTGTAGTTCCTAAAATTCTTGTGTGTTTAATATTATAGAATTTTAGCAAGGAAAATTATTTTTTCAATTAAAGACCAGTATTGCCGATTAGTAACAAACTATTTTTTAGCCGTAAACCATACTTAAAACAAAATATGATTTTAAGTATTTTTCCCATGATTTATTTAAAAAATGAAAGCCGAAAAACATTATTACAATGATTTTTGAAAAATCAGGCATTTAAGGGTTAAGTGTATGTAAATGCACATTTTTTAATTCAAATATAATTTTTGATAAAATACATGCAAGAGTACATGAGTAAACATTTTGAAAAAATTACTTATTGAATAGTTTAATACAAAGGTTGAATGAATTTTTCTTTTATCTTTGAATGAATATATATTTTTCAGGAATTCAAAAGTTATTTAAAAATAAGCCTAAGTTTTAAAAATATATCAGTAAGATTTTTATTTTATCCGAATCTATAATTTTTGTAGTAAACACGCATAAGGATATAATACGAGGAAATATATTTTTAAAATAAATAACAGAACATTTTCATTGATTTAAATTTGAATAAAATTTTAGATAAAACAGAAAAAACTAAAATTTTTAGTAATTCATGATTTAGAAACATATAATTTTTTAAAGAAAGGGATATGAATACAGAAGCATATATATATATTTAAAAATAAATTATTCATGTTAATACAAATATATAATTTTTGAAATAAATGCATTTAAGGATATACACGGAAATATTATTTTAAGTAATTGAACATTTTCATTGATTTAATTTGAATAAAATTTTAGATGGTACAGATAAAAAAAAAACACAAGTAACTCAAATTTTTAGTAATTCATGATTTAAAAATATACATAAATTTTGAAAGAAAAGACCTGTAAATATAGAAGCATTTATATTTAAAAAAATAAATTACTGAAATTTCTAGAATTTTGCTTGATTGAAATTCTTTTTAATTGATATTTTAAAAATTCCACACATTTTGACAATTTTTGCTTATTCTATATATAACGAACTTGCATTCCTTTAAATAACTCTTTTTGTTGTTATCAGTTTACTTGAATTGGAATTATTGCTCTTTAAAAAAATCAAATAAATAAAAAGTTCATTTATTTATTTTATTAATCTATTTTGGATTTTAAAATAAATTCTATTTTTACAAATGTTTTTTCATAGTTCAAACACATAATTTTGGAGAGAAACACATATGAGAATATACAGAGAGTTTTTAAATATAAATAGTAATTGGGAATTTAATTTAGTTTCATTATAAATTTTGCAAATCAAAATCAAGAGATAAGTCATCAAAATTTGCTTATTCTATCTTTTATGATGGACAGGCATTCAATAAAATAATGCTTACTGCATTTTTTAAAGAAAATACTTCAGTATGAATAGAATGATATTATGGAAATAAACTTGTTAAATATATATGAGTTTGTAGGCAATGGATAGGGAAATCTATTGCATATAGAGATATGAAATTTTTAATAAGGGTTAGACCTTTTAGAATAATTGTGTTAAAATTAATCTAGATCTTTTAATTTAATTTTTCATGCAATTTTTTCCTGTTGCACAGTAATTTTTTAACTTTAGTAAAAGGGATCAGATTTCTATCTTTTAGCCCAATACAACATTCCCCAATTTTTTTTTTTTTTTCATTTATTAAATGGTACCACCATCTTATCTTTGTCATCTAAAGATTAATTCCATATCCATGTACAGAAGAAGCTTTCAGTAATCATTTAAGGGGGGGGGGGGGAACTAAATAGATTTTTTTTCCATGAATTTATAAATTAACCACCAAAAAATTTTAAGTCAGTTTGCAGTAAGCTTTTGCTGCATCTGATAAATGAAGAAAGATAACTTTTCCGAAATTCTGCCTTACGGAAGAAAATGATTGAAATGTTAAACTCATGACATTAAAAGAAATTAGGGATGCTTATTTTTTTTTTTTTTAAACTTTTTTAAGAGTTCATTTTGATTATATATATATTTATTTATTTTATTTCGTGTTTAATGAATGAACATTTTAATGAAATTATTTTGGGACAATCAAAATTTTCCGGTTAGGATTTTTTTTTTTTTTGTAAGCCTGAACCATCAAATACTCACTGGCCTGTCTTGGGTTGATTTTAATCATCAATCCGATCTGGGGCTGGGCTTACTTTTTCTTGGCAGATTGGATAGGGCCCAGGCAGGCATGCTAGTACACAATAAAAAGAGGATAAGACAATATGCTTCAATGGAATTGATCTTTTTTTCTTCAGGTACAGAAAAACATACCACTACAAGAAATGAAGGAAAACTGTCTTCCTTCAACTCTCTTAGTGATATGATGCCTTTTTAAGACTGAAAAAGAAAGAATTATTCCTTTGAAACACATTGGGTTAGCTTCTTTTTATTGTATATTTAAGAAGTTTATCCAATGTTATTGCATTCTACACAACACTTAAAAAAATCTTTTCGTGAACTGAACAATAGAAGTGATTGATTACAATAGATGGCAATGTTTTGTTTCAATGATTTAATTTATAAAAATGGATGGTTTTATTAAGAAAGCAGCAATTCAATTAATCGGTGACTACTTTATATACCCCCCCCCCCCCTCCCCCGAAAAAAATTAACATGCTGTGTAATGTCAAATTATTTTCGTCATGCCTAAAACGGTCAAGTATTAACATTAATACTGCAAACTTTAAAATCTTAATACCATAACCAAAATTTTCTCTTTAAGGCTATATTAAAATTTAAATACCTTAAATTTACAAGCCCGAAAATTCCCAATCAATCAAATTATACATTTTTACAATTACACTCAGCATGTTTACTTTATGACAAACACCATTTTACATCAAATAAACATGCTCCGTGTAAAACATAACATATTTATTAGCAGTAACCATAATATATAGCAAGAATATTACTTCTACTGAAGTGAGCTTCTCGCAAAATGCTCACGTGTTAAACAGAAATATTAAAATTTGAAACTAAGAATTTAAATAAGATCTATTTTAGCATTCATGATTTGGATGCAGTTTCACTTAAGTTCATTCATGTGTTAATGAAACCTGATTATTTTGTAAACTCTTTACAATGCATGTGACATGGCACAAAATTATAAATCTATTACATTTATGATTATAGACTGTTTTCAATAGTGATAACTCTTATTTTCTATTTAGATTCGGCATTGCAATTACAATAAGCTAATATTATGTAGTCACTTAAAATTATAAGTAAACATTTTACTCTCACACACACAAGAAGAAAAAAAAAAAAAAAAAAAACCACCAGTGAATACATATTTGTTTTACTCATGGAGCAGCACACACAATAGTACACACATCCCAGATTTCAGTGGGATGTTTCTAGAGATGCAACGAATATTCGGCTTCGGCCGAATATCAAGTCCATTATTCGGCCTTGGCCGAATAATAATGTAATAAATGTTTTTATATTTATACAGTATAACTTTTTAATTTGACGATTTATATTCATCATATATAATGAAAATTTTATTTGAAATTAACTAACACTTTTTTTTCCATTAACTTTCATACTCCGAATGGGTTTTATCTACCCATTTTTATATAAGAGGCTAATTTAGGAATCATGTTAAAAAATTTTTATGCTGTATCACTAAGTACAAAAAGTATCTGTAATAAGCTAACATAATGTGTTAAATTTAAAATTAATCTATTCAAAATTGTTTTAATACAGCTGTACGAGCTAATTCAAAATTTTTTTTATCATAATGGGAAGTTTAGCATTTAACCCTTGTTACATAAAAAAATATTTCTTTCAATAATATTTTAAATTATACCTATAAAGAACATAAATATATGATTGATTAGATATAGATGCATTATATGTATAAGATATTTAAGTCGCATATGTTGCAATACTTAAGGGTTTTTTGTTTTAGTAAAATACGCTTAAACGTTAAATATAATTTAAGTGATTTTTTTAAGTCTGTTACTACTTCTTATTAAATAATGAAAGAAATGTAAATACTAAATTCTTTTAATTAGTATGCATTTATGTTTTAGATATTTTTTCAAGAATAGCATTGTAATGCTTTAAAAGAACAGTTAAAATGTTTTCAATAAACGTAGATTGTGATGCAGAAATAATAATTCAGCATCCTCAGGTGAGTCTTTTTTTTTTTTTTTTTTTTTTCGTAAATGTTACCTGCTTCTGAAAATAATCTCTCACTATATATGGTACTTCCTGGTGCAGAAAGGTACTTTTAGGCTAATTGTGAAAGGTTTGGAAAGTCTTCTGAATTTTTCGCCCACCACTCCAAAGGACACTGTCTTTCTAGTAGTGGCTGGGAAAGAAAATTACTAATTTCTTTTACTTCTTCACATTGAGGGGCACTTTCTATAGAGGCTTCACTGCTGACAGCAAAGAAAAAAATACTAAAGATAAATAAAAATTTTGTTAATTGTAAGCTTTATAAAGTTTTACAATGATTTCGTTCCACCATTTTAGAGGATATTCCTTTCACCCTTTCTATCAGTGGTTTTTCTTAAGATATTAAGATTTCTTATTTTTTATTTTATTTCATTTGAAAGCTGAAACTCATGTTTCCTAGTACTTTTAAAATTTTGTCATTATTTTAAAATGTAACAACAACACACATAATAGCTATTAAAACGTAACTAGACAGTACCTGATGAGGAACTTTTGCTAAGAATTTTTTTTTTTTTTTTTGGGGGGGGGGGGGGGTGTCTGAATTATATTATTGAGGCAATTTTTAGGCAGAACATAGCCGAATATTTTTTCAGTGTAAAATAATGCTTTAAAAAATTAAAAATTTGTGTATAAATAATTTTTTTAAAGAAAACAATACATTTTAATTGTGAAATATACAAGAATTGTGCATATAGTGCATACTAAATTTTGTTTTTAGGCAAAAATAAGTCCATTATTCGGCGTCCGAATAGGCCGAATATTCGGCTTTAACTTTTGGCCGAATATTCGGTATTCGGTTATTCGGCCAAACCACTATTCGTTGCATCACTAGATGTTTCCACTACTTTAGGTAACTCCAATAATATTTTATTCACTTTAAATCTCATTGTTGCCAAAATCACTCATTTGGGCATGCGATAGACAATCATAAATTAAAAATTTTGATGTGTCTCTAAAAAACTATGCAAGCTATGACTAAGTTTAAAAAAAAAAATTGTACTATGTATTTTAACAGCATATTCAAATTTCATGAAGATTGACCAATTTTTATCACGCTATAAAAATGACAAACATACCCCTTTAAAATTCTATACAGGACCACCAACAGAAAAATAAATAGGAAAAGAAAAGCATCTGTTCAAAAGTTATGAGTGGGCATTACATTAAAATAATATACAAACACTGTATATGTTGGAAGACGATTGAAAAATTCTTTATCAGGTAAAAAACACATTTAAAATTGAAAAAACAAAATAGCATAATGCTTATTAATTAAATAATACTTATCAAAATTTAAGGTTAAAAAAAAACACATAGTATAATTTTCTTTTAACTTTTTAAAGACAATATTGAGTAATAAATAAAAAGCAACCAAAAGTTATGAAACAAAACAAAACGAAAATTTTTATTCAATATTTCAAAAATAAAATTACAGGCAAAATATAAAAAAGGATCTTCAAATAAGGTCAAAAAGAAATCACAAAACAAGAAAATTTACAAAATGTTTATGAATAAACATTCAACTGAAAGCAAAAATAAAATATTAAGAATAAAAGTTATCACATTTTGTCTTATATATTTTAATTTAAATACTGTACATAATGCTATGCAAGCTATACAGAGTTGAAATAATACTGAAAAGTAATCTCAAATAATATTTAGCAGAACTACCTTATTAGCTCAAAAATTTTATATTGGAAAGCTAGATTTATTTGAAATAGTGCTGCCATCTATTGGTTGAGAACTGTCAACTAATCCTTAAATTTTAACAAAAAAGTAAGAAATTTTAACACAAATATAATAAATATTGGTGAATGCATACATAGAATAAGCAATTTCATTATAAATGTATGGCAGCAAATTATGCAAAGAAAATCTCTGTGGTCAATAAACGTCATTAAATCAGACTGAGGGTGAACATCAATGCTAACAATTTAACAAAAAATTGATTTAATGTTATAACAGATTTTTTTTTTTTTTTTTTTTTATGTAAAAGAGTGTGTGAAGGGGGGAGGAAATCAAAATGCACAATTATAAATAAATAAGGATTTTTGAAATTTTTTTTAACAATAACATTAATTATCCAATAGATAAGAGAAAGAGTAGGGCACATGTAAACAATGTCCATTTCACTAAATTAACTTCATGTAAAAATCTTTTAAAAATTGCTAATAAATGATATGAGTTAACATACTGTATGCAGAAGATTTAGTGAAAGTGAGCATAAAATTTATTAGCACAGAAGTCACTATAAATTGAAACCATTCACAACCAATCAAGAAAAATAGAGTATGCTTGGATTACACCTTGTGGTTTCCTCTTCACAAATTTTCTGGCTCCAAAAATAATTTTTATAATCAATCCATAAAGACATTTATGCTTAATGTATACTATGTGTGAATTAATGAAATGGAGATCATTCATATGTGCCTCATGTACACCCCTGCCCTATAGATATTGCATATAAATTTTTACATAAAAAGTTGCTTCAAATTTTCAGGTTTAAATGTTAATTCAAACTAGAACTTTAAAACAAGTTTAGAAAAACATAACAGAGAACTGATTATAAAATTTCAATATTACTCAAATTACTTATTCTTATAAATGTAGATAAATAAATAAATACTTTTTACACAACAGTTCATTTTTAATAATATAATCTGTTTCAGTTTTAACAACCAAATGTACAATTGAATGACCTGAAGAAAACATAGACAATGTATAACTTAAAAAAAAAAAAAAAAAAAAAAAAAAAACTAAAAGAAAAGAAGAGAACTTTGATATTAAAGAACACAAATTTGTTTCAAAAGGCCTTTTACATTCCTCATTTTAATGGTATTACTAAGAAGTTTGTGCCTTTATTTGTATATCATATCAACATTTTATTATGGTTGTAGAGCACTTTGTTTTTTTTTAACTAAGAAGGACACAGAAGCTAAGATAAGAATAAGAAAGAAAAATCAAGCATAGGTTATGAGACACTTTCCAACCACAGCAATAAAACTTCCCCCATTTAATGCATACTTTACATAAAAATGTACTTCCACCAATAGCCGCTCATAGACAAAACTGTCAATTCTTTTGTGTGTCCTTGTAAATGAACAATAAGCATTATGCACACCATATTCTACAATAAACATCTCGTATTGCTGCTCAGTGATGTATATCAATAAAATACATTGCAAACATATTTTCTCTATAAAACATGATATAATATAATTCTTTTGAGTGTCTCTGTAAATGAACAATAAATGCTACCTAGTTCCTTTTCAATACTGAAAATGCCATAGTACCTAATTAATTCTCAATGACATATATTAATTATATGGCAATCTGAGTATATTTACACAAGTTAGAGCATAGCCAGACAGCTAAATAAAACGAATTCATAAGAACTTTTCAACTATGTTGGAAAGTGTTAAAAACAAGAATTTCTTAAAATAAAATTTACAGACAAATTCCGCTTATTCTACATTTTAAAACTTTTAAAATATGCTTCTAATAAAATTGTAAACAATATGAAAAACAATCACTAAAATAATTTAAAATTTACATAAAAAACAAACAAAAAAATGGTAATCATATACAAATAAATATAATCGGTAGTTATTTAAAGGATATTTATTATCTCATAAATTTAAATGTACATGGACTAAAGCTTCTGTGAATGATTTCAATAGGTTAAAACCTTATGTGAAGTTGAACTACAGTGTTCATATTACCCAAGTAACTATATTTTGGAAAGACCGGTTATGTTGTTTTAGCTTTACATTAACAACAACAAAAAAAAAAAACAATTTTGTTTACCATCTAATGCACAAATTAGTTAAGAAAAATGAATGAAAGACATATTTTGCACTTAAAATAGATTATTACAAACAAATAATGTTGAATTTTTAAAAATCTTATACTTACTATAAAACGAGCTACATATGAGGTTTAAGAACAAAGTAACAATAGTTGTTAAATAGTTTTGGGGGATAATTTAAAATTTGGATAACATACAAACATTTCTGGTCAGGTTTAGATCCAATAGATCCAAATTCTGCAAGAAAACCTCTTATGCGGAACAGAAGCAAATTTGTTATAGGAACTTTTCTAACTGAATATTCAGTAAGAAAATGCTTCTGCCATATACTATTTTTTGCACACATGTACAATACAATATCACAAAAGAATAAAATAAAATATGCATAATCAAGAACAGCGAATGGATACTTGCCAAATGGTGGGTAGAGATCAAGAAAAAATTTTACTATGGAGAGTGACATATTTATGGAAAATATTCTTGAAATATCCAGAAATTGAGAAACAAAAACTGTTTGTTATACTTAGATGCTTTTTACCATTGAGTACAGAGGAAGTAAGAAAGACTTATCCTTTCCTTCCCCTGAACAAAACTCTGGAAATATGGACAGGAGGAGGGGGGGGGGAGTCATGACTAAATTGCATGTGAATTATTTTATGATGCAATTAGGAAAAATATATATTTTTAATCAATATTTTTTTAGAATAACTGCCAAAGAAGACTCAGAATTATTATTGAATATAATAAAACTGATGGAATTGATACTTGTAATCCCTAAGTACATTTTCATGTGAACAAGGGTTTTCAACCACAAATCATATTTCATATTATTCCAGAAAATACTTATTAGATGACTTTTTGGTGATTGAAAATGGTGGCTCTATTCACACTGGTTGAAACACCAGGGAATGCAATGACATTATGATGTGAATTGTAACTAGCAATGATAAACTAAGGCATATGCCAATAAAATACGATTTTATTTCAAATAACTGTAAAGGAAAATTTCATTAGTATCCTTTAATCAGTATTTTTTTTTTTTTTTTTTTTTTAGTGTACAATATGAAAGCTATTTTAAGACATTGTTTCTCCATCTTTGATTTATAGGTAGTAGGTTTTTGTATCTGGTTGTAGCTACATTAGTGAGTAGAACATGTTCCCTTCTGCTAGCCTATGTAAAGTTCTCTGGTGATTGTTTTTCAATAGAACCTTATGAGGTTACCATGCATGAAAGAGTTAAAAAATAAAATAAACATGTTGAATTATTTTATTATTATGATTTTTAAAAAAAATGTGCAATAAAATTTGTTCAGGATTGAAGTAAAGTTAAATTCATACTGGATTATTATTCTGATGACATTATTTTTTTCAAGACCAATGATAAATTAGTATTCAACATTTACAAAATGAAAATCATTAAAATTAACTTAGATCTTAAGTTCAAGATAACAAAAATTGAAAGACTCAGACATTTTACATTAATTTTTCACACATTTTACAAAGATGCAAATTTAATACTTTTGCAACTAATGATGTTGGATACGTTACATTATGTTACACAATAAATTAATAAACACCACAATTTTTCTCTCTTAAAATAATGTACATCTAGGAAAAAAATTGTGAAAATCATTTATGTACAATATATTTCTATGGCATTGTTAATATGCATTTTAAAATACAATTCAACATAACAATCACACTCTAAAACCAAAGACTAAATAATTCAGAAAATTTTGAGCAAAGTTTCATTTAATTTTCTTATTTCTAACAGGAAAAAATAGTTTTGAATATCTTTATAGAAAAATTTAAAATTTGTAAAATTATTAAATAGATAACAAAATTAAATTTTTATGTGTGCATTTATATTTCTTCACTCATAACTTTTTTTTTTAGTTTTTAAGCATATATTTGATAATGATTAATATTTGACATTGTAAAAAGTGAAAATACCTCATAGAGTAAAAATTTACTACTGATGAAAAATAAGAATAAAAGAAGAATTACAATACAGATATCTAGCTAAAGGTTTAGGATTACTTCTTCTCTTGTTTAATTTACATTTCCTTCATATTCTTACAAATAAGGATTTAGTAACGAAATTCAATGACTTTGGCTTAGGTTGCATTGGTATTTAATATTCACATTAAATGGCACTAGTTGCACATTCAGATGACATACATATCATTTATCCTGAAATTGCATTAGTACAAAATGACTATAGTACTGGAATTATTGCATTAGACTGATTACACAGGTCTGTAAAAAAACTTATTTCTTACACCATTTCAGGTGTTTCTGATGTTCTTCAGTACACCAAGTTCAAAAATACCAAATTTATATCACTATCATGTAAGGTTTTAAAAGGATAAAAATCCTGAAAATTGCATAGAAGATCTAGCAAATTAAAAAAAAATTATTGCTAAAATACAGTAGAAGACCATTAATCTGCATAGTTTGGTTCCAAGCATTTTGTGGACTACAGGTCATATCTATTTATATTTTGTATATATTTTTTTCTTCATTTACTCTTTGGATAAATTTAGATTGTTAATACTTACAAAAAAACAAATAACACATTAAATTTATAAATAAAGTTTGTTTTTAGAAATTTCAATATTCTTGGCTAAATATTGTAAATATGAATTCATTAAATAAGAATTGATTTATACTTATTGGTTGAAGTGATTAATTAATTGTTTGTTTTTTGAAGAAAGGGTTTTATTTTCAACTCCCTCTTTTTTAAGAGATATACTTTAAGAAAACAGAATGAGCATTTTTAAAAGGAAAGGACATTTCAGATTTACCACAGGAATGATAGAATAAACTATTTTTATATGTACTAATATTTTAAACTATATAAAAAAAGAGTATTAAATGACATATGATATATATCTGAAATAAAATTAATGTTGGAGGGGAAAAAACCCATTTTTAAATTATTATTATTTATTATTCATATATGCACTGTGAATTAGATTTGCAAATTACAGGTTTGAAGATTAGCAAAACCCGGCTGTGCTTAAAAAAAAAAAATCTAAAACCTATAATTTACCCACTCTGTCACACTAGCCATACCTACCATATAGCCAAAATTCTCTTTGTGTCTCATAAACTCTTTTTAAAATACATCTTGTGCCTTACTTGTAGCCACTTCATACATACCAACCAGAAAAATTTACTAACATGGTGTCTGCTATCAGTATCATGTACTAAAAATTTTAATTTGCTAAACAGACAGAAAATCTCAATTTGTTGTCAAAATTATACACAATAGAATGTTTTGATATTTTCCCAAAATAACTACAAAAATCTTTTTTTGTCACAAATTTGTGTTATGTATTGATTAATGAAGAATTATCTGGCAATTACTTACTAAATGTAATATTTTCAATTTAGTACACTATAATCTAAAATTGCAAAAACCTTTTTTACGGAAATTTTATAAAAACAATGATCATGAAGATAGAAACTGCGTTGGGAAACAAAAAAAATTTCTTTTTTTAATAACAATCACCTAATTAATATTCAACATTTTATACAGATACGATAGATTATATTTGTCAACTATAAACAATATTTTCCATCTATAAATAAAGTATCTACATTATTGTTACTCTTAAAAGGCATTTTCTTCTGTGTTGTGCATGACATATTTAGTCATGTACATTGTGTATTATACATCTAATGTTCACAGTTCCATATCATACCAATACTTAATTTACAATACAAAAATTTCAGATATATATATATATTCTTTTTCAATTATAAATACTGTTTCATACAGTTGTGATGTTTTGAATACATATGACCGCAAATGAAGTTCATATACAAGTAATGCAAATTTTAAAATATGACATGCAGTGCAAATATATATTTTTTACTTTACAAAGCATATCTTCAGTTCAAACTGAAGTATTATTATTATTGTTATCAGGGCTGTAGTTGGAAAAAAATATTTGTGGAAACACACCTTTTCATAGAGTAGATGTTGATGGTACTGCATTTTTGCTAAGCCAAAATCTAATTTAAAGCATTTAGCTAAAAGCCCACCTTTTTCAATTAAGCTATAATTATTGTAATCTAGTTTTTACAGTATGCTATTTGTATAGCATCCATCTAAAAGCAATATTTAATCAATCTCGTAGTAACATTTTACATTACGAATCAAAATAAATTGAAATAACAAGAATTACTGGCACATCTATCGAAGAATTTTCCAATAAAAAAAAAAGATGTTGAGAGGTGTTTTCTGTGCTCTCTGATTTACGAGAAGCTATCTCGTCTGTTAATTTTTTTTTCCTGATCTCTAACCAAGGTTTCATGTATGGTTCAGAACAAAAAAAATTTTAAGGGAGGTCCTCACAGCTTATGAATATAAGTGAAACAGATCTTAAAATTAGCATAAATTATGGTTTCGCTTGAAAAAAAGATTATGCTTGTACACAATTTCTCTCTCTCTCTCTCTTTTTTTTTTTTAAGAGTAGCAAACCAAATATTTCTGGGAATGGCGTTCCCACCCAACTACAGCACTGATTGTTATTATTACTATTCGTAATCACTTTTAAGTAAAGCACTGTCAATGTTACTATTTCTTAACATTACTACACTACATTATGTGCAACAAGTCTAAAATAACACTACATTTTATACTTATAAAATTCATTTGGATGAACTAGCATTACCACATCAAGTACTATTTATATTGCTAAAACAGTTAATAAGTTTTGTTTGAATGTTTTTGCCATTGGCATAAGAGAAAACCAAATTACTGCACCAGTTGTGGACAGAAAAGTTTAAAAATATTTAAGTGAAAAATAGAGTTTAAGAGCTCATCTATAAAGCATAACCCAATAGCATGGAAGAGAATTGAAAATAGTTCTCTAGTATACCACAATGTTAAGCTCTCAGAAGTGAAATCTAAGAACTAAATGATAGCAATAAATCTACAGTTATTTTTATGAAATTACATTGAGTTTTTCTAATAATACTTATTGTCATCTTCAATTATTCATTTTTTAATTCAATTAAATTATTGAAATTTAAAAGATATGAATGAAATCAGCCATACTGGAAAAAGGAAAAATATTTTGCTTATTCATTGTTATCCCAAAGATACAAATAGGGCAGAGATTTTTCAAAATTTACACTTTTAAAGATTTTAAACTTTATGTATTGGAGGGAAGGTAAGTGGGAAAGCAAGCAGACATTTCAGCAGAAACATAAAAAAAAAAAATAAAGAATTTTTAAACTTTAAAAAGTTTTAAACTTTAGGTGCCTTGGGAGTAAGAGAAGGGGGGAGGGTTACAGGGAGAGGAGGACAATTCAGATGAATGGATATTTATTATGACAGGGAAACTTAAAAATTTTGAAGTTTTTAAAATATTAAGTGGAGAGGGCTGGGGAGGGGACGGCAGAAATCCATTGAAGTGCAGAAGGTTTGTAAACCTGGAATGTATAAATCCTCACTTTACAACTGTGTTTTTCAGAGTGGGGTATGGAGAGAAGTTCTAGAGGGCACACAATGAGCCAAAGTCAACAATCAACATATGCCACAGTAAAGATAAGCGTGCTGGTAGTGAAAAAAAAAGTTTTTGTATCATTGATTGTTTTAAAAACGAACTAGATTTTGGAACAACTATAACTCCTAAGTCCGTGAATTAACAGCAAACATTATACGAACAAGAAATATAAAATGGCAAACAAATGCACCTGTCACATTAAAAAATGACTATCTATAAAGCTTATATTAAATATAAAATAAAAATTATGTTTATTTCTATCTACTTGTTATCTTTTTTCTTTCCATTTCACTAAATTAATAGAAAGGGATAGTACTTGAGGTACTTTTAATTCTTCAAAGGGTATGCAAGACATGAAAGTCTGAGAATAATTGTTTTACAGCAACAGTTTCAATATTTTGTCCAATATGATTTTATTTCCCTTTTACTTGAAGGAAATATTCACTATTCAAGATTCTCAAAATACACTAAATTACAAGATATCAATCTCAAAATAAAGAATACTGAATATTTCCTTCAAAAAATATAAATAAAATCTATTATGTTAGAAAACTGAATTTAATGTTGCACAGTGACAATTAATAAGCATACCATTGAATTCCATAACATGGTGTATTTTATAATAATTGAAGATAAAAATAAGTATAACTATTTAATCACTACAATTTCTAAAACTTGAAACTATGCAAGAATTCTTTTGTAATTAAACTTTTATTATTATTATTATTATTATTTAAAGATACTTTTTGACAAAAATTATCAAGAAATAGAGACTTTGGAGAAAAAAAAAAGGAAGTACATTTCTTCAATAAAGTCTTGCCATTTATTTCTAATTTAGATATTTCATTGATATATATATATATATAAAAAATAATAACATTATAAGCCCTTAGAGCTGCTGAGCTCTGATATTTAAAAATATTAGAGCTACCGAGCTCTGATATTTAAAATTAATCACACTTGTTTTGGAATAATTTAAAATTCTTTAATGACCAATTTCGAAATTATAAAATCTTATTTATAAGCAATACAGTGTCACTGATTCAAAGCTATATACATATTTATACTTTACAAAAACTAACAAAATAGATAACATTCAAATAAAGCTCATATATTTAAAAAAAAAAAAAAATAAGTACTGTCTGTGAGCATGAAAGATCCATAACAATGCATACAGAAGCCCCATCAGATCATACATTTTAACATTAACTATTTCTGCAATATCACCCATTTAAAATGAAATTTCTTAAAAGAACAAAAATTAATAAGGCTTGTTCTTGGCCTACACATAATCAAACACACACACACATATATATATATATTGGAGATATTTTAATTAACTTAATTCATCATATGTAATTTTTAATTCTACACCATATTTACTCATTTATAATGCACTTTCTTCCAAAATTTTAGAGCTAAAAAAAAAAAAAAAAAAAAAGCAAAATTAGAATTTTATATTGATTAGCTTGATTTACATGCACATAAACTTGTTCTGATTCAAAATTTTTGCATATTACCATAAAGCCTCTCGTAACGTTTCTCACTTGAATACATTGATCTTTTCGCATATATTTTGGAAAATAATCAATTCAATTTTAATCACATTTTTTAAGTCACTTATGAATTGACTTAAAATTTTAACTTTTTAAGTAATAAAGATCTTAAAATAATTTAATTAAATTAAATTAAAATAAATTATTATTTTGATGATAAAATATTTAATTAAATTATTATTTAATAAAATTTAAATTATTAAATTTAAAATTGTTTATAAATTTGAAATAAAAAAAAATGTTACTTAAATATGATATTACTTAAATTAATAAAAAGTCACAATTGAAACAGATTGCTTATTATTTTATTTTTAAAAAAATTGTAATATGGGTAAAACTATTATTTTGGAGACAAAAACATTTCCTTGTTTGATATCACCCATCTTAATTCCTAAATGCTTTCCAATGTATTGCAATTTTTTGGTGCCTAAAGGTATGTACATTTTAATATGGAGCTACTACTATACCTACATCAGAAGGTACCCTTGATAAACTTGGGAGATAAACTGCCAGTTTTAGTAATTGGTCAATTTCTTCTTAGTTTTGCATATTTTATTGGAACTCCATTTTTATACTATTGTAATTATTACTTTGCACTATTGCAGCAAACAAATTTTATTGTTACATTAAATATTGATAAATAGAAAAATATATACTTAAAAAATATTTTTTTTTAACACAAAAAAAAAAAAAAAAAAAAATCAGTAAATTAAATTATAGTTTTTAAACTTTATTCCAAAGTGTCTTTTTATTTTTGTTCCACAGACTAAAGAGGGAAATTATGAGATATTTAAAATCTAAGATATATGCGATTAAACTGGAAAAGATAGCACATGCTGCAACATCAAAAGTTAATTTTCACATTTCAGCTTCAAGTTAATGACCAGAAGACTGACATATTTGTGCTTTTTATAATAAATACTTCAATGGAAAATTTGGAATGACTGTACCATGCTGATTTTTATATAGGTTACTATCCTACATATGCAAAAGCTATATTAAAAAGTTAAAACGTTCTACGATTTAAAAAAATAAGTTGTTAAAAAATCTCAAAAGTTGCCAAATGATTTAATTTTATTATCATTACAATTAATCTTGCCTAGTTAATATAAAAATAATAAAATACATACCCAGAATTCAATGAAACATTTAAATGTTTGATAGGCCAAACATAGACCTTACCTATCTTTGCCCTTTTTATGATAAACATTCTATAAATGTTCCTTTATACAAAAAACACATACATGTATTAAATGCAAAATATACTTCACAAACTATGCACATTAGATGCTTTGCAAAAAGAAACATTTACAGCTACTTTTTCTCATAACATAAATGGTTTATTTATAATAAAGGATTGCTTTTGTTTTTCTAAAATATCTGATTTTTTAATTTACAGCAGATATTTAACATAAATTTGAGTCAAAATAATTCATGTTTCAAATCAAAATATAAGGAACTCCAAATTAAAAAATGCTTACATATACACACTGACATTAAATTTATGTATAAACAGAGCCAATGCAGGAAGCTTTAAAGAATATATTATGAATTATTTTACATAAAATGATTACTTCAGAACTGAAATGATGTTCGTTCTTACATGCCATAGTGATGAATAATGGAAGCATATTTGTAAAAAAGGTACAGCTAATGAATATGTAAATATATATGCACTAAAAAGGCATGCAAAAGCTATGCCATTAACATTTCATGATATTGATCATAATATAACACTAAAAATTACTAAAATTTTTTCATTATAACTTTTATACCAGAGCTTCAATAATGAATCCTTTACTGCATGATGTATCATATCCAATGTATACCAATAAATGCTACGTATTGGACGTAATGCTACGTATAAGTCTGTTCACATTTCACTAACTGATAAAAAATTGCATTGTCATATCAGAGTGCAGTTTGCATTACAAGACTTGACAAAATGGAAGATTTTTTGTGGCAAAAGAAAACAAAAAAAATAGCTCAAATTTTCCACAAACTACAGAAATTCTAACCACTTGCCAAGTTGTATGGTGCAGATCACACCTTGATATGACAATTTGTTGAGTTGATACCTTTAAAATAGTTTTAATCTTGAACCTTAATACATATACAAAAAAATTTACTTAAACACATAGATAAAGGTAAGATAAAACTTTTAAAATGTTTAAAAGCTAAAAATATGAAAACCAACAAGTTTCACCTACACTATAGCCATCTTGAAGATGGCTATAGTGTAGCTGAAACTTGTTGGTTTTGAGATTCTTAGCTTTTTAACTTTTACAATTTTTAAATGTTTCAAAAGTTTTATCTTATATGTCTTATCTAAATAAACTTCTTTGTATATGTCACAAAGTTCAAGAATAAAACTGCATTTCAAGACGTATTGGTACCACAGTTTATCTTCTTTTTTTTTCCCCCCCTATTGCAACAAACAATCAAATCCAACTCTTTGTCAAGTCTTATGTGCAAACTGCACTCT
This sequence comes from Maratus speciosus, assembly GCA_963932465.1. Taxonomy (NCBI): domain Eukaryota; kingdom Metazoa; phylum Arthropoda; class Arachnida; order Araneae; family Salticidae; genus Maratus; species Maratus speciosus. The sequence continues at coordinate 324,675,290 of OZ010798.1, read as the reverse complement.
AATAGATTTATTATTATTATTATTATTATTTTTTAAATTTTTAAGATGTGAATGGACTTACGAGACATCCCGTATTTATTCATGTGCCAAATATTTACATAAAATGAGCTTTGTCTCATATCAGGAGTAATCAGGCTTATTAGAAGACACCAGTTATGTTTATTTGATGGCACTACAAATTATTGCATTTCGTTTTACAAAAACATAATGGGAATCTAGCATTAAAAGCAATGTTTTTTTAAATTCAAAATTAATTAAAAATATAAATTTTTAACTTTGTACCTGGTCAATAACTGATCTTTATTAATTTGAGAGGTTTTTGTGCCCACTCAATAGATAAATGGCACTTTGTGCCATATATGGCATGAATGAAAAACTAAATTTTGACTTAAAAACTGGAGAAATATTAAAAAAATCATTTTAACTTTTCTACATCACTAAGAATATGAAGAATTTTTTTTTTTTTATGATAGAAAAAATCATGCAGTACAGAATTAAAATAAAAAATAAAAATGTAGATCTTTTTACGTTTATAAAATTATTTTTGAATCTTATAATGACAAAGTTGGGAATAAAAAAACAGGAAGATTTCAGAGTAAACTGTTTTGTATCAGGAAAACTTCCATAAAGCAATCTTAAAAATGTACTTCTTATGCATATGGATCTGATATTAGTTTATGAAATAAAAAAATTACAAGCTGCCATTTTCTTTACCAGTTGCTTTCTCACAAGTAACATGCTGCTTGTTATACCTCCAAATCCAGTTCCTTTCCCAAAATCCTTTATTTTTTTCTTTAGTTTTCTCGTTAATTAAATTTTCAGTAACTGAATCTGAAATTAGGTCCACAGGAATTTTACTAATACCATTTGATAGAGGAGTTGTAGCAGGAATACGTAAATTGTCACTTATGTAGATCTCAGCCCATACAGGACAATGCTCACTAACACGGCCACCCCATTTCCAACCATCAGGGATAGCAAGATGATTAAGGCCTTCACATATGACACCACTATGACCTAAATAAAAGAAAATTTTATTACTCTTTAAAGCAAGAGCTGAAATCTCTTGCCAGGCTAAAAAAAATTTGGGAACCAGAAGAGAACTGTGTAAACAAAAAAGAAATATAATACTAATAGAGTACAATTAAATGGGTAAAAATAAAATGTATGTACACTGTCTACATTATACATAAGGCAATTAATATACTCAAGATGTATATTTCAACCAGTTCTGTTAAGGTTAAAGTTTATTTTTATTAGTTACAAAAAATATTAACAATTAATTTGGATGGAAGTTGCTAACTTCTATTTGATTCATAAATTATTTATCAAGCTCATATGAGAAAAGCCTTTTACATATAAAGCTGCAGAAACAGGTATAACAGCTCCATATAGGTAAGAATTTTTTTTTTTTTTTTTTTTTGGTGTCAAGGAATTTATAATACTTGTGAAAAATATTTAATTTTGCCAATATATCGCTCACCCGCAAGAAAAGTGACACATCTCGCAAAAATTCATTTTGCGTTTTATTCCACTAATAGGTCTGTCATAGGTGTATCTTGCTACACAAACAGTTCCATAAGTGTAGTTACACGTAAAACCCCTTTATTACACTATATGCCCATTTGTGACCACAGAAGAGAGGTGGATTGAGTGGAGAGGTATAATTGCCCAAACCTCAACAGACATCTTCATTTTTAAGGGTTTTATGAATTTATGCACATTTTTATTAATGCATGCACAGCTAAACACTGCAATTTCATATTATAGTAAAATCCTGCAAACTTTCTTTTGCCTCTCTTGTGAAATTTACTTTTGTCGAGATGTGTCTTGCTATTTGTTAATAAAAAAGACACATTACGAAAGATTGGTATAACAGAAGATCATTATAATGCCAATCAATAATACACAATTCTCTATATCAGGGGTTCCCTAACTTTTAGACCGAAGTACCACTAAATAGAAGTTCATATTTCGGCATACCACCAGGTGACAAACTCAAAGCTAATACAGGAAAACCTGTGTAAATGGAATATGTTTAAAACAAAATATTTTTCTGGTCTGTTGTGCTTCCATCTGAGCAGATTTTACTGATTTACATGATTACATTATTAAATTGGTGCTTATATTGACTTTAATATTTTTTTAGAGTACATAAAGTGTATCATTTTTGGGTGACAAATAAAAATGTATTTAAATATAAAACTACTGCATAGCTTTGTTAAACATGGAAAAAAATACACATTTGAAGTCTCCTTGATCGCCAATTTTTTGTTATATGACTACTATGTTTAGATCAGTAGTAAAATACATATAAGAAAATTTATTAAGTGAGTAACCTACATAAGAAATTTACATACCTTCTGAAAGTAAATTGCTTATTAATGCGAGATCGAAATTTGTTGAAATAAGTAATATGCACACATACAATATAGTAATAGAAGAAAATTTTTTTGGGGGGTGTATGAAAGGTCAACTCAACGTCTACTGAATATTAGTTCCATTTATATAAAAAATTTCAAAGCAGTAACAGAGAGCAAACACCACAGAGCCGGTGAACTGACACATCAAGAAAGAGGAGGGAGGGAGGTGGGATTGAGCTGCTGTTTGATTTCACATGCTGTAATTTTTATTTCATTTCATATACCAGTATTAGACTTTCACGTAACAGTAAACAGAGCTTCCCGTACCCGTACTGGTACGGAACCATACTGTTACCATAGTTTGAAAACCCCTGCTCTATATGACACACAACTTCTCAGATGTTGAATAAGGAATTTTGAAATAAAGATGAGTTGTAGTGGGAGGTAGGGGTATACTAGGTATATATACATCCACATTATGGATTTTTTAAAGGAACTCAATGTACCTCCTGTTTTTCAAGTAAAGCTATAAGTGTATGCCATTTTTTCCCTTAACTACAGCACTGCTCAAGAAACGACATTGTAGCATTGCTACCTCCTAATGGACTAAATTTCAGATATTATTTCATATTTATCTCCTTAAATTAGGGTTTTCAATGAAAAATTACTATTGCATAATTTGTTGGAGAGAAATACGAAATAAATAATCAATGAGATAACACCACTGCTTTATTTGCACCGGAGTTCAGCTTCTGAACTTCTTTGATGGTATTGAATATTTAAATATTGGTCGGAATTCACCGGAGATCATAAAAACTGTACCCAGGAGCCCACTGGAACAGTGCTGTGTGTTGCATTTTGCTAGCTGATACAAAGAAAACCTTGGCAAATAGTATTTTCTGAAAATTCCCTACCCCAGATTGTAATATTTTTGCTCTGTTCATTTATTAGATATAATGCTTATAGATATTGTTAAAATACATTAAAAAAATTAACTTTGCTGAAGATGAAATTACTTTAAATTTTGTAAATAACACATTAAATATACATATGTGGTTGCAGGTGATGGGGGAATACACTACATTTGTTATTACTGAAGAATATTAGAGCTTCAGTACTTTTTTTGTTGCAAATTATGCCCTGGATAACACACAACATAGTGCTTTCTGATGGTCATTGCAAAAAAATAATAATAATTTCTTTTCAGGAAAAAAAAAAAAAAAAAAAAAAATCTGTAATGAGTTAAATCAGCAGAGTAATGTTTAAAATTTCTCAAACCGCAAAATTGTGTATCACATCAAGAAGTACCGACTTTTCATAGAATAAAAGAAAAAATCAAAAATACTGAAACAAATTTTCATTGACAAATATTTAAGAAACAAATTTAAGTACAGTGCTTATTTTTTTTTTTTTTTTTTTTTTTTTTTTTTTACTGGGAAAAATAAATGCTATTAAATTGCATATTATTGTATTCTAAAACTTTCTAAAGTGTTAATATAATGATTTGATCCAGACATATTTAGAACATCTTTACAAGGTAAATTTAACAATGTATGAGAAGATCTACATTATGCAAAAAATAATATATCAATTCCTGATTCGAAAGTTTACACTATACAGATCTGTGTTGTTTACTGATATGTGCCAAATGTATTTGGCTATGTTTAGAGAGGCAGTTTAATGATCTATATAACACAAAAATCTAGAATATACATAACATACATATTCTCATCTCAAGGTGTGTGCTATAAAGATCTATATCGAAATTTTAAATTATTAGACTATCACATCACAAAAGCATTCTAAATGCAAAATATTTCCATGTATAGATAGAAAAATTGGAGTACATAGTTATTTAAGACTGTTGGATGGTTAAAAATATTATTCAGAAACAAAAATATGGCAAAATGTTTTAAAATAAATTAATTTTGACAGTAAGAAAGAATATTAAACAGAACAACATAACGGCTCCTAAGATATTTCTGAAAATTTCAATACTTCTTCATTTATTCCTTGTGTTAATCACTTCTCATTTGCAGCTATTTTTAAAAGTTTATTCTTTTAAACTGAAAACTTTCTTCTTAAGAAAACATTACTATCACATTACACTACCAATCAGATACAATTTTCTCACTCCCCACCCTCGTACAAATTGTACTTAAAACCGTAGTAGAAATGGAATTAGATTGCTATGTGTGAACGGAGGGGGGAATCTTTGAAATAATATTTGGTATTTGATATAAAAATAACAAGACTATCCAACAGAAAGTAAAGAGAAAATGGCCCTTCTTGCAAAAGGGGTGGGGACGGGGGTAAGAAAATTTGGCTAATCCCTATTAAATGAGTCAAAATCACCTGATAGATGTTACTTAAATTATATATTGAAAAAAAGCAAGAATTTAATAACATTAAAAATGAAGCCTCTGAATTGAAACACAAAATCTCTCATTGAAAAATTCGATACTTTTACAATGTAAAATAAGCATTAGCATGAGAAAGAAGTCACTCAGCCAAGGAATCTGCAATATTACACTACAAAAGTTTACTAGTTTGTACACTACTCGTGTACAAAAAAACTTAAACTGCAGTTAGCTAATCTAGAGCAACAAAACAATGGTGAGAATTATAAATATTAAAGGTGTTGGTCATTGATATCTCAAAATTTCCTTGCTAATAACAAACCTGCCATGTGGAAAGCATTCTTATTTTTAAAATATCTCCTCAGGAAATAATTATTTTTAACTTTTTACTGCATACTCTTCTTAAAGGATGTCTTTTCTTTTTTAATTGTCAAAATATTTCTAAAATATATACTTAATTTTATTTGAATCTTAAAATCTTAATCAGAGTTTGTTAGTTTTGTTAAGATTTTAAAATAAAAAATATTAAATTAAGCATATATTTTATAAATATTTTGACAACTAAAAAAGAAAGACATCCTTTAAGAAGAGTATGCAGTAAAAAGTTTAAAAAAAAATTATTTCCTGGGAAGATATTTAAAAAAAAAAAAAAAAAAAAAAGAATTCATTTTATCTACATAAGATTAAGATTATTGAGGGGAATTGAAAACCTACAAAAAAAAAAATTTACACAATTTTATCATTTATATACCAATTATTAGACATTGTTGTATATTTTAAAACAACTTTGCTATCTGTAAGAAATACACGCTAGCTTTTATAATAAATATATTAAAGCATATTACATATAAAATTAATAGACATAATATTAAAAAACATATCCACAAGTTTACATATACATAAAATATACGCCAAGAACATTTTCACTCCTATTGAATTCATTATCAGTTGTACTTTCTACAAATCTTCGCTTCTGTATTTATCATGTTTATGATAAATAGGTTCCCTCATTTTCCATTTATACCTTTCTCTCTCTCTCTCTTCTAGCATTTTGTTTGTCGATGGAAATGTCCATCGCTGTTAATGGAAGAAAATGCTAGAAGAGGGATTGACATTAACAAACTAAAAATGTGGATCTTTTTTTTTTTTTTTTTTTTTTTTTTTTTTTTTTTTTAATAATATTTACACAGATGAAACAGCTGAAATTCTTTATTTTAACTCAGCCTTGAAGTGGCATTTGCACAGGAAGATGTATATTAAACAAAAGCAACACATTTTTAAAATGGCATGAAATATAATAAAGTGGTACAAAAAAACTTAAACTGCAGTTACCTAATCTAGAGCAACAAAACAATGGTGAGAATTATAAATATTAAAGGTGTTGGTCATTGATATCTCAAAATTTCCTTGCTAATAACAAACCTGCCATGTGGAAAGCATTCTTATTTTTAAAATATCTCCTCAGGAAATAATTATTTTTAACTTTTTACTGCATACTCTTCTTAAAGGATGTCTTTTCTTTTTTAATTGTCAAAATATTTCTAAAATATATACTTAATTTTATTTGAATCTTAAAATCTTAATCAGAGTTTGTTAGTTTTGTTAAGATTTTAAAATAAAAAATATTAAATTAAGCATATATTTTATAAATATTTTGACAACTAAAAAAGAAAGACATCCTTTAAGAAGAGTATGCAGTAAAAAGTTTAAAAAAAAATTATTTCCTGGGAAGATATTTAAAAAAAAAAAAAAAAAAAAAAAAAGAATTCATTTTATCTACATAAGATTAAGATTATTGAGGGGAATTGAAAACCTACAAAAAAAAAAATTTACACAATTTTATCATTTATATACCAATTATTAGACATTGTTGTATATTTTAAAACAACTTTGCTATCTGTAAGAAATACACGCTAGCTTTTATAATAAATATATTAAAGCATATTACATATAAAATTAATAGACATAATATTAAAAAACATATCCACAAGTTTACATATACATAAAATATACGCCAAGAACATTTTCACTCCTATTGAATTCATTATCAGTTGTACTTTCTACAAATCTTCGCTTCTGTATTTATCATGTTTATGATAAATAGGTTCCCTCATTTTCCATTTATACCTTTCTCTCTCTCTCTCTTCTAGCATTTTGTTTGTCGATGGAAATGTCCATCGCTGTTAATGGAAGAAAATGCTAGAAGAGGGATTGACATTAACAAACTAAAAATGTGGATCTTTTTTTTTTTTTTTTTTTTTTTTTTTTTTTTTAATAATATTTACACAGATGAAACAGCTGAAATTCTTTATTTTAACTCAGCCTTGAAGTGGCATTTGCACAGGAAGATGTATATTAAACAAAAGCAACACATTTTTAAAATGGCATGAAATATAATAAAGTGGTACAAAAAAACTTAAACTGCAGTTACCTAATCTAGAGCAACAAAACAATGGTGAGAATTATAAATATTAAAGGTGTTGGTCATTGATATCTCAAAATTTCCTTGCTAATAACAAACCTGCCATGTGGAAAGCTCTAATCGGTAATATTATAATAAATAGTACAACAAAATATATAATGTGAAATATAATGAAATGCACATGGAAAAAATAAAATAAAAATAAAAACAGAAAATAAATGTATAAATTGCAGTATACAAAGAATATTGCTCAATAAAATTTCTGAATATTACACAAAAAAAGAAAAATACATGCATAACAAGTCGCAAATTGTAAGTCAAATGTGGCAAATAAGGTGCATTTGTACTATAACTAGTTTTATAAATATTCAGATCTTGGTGCAATAGCTGCTGCACTCTTATGCAAAAATGCATGAATACAAAATTTATTACAATTACATATATTAAATTCAGTAATACAGAAATAATATGACTCCATCTTAAATAGGAAGTAATCATCATGACAACCTAGAATCATTACCTATCATGGGATATCACGGAATTAATTATGTTTGATAGGATTTAATAGAATGAAGAAAACTTTTATTAATATCTCTTTAAATTTTGATTTGATTTTCATAAAATTTGAAATGACCGGACAAAATTCTGCAACGATTACATATATTAAATTTCAAACCATTCAGTTGGGTAATTTTTGTGCTGTTATATGTGGACAGACAGACGGACGGTTCAGACAATGACTATAAGTGTTATGTATTTATAAATTATGAATGCACCTAAAAAAAGGCGAGTTCTCTGTGCCCTACATTCTTTGAGCACTAACCCTAAATAAAAAGGCCACTTTACAGCCTCGTGACAAACTTTCAACTTATTCATTATTACGAAAATATTGCAGTCTAGCCCAACAACATATTTTACTTTCAAGGCTACCAACAATATAGGAAAATAAAGTCTGTACAATTAAACTAATTGTATTATATTTTGTGTATTTTATGTAATAGTTAAAAAGTTTTATATTATGCATAATTAACTGTAGCATAATTAATTCTATATTTTTAATAAGGGGAGTCAGTTTTATGATGCTATGGCAAATACGTATGTAGTTATGTGTAATGTAGTTACAATTCAAAACTTTACAGAATTAATTTTTTCAAGCTGATTATTACATTATTACTTTTAATATTAATGAATAGAAACTTTATTAGAATATTGTAAATGCTCAGCATGTATTGAAAAATAAATAAATTTTAATACAACTGTATCTTTCAACCAAAAAAACTAATTTTTAATTTAGGTTTTTATAAAGTAAATACATTGAATACACACTAACATTTAATTTTATAAGATTATATGAACAGACGATGGTTCAGATGCCTTAAAAAGGGTGATAAAAGCGACACATCCAAAAATTAATGAAAAAGTAATAAATAGTGATGTTGCTTTTCTTAGTCTAATTTTTTTTCCTTTGTTTATTTGAATAATTGTGGTAGCTTTTGTAAGGACTTTGAAGAAATGAAAGTATTGGTTTTGTGATAAATATATGTTCTGCCAGTTAGTTTGAGGCACTGTGTCATCTTTGCATACTAAACAGATTGGAATTTCTATTTCCATAACCGAAATTCAAACTTGCCATCTCCTGTCTAGTAACCTCTTGAAATTGTAACTACTAGAAAAGCAGGTGGGCAACTTTAATAGTTACATAAGCATTAAAATGATTTGAGTTTGCACCTGTGACCACTTACGCGAAAACTGTCCTCTGACATAACCATTGCCATCAATAAGACTATGAACATTTAGTAACTTTGCTTACTAAGGAATACTTGACATCATCAGCTGTATTCTGCAGTACTGATAAGTGGCATCGCTATTGATGAATCGTTCATCAATTGTATTAGGCTCATCATACTTAAGCTGTATTGATTTACATTCATCCATATACTTTAGGATGCGCACAATTCTTAATTTTTACTAGCAGTATTTTTCATCAAAAAACTTTTGCAATTAAATCAGGCAAAAATTTCTATTTGGAAATACTGGTGCTGAAAGAACAAAATTTATATATGGTACGCTCATGACAAAAGGATTAAGTCATCAGATGTGTTTTCTAAAGTTTCTGGAGAAATTGCCAAGAAGTTTAGTTTGAGCATACAAATCATAAAAGCATGATACAATTTCTGCAAAAAAAAGTTACTAACAGTGATTTTTACAGTTATCATTGTTATTGTTAAAGGTGTTAAGTGACTGACTTTCATGCTTCTATTTAAAAAAAAAAAAAAATAGTGCCAGAAGAATATATGTTTAAATCATAATAAATATTACATTCAAAAACACATTCTAATGAAAACAAAATTTGTATTGTTTTATTTGACAAATAAAAAAGTTGTAGATAGAATCGTTTTATGTACCTTTACATTGTATGTTACTTTTAAAAAACAAATGATCTTTCATCAAGTAAGTTTTTTGTAGTATGTGCAAATAACATAGTTTTAAGAAAAATGCTTGAAAAAAAAAAATGGTATGGTATTGAAGTGCACATTTTCAATTTTAAACTGATATGGTTCTAATTTGAATATTTCAATATGGTTTAATTTGTTTGATTCAGCATTGTACATACAGGGTGTCCACAATTAAACGACCCGACTTTAAAGTTGTCTACAGACAAAACTATTGTTCATAAAGTTGTGAAACTTTGTGAACAACATAATAAAGCTATGGGAATTTTTTTGAGCGAAAAAATAAATAAATTAGGAAGCCATTTTATAACAAATTACATATTCAGCATATATTTATGATAGTTTAACAAATTTTGTTATAACCAAACATGTTCCGCATGATGGTCATCATTTTCAGATACCATCTGGAATCGTAAGATAGCATGGTCCGCAGTTGAGTGCAGTGTGTTCTGGGAAATGCAAGGAACATGTCGTGAAATGCTGTCTTTAGAATCAGGTTAAGTTAATAAATAAATTTTCTAAACTATCCTAATGCTAAACGTGTAATTTATTAAAAATTGCCCTCTGGTGCAAAATTTAGACCATATTATATTTTTTTCCTTAAACAAATTCCCATCCCTTTATTATGTCTTTCACCAAATTTCACAACTTTGCGAAGAATAGTTTTGTTTGTAGACAACTTTAAAGTAGGGTCGTTTAATTATGGACACCCTGTATTTCTTTTTAAATATGAGAAACAAAAAATATTTTTTTTAGGATTTAAAACCTGTTACTCCCAAGCAGTTTTAAAAGGCATAAAATGAGAAAAATAAAAGAATTTTCTTAAAAACAGGTTAATAACAAAAAGTTGCTTATTTTAATAACATAGCTTACCAGTAAATAGTTTTCTAATATGACAACTTGACCAGATATGACTCTCTTCATTCCACTTCACATCATTGGCTGCATCGACAGGAAGTAAATGAGAATATCCCTGACTATTGAGAACTTCAAAAACTAAAAAGAAAATACAGAATTACTTTACTAATGCTGAATTTAAATATATGATAGAGAAATGCAAACACTTTGAGGGGAAAAAAAATAACTATAGACTAAAAATTCAACAGCAAATATGAAAAATAATCGGTCAAATGAGAGTTTTAATTGCATAAATAAGGTTCTGTACAATAAATGTATTAATTATTGACTGCAATATTGCAAAAAAATCGCTGCTAAAAGAATAAGACTTTGTAATAAACTAGATATTATTCTATGAATTATTTTTCAATAATTGAATTCAACTGGAATGAAAAACTTTGACAATTTATCACAATGATTCATCATGCCTAAAACAAAGACCTTGTATACAGATTAAACTTGACATTATGCCTAGTATACTTTGAAAGGTCATTGCAAAGTTGCAAAAGTGTGTTGGTCCATATAGCGTTTTTCTACATAGGTTTTTAATTAATATTGCAGCTAATTGTAAACAAATTTTTCTGAAAATCCTTATCAACAATCCTTGGATGATTCTGCATCAATAGGTACCTCGAGAGTCTTTTAACTCTCCCACTGAGCACCCCCGCAAAGTGAAGTTTGTGTGAAATGGAAAAAAGGTTGGGTTGGGTTGATTGTTGATGGCCAATTATTTACACGAGGGATATAGGCCCTAGGGGGAGTGCCTTCCGTGGAGGTCTTTCTAAGGGAACCTAATCCGTATTAACGCATGGAAATCCACGGTTTGAAGAAAACCATGAAAACTCCGAACGATTAGGCCGACGGGCGCGATTGGGTTCGAACCCAGCACCTCCAGTCTACCAGCTTTGAGAGCAGAACCTCTCAGCCACTGGTGGGGCGAAATGGAAAAAGGAGTTTTTCTCAAAAATTATGTGACCTAGCATAATCGCTATGGCTTTCCAGTATACTTAAACTCCTACAACCCTATTTGTTTCATAATTTGAGTTTCAGTAGATTTGGAAATAGAGAAAGGGAGAGGGGGGGGGGAGAGAGAGAGGGACATATTTTTGCAGTACATTTTTGATGATATCTCTGAAAATATAATACCTAAAATTAAAACAAATATATTTTTGAGTTTGAGACCTTTCGAATGATAATTCACATGGTATATATTTTTTCTTTTTTTAGCCCCCTTAAATTTTTCCTAAAAATATTTGTGAATGGCTAATAATCTATAAATATGTGGGTCAATAGCCTTTATAACTCTGCCAAGTTTAAACTTTCCACATTTCGTAGTTTTTGAGAAAAACGGCTGTGACAGATGGACAAACAGAGACACGAGTTCTTATAATGGTTATGTTTTTACAAGTACGGAACTCTAAAAAAAACAAACTTATTTCTACTTAATTTTATCATAATACATTTATAAGCCTCCTTTATTAACTCGTTGAAAATCAGACCCAAATGTTGGTTCATTGACTATAAATGAGATAAGTTTTTACACCAAAATAACAAATTTGAATGTGACTCAAATATTCATCTTAAAAATTATGCTAACGTAATCCCACCTGAATCAAAACAATTTTAAATGCTATTTAAAAACTCTAGAGTACTTTTCTCAAGGAAAAACGATACATTAAGAACATGAAATAAGTATTAAGTAAGTTTACAAGAGAAAAAAAAAGCAATCACAATTGCTCTCTATAGATCACATACCTATCTGTGCTCAACAACTTCCCTAGATTTTTTAAGTTAATTTTTATGCACACAAAATTACTTCTACATTGATATGCAAAGTTTAAAAAACCAAGCAGAACAATAGAAAATTTGACAGATACTGTAAGAAGTAATGAATTTGAACAATACACATTAATGAAACAATTTAAATATCTCAATCATCTGTTATAAGCAAGAAAAGGGACAAATTTATTAAAGTCATACTCTAAATTTCTGATTTATCTCCAAGTCAAACATAATTTGAACCAGGAGTTTTACTTAATAAACCACACAGAAAAAAGGCATTTTATCAGTTATTCACAATTTGTCCCAATAAAATGGCTGTCTCAGTTATCTGAAGTAAATCAATTGATATTTTTCTATTTTGTTCTCAATGTTTTGTCCCAATTAAATGGCTGCTTAAATAATTCAAAATCTACTGAATTTAAAAATATTAAAATACCATTTGAAATGCTTCTGTTGGTAGATAAACAGTAATAAACAAAAAGCAAAATATCTTCTATGTCAAAGATTCTGAGTTCACAAAACTACTGATCGGCCAAGTATATCAGATTGAAAACACCCATGTACCACACCTTTTTGCTGACTAGGCATTACAGACATACTGTCACCACAGAAAGAAATAAAATTCTTACATGCTAGTCTGTATTTTGACAATCCATCCTCTAAAAGCTTTAAAATGTTCTCATAAGTTATTTTTCCAACTGTGGCAAATACAGTATGTAAGAAAAATTATTTTTTAATTATGATCACTGCTAATTGCAATAGTTAGCAATACTTTAATGATACAGTACTACTCTCAGTGGTAGATAATGCACATTTTTTATTTTTTTAAATGTTCATATGTACTGTTAACAAATTAACATTGTACACTAAACAGCTCGCTTTATTGTTGAAAACGTTTAACTTTGACAATAACCAAGTATGTTCATATTAATTTTAAAACTCACGGTGCAATTTCTTTTTTTAACAATAGGAAAAAACAAAATAGGCATATGAATTGAAAGAAAAGAAAAATCATTAAAGTTGAAACAGAATGAGCAGTAAAACATGCGTGTATAATTTCATATGATTGGATTGTATATTTTCAGAGCTGCTAACAGACTTAACGAAAAAGCAAATTTTCTGACAACCAATGCGGCTGATAAGACTTCAAAACAGAATGAACAGTAAAACCTGCGCGTATAATTTCATATCACTAGATTGTATACTTTCAGGGCTGCTAACAAATTTAACGAAAAAACAAATTTTCTACCAACCAATGTCACTGATAAGCATAATTTTCTACCAGCCAGTCGCAAAACATATATATCAAATATGTTTTATAAAATAGTTTCCATGATGCATTTTTTTTGTTCTTAAATATCAAATCATACTTATTATACAGTAGATCTTAATAACGCAAACCTAAAAACGCAAGCTTGTGTATAGAATTTCGCATTATATGGATAACCTTTCATACAACATTAAATTTACTTTGCAAACATGGCCAAATGTCTCAAACATATCAAAATACATTAGAATATCTTTACATTGCATTCCTTGTTATCAGGAGTTATCCAGATTATAAATACAGTCGAACCTCGTTATCCCGACACTCTAAGGACCAGAACAAAGTGTCGTCATAAGCGGGGTGTCACCGTAACCGGAGTTGTAGAAAAATATTTATAAAAAGCTGTATTTTTAAGTAATTTAAGACAATTTCGAATTCATAACTGTTCTTGCAGTTTTAAGCAATAAAACATTATTATTAAACAAAATAAACACAAAAACAAAATTGAAAAGAATAAAAATCAGATTTATGGTGACATGTTTTTTTATTGTTACATGAAATATTGATGAATTAAGGTTTGCTTATCCCTAGATGTGCTTCCTACAATTCTTTTTTCAATATTATTCAATGAATTGTAACCAATATTCGTTGTTTCAGAAATGGATGTTAGATAATTTTTGATCGTTTCAATGCAATGTAAGGCTTCGGTTTTAGTCGGATGAAAAATGCCTTGTAACCAAAAGAAAGCGTCACCTGATCAGAACAAAAAGACCGCGAGTAGACTGATATATCTATCTGGAGCTTAAGTGGGTCATTCATAGAGTTTGGGTTTATTTATTCAGATAAAGGAATGAAGTAAAATTTCTGATTTATCTCAATGGGTATTTTAGACACTTTTGTGAAAAGTTTGGTTAAGACATTTCTTACCGCTTAATTTCCGTGCTTATAAGATGGATTATGAAAAATGGACAATTTTCCTAAACTGTCGGGATATCTGGAGTTGAAAATTATACAACGACGTAAAATCCGGAGTTTATTTACACTAAAGTCATATGCAGAAAATCGGGACTTTGATAAACTGACGTGATAAGCGAAGTGACGTGAAAACCGGGTGTCGGGATAACGAGGTCCAACTGTATTTGCCTAATATAGATAATTTCACTTATTGTTAAATTTACTTTATAAATATGGTCCAACTATGTCTGTACTAAATCATTCATTACTCACTCATTTAAAAATTTATTGTAAGAATAGCAGTTTTTTTCATTAAAAAGCTCTGAATTAAGGAGATTTACTTGAACTAGTGCATCAAATTTAGTCCTTTAGGGAATCGCAATTTTGTACAATGTGGGAATCCAGGTGCTTCTTAACTACAAAATTCATTGTTTACATCTGAGAAGTTGTGCGTTATACGGAGAACTGCTTTATAAAGATCTTCTACTGCATAATACAAATTTTATTTGCAATTATTTAAAATGAAATCATGTTTTATATGTAAAGTGCGCGATTTTAGCATTACTAATTTTTCCCGCCTTAATTTCATTGTATTCCCTGATTCAAACTGATGAAAAGATCCTCTATTGCAGTTTATCATGATAAGATAATCATCTTCCTGGAGCTAAATGTGAAATGCAATTTGTAGATGAAAATCCATGTTCACATGAAGTTGGATCGATATGAATTACAAATATAAAAATAATAACTTTCATAATATTCAGTAAGTATTTTGAATATTCTTCGGCAATTTTTCATGAAATTAATGATTTAAAAAATATATTTTGCCTAAGTGCACCACAAGGTGTGTTATATGTTTTAATTTTGAAATTAATCCAATTTTGTTTATCGTAGTCATTTAATCTTTTTTTATCTAATGTTTTTTTATTCTTGACTGCAACCTAATTTCCCCTCTTTCATTTCAGAATTTTTTTCAAAGAAAGGAAAGGAGAATAAAATTTGCTACTTTCACACTCACTAAAAGAAACATCTAAATCAGCTGAACAATTTGTGTTTCATAACTCTTCAGTATTTAAAGAATTCGTCTATAAATAGGTCACTCTTTACAATGGTTGGTATAGATAAAATTTTATCAATCATACCTAGATTTGTTCTCACCATTTGGTGAGGGTTATTTGCTAAACTTGGCTGCAATTACAATTTTCACTGACTAATGACATATGTCACACACAAGTAGGGAAACAATTTAACCATAAAAGTGCAAAGCAGGATAAAGAAATACCAAAAAAATATTCCTTGTAAGGGATTTTTTTCTTTCTTATAAGGCAACAAAGTCTTTTCAAATGCACCCCAGTTAGGGAATTTTCATATTACAGTGGAGAAACTCAAGAGATTCAGTAACACTTGGTAATACAGTGACAAAGTTAAGTATTGTAATAGAAAAAGGGAAATGAAAATGACATTTCAAATTTCAATTACATTCTAATATTTAGCGATAAGAAACAAGTGAAAATATGCTGCACAATAAGGCAAGTATTTTAATTATGAAATACATATAAAATCCCTGTTACGATATATTTACATGATTTTTCTTTTGTTTATAAGAACTAGTGTTATGAAGTTAATAGTAATTTGTTCTGCGAACTTCAAAATTGCTTTGCTTATTAAAACAAATCATATATTTAAAATTTGTTTAAAGACTGCATATAATAACGTTTTTATGAAATTTTGAAATTTTAAAAATTTAGTAAATATTTAAATGCAACAAGGAAAAAAAAAAAGTTTATACCACTGATGATCCCAAAATTTAGTGCACAATTTAATCAAGCAGTGTAAATATAAATTTAAATAATCTCAAAAATAAAACAATAAAGTTTATATTTATATTATTAATACTTAAAAATTCCATAAATTTTAAAAACGTACTAGTATGACCAGGAGGCAAGATAAAATCTCCAGCTAAAAAGACATTCTTCTTTCCTGAAATAAAAGAATTCAAGATCAGCCTAATATAATAATTGTTATTAAAAAAGAAATATTAAAAATAAAAATTATCCAAATTGAAGAAAAAAAAAATCAATAATTCCCCCCACTCCACTTCTTTTATTTTTCTTTCCAAGATAAAAATCATTAATTTCTTTTTTCTAATTGTTATCTGATTGCAGCGAAATTTCCAATTCTAATATTTTCATGATATATCTTCTTAATTTTGATTTTTAAGCCATTTTTGTAGCCAAGGGGAATTAGATTATGTAGAGATTTGAGGGTGAAAATGTTTCGCCGCAGGATTGTGTACTCATGAAGACTATTCCATCTTGTGCTGCAGTTGTAGCAGCCTTACCAACATATGTGAGTGAGAGATGCTAAGTTGGGTGTTGTCTTCATAGCTTAAATGATAGAGCACTTGAAGCGCTATTCCAAGGGTTCTGGATTCGATTCCCGGCTTGGACATTATTCACTCAGTTGGTTCTATGCTTAGTTAGCAATATGATAATTCATTATTAAAGGTACACATGGCTAATTTTTCACTCCAGTTGGGTTTATTGTATTTAAAGTCTGTCTTAATATATGTGTACCTTTAATAATTAAAAATGGAATTCAGACGTTAATTTATGTGCTTTAATATGATAATTCATGTATTAAATATTATTATTTTTTTTTAATATTTAAGTATTTTAAACTACATTTTTGGCATAATAATAAAGGTCTCAATGAAGGAAAATGATTCTATCAAGAAATTGTTCGATTCCCCCGGCAAAATTTGAAAAATTAAATAAAAAAAAATTAAGTACATTTTAAAATGTATCTTCCCATACAATTTTGAACATTTTGAGCTAATAAAAAACTATTCTTAGAAGTGTGCTGTATAATTTTAAGTATCCAATTTACCACAAGTTAATTAGTTTGGGAGGAAAAAAAATAAAATGTGCAAATAAGTGTTAAAATTACATTAAAAACTGAATTTATTTTACACTTATGTATAAAAAAAAACTTTTTACTTTATTGTAAATCTGATACTTGGTTTTATCAAATAGACCATAAAGAGCAAAAAAAAAAAAAAAAAAAAAAAATTCAAGTCAATTGAAATATATACGTAACAGTTTTATCACTTTGAACATACTAATTCTTTAAAAAATATATAAACTGAAAAAAAACACTTAAGTGAAGTGGGTTTGGCATATAAAGGGAAAGCAATGTAATAAAATCACTTTTAACTGTATTTATAATACTCAGATCTTTACGAAACTTCATGAGAATATACTAGGGATAATATAGCATAATTTAAGCAAAAAATTAGAAAAATCGATATTTTCGTCCATTTTTCGTAAAATGAAGGGCATCGAGCCCCTTAAAATGATTATCATGACAAAATTCTCTGTATTAATTAATTAAATTTAAAATGTACTGAAATAACAGTAGTTTAATTATTTATTAGAAATTTCATCATGTTTAAAAAATTTGTATAACTGATTAGCCCAGTGGTCAGGGAGTTGAATTCGGAAATAATTAGGGGAAAGCTGGAAATTGTTTTAATCCCTTCAGTTTAGTTCTAGAATGAATATGCTATGTTTTCCCCCTCGTACTAGATGAGTGTTAAGAATTATGCATAGATTTATAGTCAAAAAACATGTTTTTTTAAATACTATAACACTATCTCGAAATCATTAACTCTTTCAAAAACATTGTCAATACAAATGTTGTAGAGCTTAAAATTCTGAATAAAATAAGTACCTACACTTAATACTTTTGTTGAATATTAAGGTCACAATTCTACTTTAAAGTGTTAGCCCCGTGTTCAGAGGGTTGAACTCAGAATTAATTAGGGGAAAACTGAAAATCATTTTAATCCCTTCAGATTAGGTCTAAAATGAATATTCTATGTTTCTCCCCTTGTACTAAGTGAGCATTAGGAAATATGTACATATTTACATTCGAAAAACATGTTTTTCCTTATTTTTTTTAACAATATCTCAAAATACCTAATTCTATCAAAAACATTGTCAGTACAAATGTTGTAGAGCATAAAATTCTGAATAAAATGAGCACCCAAATTAATATTTTTGTTCAAAATTAAGGTCGCAATTCTATTTCAAAATTTTGCTTTAATCACTAATCAAGAGCTTCAAGCTAGGAGAGACCAGATTACCTTAAAGATATCTCAAAACAGCTAACAATGTCCAAAAATTTCCAATACAGATGTTGTAGAGCTTAAAATTCTGAATAAAAAGAATACTCTCATTAATATTTTTGTTCAAAATTAAAGTCGCAATTTCAGATATTGTTAAAAATATTAAAGAAAAACGTGTTTTTCGAATGTAAATGTGTACATATTTCCTAATGCTCACTTAGTACGAAGGGCAAAACATAGAATATTCATTTTAGACCTAATCTGAAGGGATTAAAACGATTTGCAGTTTTCCACTAATTAATTCTGAGTTCAACTCTCTGACCATGGGGCTAAAATTTGAAAGTAGAATTGTGACCTTAATATTCACCAAAAGTATTAAGTGTAGGCACTCATTTTATTCAGAATTTTAAGCTCTACAACATTTGTATTGACGATGTTTTTGAAAAAGTGATTTCGAAATAGTGTTATGGTATTTTAAAAAAAAACGTGTTTTTTTTACTATAAATCTATTTATAATTCCTAACGCTCACCTAGTACGAGGGGGCAAACACAGCATATTCATTCTAGACATAAACTGAAGGGATTTAAACAATTTCCAGCTTTCCCCTAATTATTTCTGAATTGGGCCTTTTTTTGCTCCCTTACCACTGGGATGGATGAGTTGGGAAAAAAAAAAAATCAGACTGTCAAACATTTTTCATAAAATATGTGAGGGGTGTCAGTTAATGAAGCGAGTTATAATTGAGCATAATGAAGATTCTACTGCAAATATTTTTTAAAGAAAAACTTGCTTCAAAAATTTTAAAATTATACAAAGATCTGTATTTCCATGGGAACTGTCAACAGAATTTAGATAAGCAGACAAATTAAAAATCATTACTGCTTTTTAACTATCAAATAACTGTTTAATCAAGTTAGCTACAGTCATAAACATGGCATCTAGGTATGATAAAATGGGTAAGCACTACATAATTAGATACCTGGTAATGCCTGTAGAGGTAAACTGCAGAATTTGCATTTATATTTCCAAAATGGTATGAGATATGGGAAAAAGGTAAATAACAAAGTCGTACAGTGTTTTTCATTTTAGCATGAAATGGTGTTTTATATGAAAAATGATTAAAATCCATAAAATGAGATTGCTTTATATTTAATCACCAGCCTAAATAAACCATTAATTGCATGAAGAAAATGTATCATTATAAGGCAGAAGCACATTTACTAATAACACTAAGACATGTAAGAAAGATAGTTTATTTTAATAAGAAAATAAAGTTAAGCATGATCAATGAATCCACCACTGGCAACAATGCATTCTGCATGTGTCCTAATGGTGGACCATTGAACATACTTAAGGGGGCTGGTCACTCAGCTTTGAAATTCTCCTCCATAATGTTAAGTCTATGGTCATTCGTATATTTAAATTATCTTCTCAGGAAATTCATATTTTTAACATATTTTTCTGTGTAGTCTTCTTAAAGGATGTCTCTTTAAGAAAGATGTCTCTTTTTTTTTTCATAGTTTTCAAAATATTTTAAAAATCTATGCTGAATTTAATATTTTATGTATTAAAAGCAGGCGAACTGTGAATAATATTTTAACACTTCATATAAAATTAAGTCTATACTTTAGAAATATTTTGAGAACTAAGAAAAAAAGAGAACTTTTAGGAAGTGTACACAGGAAATAGAAGTTCAAAATATTAATTTCCCCGAGGAGATATTTCAAATATACGACTGCATCAAATACCCATAGACTTTACATTTAGTGAGGGGAAATGAAAAGCTGAGTGACCAGCCCCCTTAACTCAATTTTCTTATTAAAATAAACTATACACTGCTTACATGTCTTAGTGTTATTAATAAATATGCATTTGTCTTATTTGTACACATTTCTTTAGATAAAAATCAAGCACTTTTAAAGACTTTCAAAGACCAAAACAAACAAACAAAAAAAAAGTTAAGGGACTTTGAATAAACTAATAAATAATAACATACATTTTTTTAAAAGAGGGTTTCATTTTTGCAAATACAACTTTTAAACGTTCAAATGGGGGGGGGGGGGGGGCAAATTTCACAATGTGAAATGGTCAGGAGTTAAATTGAAAAGTCCTTAAATTATACACATAACAATAAAATAACACATAATCAGTGGTTATGAAAATGGCTGAAAACTCTAGAAATGAAAATAACACAAATGGATTTTATTTTGTTAATGCATAAAACAGCAATAAGTTCAGAATATCAATGAGTTATATTAACAATGACAATTACAGTAAACTCTCTGTAAAGCAGACACTGTGCAAGATGGAAATCTGTCTAACTTGGAAAGATTTTCAAGCCCCTGCAAATCCATAGACATAGAGTAAAAATTGTCTAAGTCGGAATATTGTCTACTATAGAAACTTTTCTTGGTCCCGATCGATTCAGCTTTCGGCAGATTTTACTCTATAATGTAAAATCACGGTAGCAAAACTCCAAAAATTCCGAAAATATACATGGAAAAAAAATTTCATCACTGATAATAGATTATCATCAATAATTATTGAAATACAAATTAATTAAAATTGAAATAATGAAACATGCATACCTCGTAGTTGTACATCATCTTTCAAAGACTGTAAAAAGGGGGGAAATAACTTAGCAACATAACTTTCAGAAATTAAGTTCACGTTAATGACTATGAAATTTGTTTTTTCAATCTGTAAAATTTTAAAATGGTATATTAGAAATCATATACATCATCTAATTCAATACTAATAATGAAAGATTAATAATTTCAATAATTGGAATGATATAAACATAACTAATACAAACAATGTAATCAAAGACAATCTTTTAAACAACGGTTTTCACAGGAAAAGTACATCAGAAGTGGTTGCTTTAATAGAATACAATAACAAATATTTTCTCAAATAAAAGAAAAATGCCAAAAATATTTGCAAAATATAAAGCTAGCCTACTAAACTACAAAATACTAAGACTGCAAAATACCTATATTTTAAGGATAAAAGTTTAATGCTATTGGCTATAGAAAAAGTGTTATTCTTGAGAAGCTTGCTTAAAACAAAAACAAAACTTTATTGCCAAAGACAGTTACAATTTTGGATGCCTTCCTGTATTTGCCTGTGACAATTCTGCTATATTTATCACATCTAAGTACAGTAATTTCGGGGAAAAGCGCTGCATACAGGTACAGTGATTTTTTTTTTTTTTTCCTGTAGCAATATCTATTGATAATGTTCCCATTTTGCATTTTTCAAAGGGTGCCGCTGCTGCGCCCTACCCATTTTGTTTTAAGTGCCAATGTGCCCTGCCCCTTTTAGACATGGAAAAAATGTCCTGCCCCTCTTTCCAGTATCTTCTTTGCATATTTTTGTTCAAAATATTTATCTTTTTTTTTTTCTTCAAAAAGTTAATGAGCTTTGTAAAACAGAAGTTCTGTTGCTCTGTGTGACTGACATGTAAAGTCATAATCCATTCCACAGATGCGAAAAACAGGGGAAGCAACTGCATTGCATTTTCTATTTGAAAATCGTTGGCACATGTTTTAACACTTAAAATATTTGCTTCTGATTACATATATTTTATAAATTACTTCTTATTGAAGGCTGGAACAGTCTGCTTGATAAGAAACATAATGGCCAGCAATGTCTCCACCTCTGACGGCAACCAATCAGTATTGTAGAAGAAAACTTTTGCCTTTTTTTCAGTAGGCAGCTTTTGTTGATGGCCAGATATTTCACGCTAATGATACAGTCAGACAATCTGTTATCACTTGGATATCATCAATAGCCCAACGGTTAGAGAGTTGAACTCTGAATTAATTAGGGGAAAGCTGAAAATTGTTTCAATCCCTTCTGTTTAGGTCTAGAATAAATATGCTATGTTTTCCCCCTCGTACTAGGTGAGTGTTAGTAAATATGGATAGATTTATAGTCAAAAAACATGTTTTTTTGTATACCATAACAATATCTCAAAATAGCTAACTCTGTCAAAAACATTGTCAACACAAATGTTGTAGAGCTTAAAATTCTGAGTAAAATGAGTACCTACACTTAATATTTTTGTTGAACATTAAGGTCACAATTCTGCTAAGTTTTAGACCCGTGCTCAGGGTTTGAACTCAGAATTAATTTCGAAAAAACTGAAAATTGTTTTAATCTCTTCAGTTTAGGTCTAAAATGAGTGTACTATCTTTTCTTCCTCGTACTTGGGTGAATGTTAGAAAATATTTATTTTCGAAAAACATGTCTTTTTTTAATTACCTTAATATCTCAAAACAGCTACTCTATAAAAAACATTGCCAATACAAATGTTGTCGAGCTTAAAATTCTGAATAAAATGAGTACTATCATTAATATTTTTGTTCAACATTAAGGTTGCAATTCTATTTCAAAATTTTGCCTTAATCGCTAATCAAGAGCTTGAAGCAAGAAGAGACAAAGTTAACTTAACAATATCTCAAAATTGCAGACTTAATATTGAACAAAAATATTTAGTGTAGGTACTCATTTTACTCAGAATTTTAAGCTGTACAACTTTTGCATTGACAATGTTTTTGATAGAGTTAGATGTTTTGAGATATTGTTAAGTTAACTTGGTCTCTCCTGGCTTCAAGTTCTTGATTAACGATTAAGGCAAAATTTTGAAATAGAATTGTGACCTTAATGTTGAATAAAAATGTAATTGATAGTACTCATTTTTTTCAGAATTTTAAGCTCTACAACATTTGTATTGACAATGTTTTTTATAGAGTTAGCTGTTTTGAGATATTGTTAAGGTAATTAAAAAAAAAAAAGTGTTTTTCGAAAACAAATAAGTGCATATTTTCTAACATTCCCCCAAGTACGAGGAAGAAAACATAGTACGTTCATTTTAGACCTAAACTGAAGGGATTAAAACAATTTCCAGTTTTCTCCTAATTAATTCTGAGTTCAAACCCCTGACCATGGGTCTAAAATTTTAAAGTAGAATTGTGACCTTAAGTTCAACAAACATATTAAGTGTAGGTACTCATTTTACTCAGAATTTTAAGCTCTACAACATTTGTATTGACAACAATTTTGACAGAGTTAACTGTTTTGAGATACTGTTATGGTATTTAAAAAAACCTGTTTTTTTTACTATAAATCTGTACATATTTTCTAACGCTCACCTACTACGAGGGGGAAAACTTAGCATATTCATTCTAGACCTAAACTAAATGGATTAAAGCAATTTCGAGCTTTCCCCTAATTAATTCCAAATTCGGCCTTTTTCCCCTCTCCTACCACCGGGCTACAAAGGCAGCATCGTTTTTTTTTTTTTCATTTGTGGATACAGAATATAGCTCATTAAGATTAATATCTCAACAATATATGGATTCAATGATTATGTTGAAATACAGTCCAAAGTTTTATGCCAGTTTACAATAAAGTGTTTATTGCATTACATTTCGCATATTTTGAATTAAAATTTAATTTGTGGATACCACATGTATATTAAATAAATTGCGTAAATATTAACAAATTGCTTATGTGTGAAATAAATGAATAAGTTTCCTAAAGGCATTTGTGAAAATATTTTTCCTTCCAAGGCCCCTATAAAAGTACATAAAGTACAGTTATAGCATAAATTTAAGAAATACATGATCTACATCATGTGTAATTAAACCTACAATCCTCTAACAAGGGAACTACTTTTGGTAAAGCTTGCACCTAGCATTGACAAATGGTGCATTTTATAGTTCTAGTTAGAGAATTTTATAGTTCTAGTCATCTATGAGTTAGAGAACCGATAAAATTTGCCTGTCAAAATTGTATTGATCGATTTTACAGCAGCATAACTTTCTGAAAAGAATATTTTTGAGACCATTTATCAAACTATTAACATACTTTTTTTTTAGTACTTTAAAATACAAATTAGTTAAGAAAAATTATTAAAAAAAGCTTTAAAAAAATCTTTCAAGAACTTACGAATTTCATTTTGAAAAAAAAAACCCATTATAATGGAGTTTTTGGTGGCACAAAATTGGCTTTATTAGAATATCTTCCAGCAACCTTGGCCGAATGACATAGTCGTCTGCTGCTAATAAAACATATCTAATAGAACTGAACAGATCTCGTCAATTAAAATTTTTTCGTGGGTTTTAAAATACTAAGAATACTCAAAAACAGACAACATATGTTTCGTTCAAATAAGAAATATTTAAATATTACTGATAATAACTTTTGTCTTAAATTAGTCACAGAAAATCTTCCGATACTTATGCTAGTCTCGGCAATCTTTTCCATAAATTAAAACACAATATTTATAAAGAGAAAAATCAAGAGTGTTTTAAAAGAATGAAGAACTAAAGAAATTAGAAAAGCTTTATCAAAATTTAATGAAGGAAAAAAAAAATTCAAATACTCTTCATACTATAATAGGCTACCCATTTTTGATCCAAAAGGGAAAAGAAAATCAGACCAATAGGAAATGAGATCTTTGACAACTAAAGAAGCTATTGGTCAAATTAAATACTTACACTACATAGCTACAATAGCACACTACAATAAAAAAATAGCATATAAAAAAGTTGTTTTAAAATGTCTTCTTCATTTTTAATCAATGGTTGAAATTACAAAAATAAATACACCAAGAATAAAACCCAGGGCATCTAGTATATGCTAAGTGATAGTCTATCTCTGATGCTGTTCGGCAAAATAACAGATAAACAATTTTAGTATATAACTAAACTTTAAAATATCTATTTTTTTTTTTTAACAGGCTAGATAAGGAAATATTCTAACATTTATACACTAAGAGTAAGATACCATCATACAGAGATCTGCATGGGCTGGGTTCGGTCCTATCTTCACTCACAGCACTCGGGCAGGGCCGGGCCTAGTGCTTACAAAAATCATTGTCTCGGCATGGGCTGGTCTGTTCAAAGGTCAGTAAAATTAGGCCTGCCCGAAAAATTTATTTAAAAAAAGCATACATTTTTTAATTGCTATTATTCTACAATTAAACATTAAAATTTATTCTTTTTAAAAAATAGATTTCTATGCTTATTAAAATATAGCAAAAGTAAAAAAGTAAAACGTGTGAAAAAGAACCTGCCTATGATGGAATCCTGTTTTAAACTGAAAAATGTGCTGATCCATGCAAAATTAATATACTAATACGAAAAAAAAAAAAAAAAAGAATATATAATACATTTACACTTGCTAAGAAGGGAACTTGTCTATAAAGCATTTTTTTTTCTTTCCTATGCAATTCCATCTTAGAAGATTTTACTGTATAGTACTTTTCAGATTTTTAACACTTCAATACATGGAATATGGATTAACAATATTAATGATAACTAAAACATTTACATACAAGAAATAAAGATTCATTAAAAAAATAAATATCGCAGCCTGCGGCACTTCTATAAAAATGAGGATTACATATAAACATGAAAAAAAAAAGTTAAGATAAATATTTTTGGTCAGAAATCCTCGTATAAAACAAACTTTTAACAAATCAAAGTAAAAAACAATGTTTTGTAGAAATTTACACTCAGGCCATGATTTTAACTTTTTTCCGGGCCAGCTGGTCTCAGGCTGAAATTTTAGCTGTTATTCCAGGCCGGGCCAATAATTTCTTTTCTAAGGGCCAGACTTAAACCTTTTTTACCAGGCCTTTTTTTTTTTTTTTTTTTTTTTGTATGGGTCGGTCTTGGGCCAAACTTTTAATTTTGTATCCGGCCGAACTGGGTCAAATTGTTTTTCCTATGAGTCGGGCCGGGACCAAAAATTTTGGCCCATGCAGAACTCTACCATCATATATAAGCTCATTCTGAAATAAATTTCCATGCAAAAATTTCTCCTTGTTATAACAATACAAGTGTAAATTTAGTAAATATAATTACTTTGAAAGACGTAACAAAAGGCTGACAAGACACAGTTACATTATCTAGTTTTTCAGGAGGAAGTTTTAAAATAAAGGAATCTTCTAGTTGCAAGCCATGGCTAGTATCATACAGGAAACCATTAACTGTACTCTGAAAAATAAAAATAAATTACTTATTATTATTAACTAAATATTTTGCAACAAAGAAAAAACATTATAATCTTAAAAAAGATAAATATATCAGGGATGATTATCATTCTGTGTAAAGATACCTAAATGTTTTTTGCACATTCCCATGTACACTGCCGAAGGGATTGGACCCCCAACTCTAAGTTCGTTTGGATAGATTTTCATTTAAAAACATAAAATCATAAAAATTTGAGGGTGTATGCTGCCAAAGACAGTGGGACTCCCAACATTAGGTTCGTTTGGAAAGATTTTTGTTTATAAATATAAAATCATTCAACTCTGATTAAAGGTATATTTAAGGTTATCACGGACCCGGGCAACACTGGGCATGTTGGATAGTCATCTAATAAAGAAGCAAGTACAGTAGAGTCTCGAAAATCCGAGGTAATTGGGGCTGACACTACCTCAGATTACTGAAAACTCGGACTTTCCGAAAAATTAGAAAATTCTTACCAATTATAATTTTACTCAATTCGGATGATGAAGAATGTACATACTTTTATTCCTTTTGAAATGATATACTGGATACTTGACAAATAATAAAAAATTTTTTTTTGCTGCTTTAACACATTACTTCTTTTTTTAGATGACATATATAGCCAACTCTTTAAAAGCATAACGTCAACAGGGTTGGCTTTATTTTGCTCTTCTACACATTTTAAAGCCAGTTATAAAGATGCAGAACATTCACTATGAAATATTTTTTTTTCAAATTGCAAAGAATCAGTTTTTTCATATAATTACTTTCCCCCTCATCTTCTATCATTTCTACAAGAGTCGATTCAGTAATTTCCAGCATTTCATCACTGTTTAGTCATTCTTAAACGTCATCTGCATTACAATTTTCACAGCCAGGTACTTCCTTCACCAAATCTTTCAAAACAATGTTTTGACCATCGGCGTCTAAGATTATCAACGGATGTTGCCACTTTAGGTAAAAATTTCAACCTCAATTTTTTCAGTGTTGTAGATTGAATTTCTTTCCAAGAATCAGCTATCCAGTAAACAATATCTCTCCTGTTTACACTCTTCAAAACGTTCTCAATACTTTCATCATCAGACTGCACTAAATGTTCCAACAAACGATGTCGATATCTTTTCTTTAAATCCCCCAATACACCCTGATACAGTGGCTGTATTAAGCTTGTAACGTTGGGAGGAAAAAGTATAGCATGAAGTAATGTCATTCTTTCAAGCAAGGGAAAAAAATAGTTTTTTTTTTGACGTTTTGAATTAAGCGGATCCTTGGATTTCTGAGATTTGGATTTTTAAGACTCTACTGTAGTATATTTCTTGGTTGTGGAAAATAAAATCAAGGTGACTCAGATATAAATTTGATAAATATCTGATGATGAAATAATCAATATAAAAGACAGATGAAATAACTTTAAGAATGAAAGATTCCCAGATCTGTGGATTAGTAAAGATGACCATTTACAAGGCCTCAGGTTTTCAGTACTTATGTTAGAATATTAAACATTTTTATGTTATAAAACACTTCACTGAAGGGAAAAAATCACACTTATCACATCTTTTATAACAATTACTTACCCATCACTAATATCAATATATGCCTTCTTATCATTGACTAATAGCTAATTTCTAAACTGCTAGAGAGTTTTAGAGGCATATTTCTAACAACAAACTTTCTTCATCCTTTAATAAGTAAAAGAATAGAAATTGCATTTTCTGTATGACCAAAACTTACTGTGTTACGATAGTTTGAATTTTAAGAAATTTCAGTGTTTCCAGACACTAAAAATGTGAAAAGGAATTTTTAATGCCAGAAAACGTTGAAAATTCATTAAATTCAAAGTATTATAACTTTAAGTTGTGGTCACATAAAAATGGAATTTTTACCGTCTTATTTGCTTTCCTAAATATAAAATAAATAAATAACAATATAAAATAAAATGAATCTGAAGTTTTTCTAAATATAATTTATAACCAAAAAAAAAAATTGTTAATAAAAAATAAATAAATAACTATTTTGGCATGATTGAGTTTTCATATGATGAAGCACAACATTTGAAATACTTTTGCAATTGAAACTTTACATCTAAAACTAATGGTTTAGGAATTAGATATTGGTCAACGATAACAATGGACATGCTGTGTAGGCATCCACCTCAGTATTATAAATGCAACTTAAATTTCTACCTATTAAAAAATAATTTATCTTCAACTTGAACAATATATAAAACTGTAAATGAGATATTAAGCGACTTATGCCAAATATTCAAATGATTTGTTTAGTGGCTTAAAAGGAGAAAAAAATGATAGACTAGAATATTGTAGAAATGCCATTAACTAAATAAATGTAATAAACACAACTCATCCAACCTAAAAACTGTAAGGTATTGAACATTTTTGTAGAATATAGATTATCTAAAAAACTATCATTTTTTAAAATATTATCAAAGAAAAATTTGAAAGGTTCTCTCAATTGTTAAATTTTAGAAAACTAGAATTTTGGTTCCGATAAAGTGCAGAAAAACATTTGTCAATATAAATGGGGACACATTCAACCGTATTAAAAATTGCTTTATCCCGTTCAAAAATTTCTTTATTCCCACACCCAGTCATACTTCATACCCCATTTGACAGACTAACAATCTAAGCCTGAATCAGTGATATATATTGATGGAGATATATCTTGTCTTGATATATATATCATGATATATATCCAGTATTTATTTTTTAAATATCATGGTTTGATATTTTCATTTATTTGATATTTATTTTCAAAGTAACATTGTGTATGATGATATTTTTTATATTTTTAGTCAAAACAATGTAAAGGAATTTTCCAACTATTATCGACTGTATACAATATTTTTAATCAAAACAATATAAAGGAATTTTTCGACTATTATTAACTGTATATGGCTGTTATTCCGTATATTGTGAACTTTTGATCTGGTAGTGATTTTTTTTAGCTAAAGGAAAAAAAAATATTCAAATCTTTTTCAAGCTTTACATTTGAAGCTGAATTTTTCAATGTAGAACCAATAATTATGTGGCAAAACATTTACTTAGAACAGCCATTGAAAGATAAACTGTCTAATTTAGATGAGTTATTTACAGCTTTATTAAGAAAGAAACTTTTCTTGATTTAGTTTAGTTCAGTTTAAACTGCATAACAGGTTCCGGAATAAAAAATCAGACAAGCTTACATTTATGTTCAAATTCTTCAATAAAAAAAATTATTTTGCATCTAAAATTTTATTGTATGAAACAAAATTTTCTTGATACTTGGTATAAATGCTATATATATATATATATATATATATATATATATATATATATATATATATATATATATATATATATATATATATATATATATATATATATATGTGTGTGTGTGTGTGTGTATATTTAAGTATAAAAAGCAAATTGTATCTGTTTCCAACTAGTTGCTCTTCAATTTTTGGTAAGTAAGGGAAGGGAGGTGGAGAGAAAAATACATTTAAAATATTGTATTATATGATGATGTTTTATTATTTTTTAAAAGCAAACCGACAGAGAGAGAAGTGTTTTTATTTTTATTTTTAGATTTTGCAAGAGAATTTCCTCTTAATACAACTTTTTAGTGCTCTAAAAGTTTTTCTGTAGTACTGCATTTAAGATATCTTGTCCATAAGTAAAATGACAGTTGAAAACTGTTATCAATAAATTCTAAAAATCTATATAATAAACTAGAGAACAGGAATTGTGCTTTTTCAGAATTTAATGTCGCTCCCAATGAAAAAAAAAAGTATATAAATAGATAGTTCAGTTTTAAGACTTAAAACACATGCTTTTATTTTATATAAAATGACATCATTCACATCCAGAGGAAGAATTCCTCATTTACGATTTAGTTTTGAACAACACCTACAGTAAAGTATACATATGGCGTCACTATCACTAAATAATACACAAATCCAAGAAAAAGATGTCATTCAAGAAACTCAACCAAAAAAATTGGCTATCTAATGATTCATATGCCTTCATTTGTTTGCAATATTAATATAGATACTTAAAATTAAATATAGTTTATAATACCTCCATGTTTCATCAGAAATCATTAATTTATATTTTTTTCAAAATAGACGTATTTTAATTAATTTTTTTTTCAGCTGTTATAGGCAAATGGCAACAAAAAGATATAATTACTATTTTCCAACTATTTTTCTTTTACTTTTTACAGAAATGGAGTACTTGAGTTGCCAATAAAAAAAAAGGTGCTAAAAACTACAAAAAAATTAATATCTGAAAAATAAATTGAGATTCAGTTTTCAAACAAATTGCATTTAAAAGTACTTTTTTTCTCCCCAATATGACGGTATAAAAATTGAAAATGTGCGATGCTTAGAAGTTAAAAAAATTGCAGTAGAGTATTTAACAGTACTATGATACATCTGATTTGTTTTACGGCTGGCTTATACAACAGAATGCTATTTTTTCGAGATGACACTTTAATAGCTGGGAAAAAGAACTAGCATACTGGGGCTAATAAGGTTCTTCAGAAAAATATGTATTTATTATTTTATTCTGAACTATGTCTAAACGTAAAATACAGTACCTACTTTGATTTACAACATAGAAAACTTTAACAATCTTAAAATTAAACATTTACATTTACACACACAGTTGAACGCATTTATTATGAGCACAGTTAACAAGAACTCAAAGAAAACAAGCAATTTGCATTATAAGAATAAATCATTTTATTTTTATTATTATTTGCACGTTTTTCACTAGCTATAAAAGCAAGAACAAGGCAAATGCGAGCAAAACCTCTGACCCTTTCAAGGAGATTTTAGACTAAAGAGTAAAGTAGAATTAAGAACAAAATCCTTTTTTTATTGAACATTGTTCTCTCTCTCAGCAATATTTCTATATTACAGCAGTCTGTAAAAATATGGTACTTTATCAGTATTACCAGGCATAATTTCAATCTTCAAGGAGACTCCTCTCTTCCCCCCCCCCCCCCCCACAAAAAAAAATTGTGAAAGAATGTCCAAAGGTCTTGAAAGAATGACAGAAAGAAGGCAGAGATAAGGACGTTTGAAATACCACTCTTTTGTAAGATTTACGACTGTGCCTTTGAAAGGAAAAAGTATAGAAGAAAATCTGTATTTGTTACCTTTTTTAAATCTGGATTTTGTTGCACATTAACCCCTTAGAACCTAAGCCGGCCCATAACGGCCCTGCAACTTAACGCCTAGCTCGGCCGTTCTGGGCCGTTTACGAAGAATTTAGGGGTGGAGGGTAATAGAAAGAGATGCGTTTCACTCCGTCCGTACGGATGTGTCTCTATTGTCGCCGACTGTTTTGTTCGGATGACATTGATGGAATATACACATGTGGTTATATTTACCTCTTTTAGCACTTAAAAGGATTCTTCTGAGGGGAGCTTTTCTTTTTCTAAAGGTTTTAACTTCAAGAGCATGATATCATGTTTTCTGAAGTTTATTATTTATCAGCGCTAATATTTAATTACATTGTATTCAAAATGAATAAAAGTATGAGAAAGGTGAAAGGCAGTTAGAAAGAGTAGCAATATTGTTTGGATCAGGTGATAGAGAAAATAA
This sequence comes from Maratus speciosus, assembly GCA_963932465.1. Lineage (NCBI taxonomy): Eukaryota > Metazoa > Arthropoda > Arachnida > Araneae > Salticidae > Maratus > Maratus speciosus. The sequence goes on along the minus strand of OZ010798.1, from coordinate 324,643,033 downwards.
AAGTAATGGATTGTTAAAGAAGCAAAATGGAAATTTCACTATTTTTTTATAATAAAAGCACCCCCCCCCCCCCCCCCCAATCCCGATATACAAATTCCTGCCAAGAGAAAAGTATCTAAATTCAAAACAATGATTTGCAGTGGGAATTTTTTTTATATATATTTATCGATGAATTAATTACATCTTTATTTCCGAGCGATTATTGGCTCAGGATGATTATTGTCAGCGCTGTCGCATTAAGGAGTTGGTTTAAAACGCCAACTTTGAAAGTATTTTGCTTTTAATAATTAAAGAAAATTTCATTATTTTTTTGTTTCAAATACTCATAAATATTATTGTTATTTTAAATGTTTGTATATAAATTTAGATATAACTTGTAATCGTTCAAAAGAGATAACATTTTTTTTTTTTTTTTTTTAAACAAATGATTTAGCTATCTGTTTCAATGTAAAAAAAAATTACCGAATCGGACGCAATATAGAGGTTGATGCTGCATTTGTGCATTATATTTCTTATTTAATATAATGTTTTATTTGCAGATTTTTTTCTAAAATTATACCTAGCTACCTTTTGAAACATATTTGGATCAGGTGATAGAGATTTAGAAAATAAATACAATGGATGGTTAAAAAAGCAAAATGGAAAACACACTATTTTTACAGTAACAGTCCCCCCCCCCCCCCCCTTGAGGTACAAATTTTCTGAATTATTCTGGTATTTTCATTTTATTGCCCATATAGAATGTTTGCCGAATTTTGTTTTTCCAATTATAATTTTACAAGGATTATGCGTTTTTCTGCATCATTCTTGGCCCCACCACTGGCTGAGAGCTTCTGCTCTCAAAGCTGGTAGACGAGAGGTGCTGGGTTCGAGCCCATTCGCGCTCGTCGGCTTAATCGTTCGGAGTTTTCCGTTGTTTTCTTTGAACCTTGGTTAACCTTGCATAAATACGAATACCTTAGAAATACCCCCAACGGAGGGTACTCCCCCTCGGACCTATATCCCTCGTGTAGATAATCGGCCATCATAAATAACACCTAACACACACCTGTGTCATTCTTGTTATTTTTCGTTGTTCTGTGATTATTACCATTTTTATTATATGAAGACATAATTTTCCGCGTGAGGAGGTTCGTGCGAAAATATTTTTGCACACAGGCGAATGTCAGAGAACAACATTAGAAGCCTTTCTTCCAAGCCTTATAGTTTATAAACATACGTTTCCAATAAAATAAATAGAGTAAGAATACAGTGTAAATATTTCTTACTATAGGTGGATAGGGATAAATAATTTTTTTACTAGAATTAACATTCCAAACAAATAAACAGATCACTGCTGTCCTTTCATAGTTGTTTCCGACAGAGCAAAGGGCGAAAATATCTGGGGGAGAAGAGTAAACATACATCATGTTGACATTTCAACCACGCCTCTCCCATATACAACTATAGGAAACTCAAATGGACGGGTTCATTTTCCAAAACTGTTCCTTTTAAACATCAGGATTTAAACGTAGTATTTTTTTCGTCTTTGTAGGTTTTAAACAGTTAACGAGCCTTTTCATATCTCTTATCTACCCTATTAAAATCCGTGCGTGTATCTATGTAACCTCAAAAACTCTGAAACCGCAGGGCTACGAAATTTGGCATACGGGTTGATGGTAGGGGACCTATAAACGATTCGGGCAAAAAATTAGAAAATCTTAAATAGATTTTTTTGCCCAATTTTGGCCTTTTTTTATACGACGGCCGTTTTTTTTTCAACCTCTGATTGCACAGCATCAACGTTAGGCGAGCGGCAGGAAGTCGGCTTGCGCATAGAGCGACGGCGCATGTTCCCCACATCACCCTCTTTGACTGCCTTTTCATTGACGCCATTGTGAGGCGAGCTGTAGCCATGTAAACATGGCTGCCTTAATTGATTCTCCTGCCAAGTGCGAATTGCGAAGTGTTATTCGATTCCTGCAAGCTGAAGGGAATAGTGCAGCTGAAATTCATCGAAGAATGAGCCGAGTGTATGAAGAAAGCTTTATAAGCGATGGTGTTGTGCGTGAATGGTGCCGAAAATTTAAAGATGGCCGAACCGATGTGCATGATGAAGGAGGTCAAGGACGCAAGTCTGTAGCCACAGACAACCTTGTTCAACGAATGGACGAAGAAGTTAGAGGAAACCGAAGGTTCACTATAAATGATTTGTCCATAAAATTTCCAGAAGTCTCGAGGTCTTCTCTGTACACTATTGTGACGGAACATTTAGGCTACAGAAAAATTTATGCTCGCTGGGTCCCAAAGATGTTGACGGACAACCACAAAACACGACGAATGGGCTCAGCCTTGACATTCCTCACCCGTTATGATGCTGAAGGAGAAGACTTTTTGAAATCAATTGTGACAGGTGATGAGACCTGGGTTCAGTATGACACACCTGAAACAAAACGTCAATCTCAACAATGGATGCATACGAACTCGCCAAACAGACCAAAAAAGTTCAAACAAACCTTCAACAACAGAAAGATTATGGCTACAGTGTTCTGGGATCAAAAAGGTGTGTTGCTTGTTGAGTTCATGCAGCCAGGGACGACGATTACTTCAGCTGTTTATTGTGAAACTTTACGACGGTTACGCAGAGCCATTCAGAACAAAAGAAGAGGCATGCTGACTTCTGGAATTGTTCTGATCCATGACAACGCCCATCCTCACACTGCTGCTGTAACCCAACGTCTACTTCAGCATTTTCAGTGGGAAATTTTCGATCACCCGGCATACAGTCCCGACCTAGCTCCGAGTGACTACCATCTTTTCCCTGAACTTAAAAAGTGGCTAGGAGGGAAGCGTTTTCAAAGTAACGTGGAGCTTCAAGACAGCGTCAAGAATCATTTGAATTCATTGGCGGACACTTTTTATGAAGAGGGTATTGGAAAGCTTGTCCACAGGTACGACAAGTGCCTCAATTTACAAGGTGATTATGTTGAAAAATAACCATAAGTGTACATAACTTTTAGTAATAAAATGATCTTTCTATATATGCTTGTCTTTTTTTTATGGCCCATCGGAGGTTGAAAAAAAAACGGCCCTCGTATATAACCCGCCACCCTATTAAAATCCATGCGTGTATCTATGTAACCTCAAAAACTCTGAAACCGCAGGGCTACGAAATTTGGCATACGGGTTGATGGTAGGGGACCTATAAACGATTTGGGCAAAAAATTAGAAAATCTTAAATAGATTTTTTTGCCCAATTTTGGCCTTTTTTTATATATAACCCGCCATTGCTCGAGTTCTCACCAGTTCTAAATGTTTACTGCAATGCGAGATATACATATTACGTATGCCAGGCTGCAATACTAAGATGTAGCAGGTATTACGATAATTCTTCGCATGCAAATAATTAGAGATTATTTAATTTGCACTTAATTATTAGCTTTTTTTTTAAATAAAGTAAAACATTTTATCAGAAACATCAACAAAACTTTTTATTCTATTTATTTCCTTATTCCAAAAATGTCGTTTTATTGTTTGTTGCCATTAGCAACATGATAAATTAAATTTCATAAAAAAATGTGCAGTAGTAGAAAAATACTTTTCTAAATCAAATAATTATTGAACATGAACTTCCGTGCATAGAACGGGTTAAATGGCTAGTTGTACTATTAAAATGAAACGGATATAAGAAATCAATAGCTCAAAAATTGCACTGATTATTGCAAAGTTAGTTTTTTTTTTTTTTTCCAGAAGTGGCAAGTGATCAGTTGTATTATTATACATTGTTTACGTCCTTTGGAATTATTAATTCTTCAGGGGGTTTGACTTCAGTACTATGATTTTTTTTTTTATGCAAAGAAACTGACACCCATAAAGGTAATACTGAATGTTTGCTATTGAGTTAAATTTAGCATTTATACAATTAGAGCAATAAATAGTGGTATCTAGTTTAATTGGGTGTGTTTTTAAGATTTTTATTATCTTCACAGGCATGGATACAAGAAGTCTATCTAAGCCAAGACTGAAAACTTATGAGTATTAGGAATAACGAAACAGAAATGGACTAGAAGATTTCTATGTTTTGATAAAAATTGATTTCTTACAATAAAAGATAGTGATTAGAAGATCTTGATAGTAAACTGCTATTATTTAAAATATATAAAGTAAAATTTACAATTAATCAAAAATATCTCCAAGACTGAAATCAGTCCTGAGACTGAAAACTTGCAGCCATGTTCAAGGGTATCATAAGTAACGGTTTATACAAGGATATTTATAATTTCCTTGCTTCTCATATTAACAGAGTTTGACTGTACATCCATAGTATGACTGTACAGTTGTGGAAAAAAAAGTAAACACCATCTATTAACTCTGCAACAAATTATTGTACAAGAAAGTTACTGGTACAAAACGATTGGAAATAAAGTCTACTTTTAAATGATGTATATAAAATTTGCTTAAGGAGCCCTCTACATAAACAAGCCCAAACTTTGTTTTTTTTTTCAATAGCAATACACAAGTTTGACACCATAAATAGATTCTACATCCTTCAATTAGCCTAAATCCAAAATTTCATGAAATTCGTATGATTAGTTTCCAAGAAAGTAATTAATTTAAAATGAGCATATTTCAGGGGCTGTATCCAAATTGAAGTTTGGTACTCAATTGTTGAAATGCTAATGAATGACTGTCACTTCTATTAATGTATTATTTCTGGCCAATATTACCATTTCACTCGCTTAATATGTTTCGACTATTGCCATCCCAATTGTTTCATTAAAATGAATAAAATATATTTTTTCAAATTATGCTTTTTTGGACATCAGACTACTATCGTTTTGACATTTTTTGCTCATAATTCAAAAACTATTCGGAAGAAAAATTTCAAATTGAGAATTTGCATTTAAACATAATAAATATAATTTTTTTTTTTTCGAATATTAATTTCATAATTCATAACATAAGATTTTAAAAATTACAGATTCAATGTATTTATGTTTGGGCTTGTATTATAATTAAATAAAAAAAATTATCATAATAGGATTATAATTTCAGGAGATAATAAAAATATTCAAAAACTTATCATCCAAATGACTTGAAATTTCATTTCTAGGCACATTTTGAACCGAAGATTTAAAATATATTCTCATAATTCGGTGTTGCCATGGAAAAAAAAAGTTCGGTCTGGTTTTGATGTGTAGATAGCCCCCTAAACAAACTATATGTACAGTCGGGGGAAAAAAAAGTAAACACTCCCTACTAACTCCTCAACAAATTATCGTAGAAGAAAGTTACTGGTACTGAACAATTGGAAATAAAGTCTTCTTTTAAATGATGTATATAAAATTTGCAAGGGGCCATCTACATATTAAAACGAATCCAAATTTCATTTTTTTCAATGACAATACCCAATTTTAACGAGATATTTCAAATCTTTGGTTCAAACTATGCCTAGACCTCGAATTTCAAGTCTTTTGAATTATAAACATTCAAAATTTAGGGCTTCTAATGTTAAATTACATTTTCATATTGTTATTTATATCTCCAGAAATTATGCTCCTAATGTGCTAATTTTTTGTGTAGCAATAATACTAATATACCCAAACATAAATACGCTGAAATTGCAATTTTTATAACTTTATGATATGAATTATGATTTCTGAAATTAATACTCGAAAAAATTATGAATTGCAACCTACAATTTTTTTGATGGAATTAGATTTATTAAGTCCTGCTTTATGGAAATCCAAAATTTCACATTTTTCTTCCAAGTAGTTTTCAAATTATGATTAAACAAGTTGGAAATTGCTCGTCAAACGTGGCAAATGAGGTGCGTTCGTACTATAACTAGTTTTAAAATTATTTTTTGCACCCATATTGTACTGAATGTATATATATTTTTAAATTCATAAGTGCATAGTCTGTAACATCATTAAAATGCACTTGCAATATTTTTTTTTCCCATTCCCCGTAATGTAACGAAAAACTTTTGACTGTCCCTGTAATTAAACTATACCTCCGACTTTCATAAAATTTCAAATGGCTCGGCAAAATTTTGGAACAATTATATAATTAAAATTTCAGACGATTCGGAAGGCTGTAACATCATTAAAATGCACTTGCAATAATTTTTCCCACTGGTCGTAATGTAAAGAAAAACTTTTGACTGTCCTTGTAATTAAACTATACATCCGATTTTCATAAAATTTGAAATGGCTCGACAAAATTTTACAACAATCATATATTTAAAATTTCAGACCATTCGGTTGGGTAGTTTTTGCTCTGTTATATGCGAACAGACAGACGGACGGACTGAACGACGACTATAGGTGCTACGTATTTATATAATTACGAACGCACCTAAAAACGGCAAAATGATGGTTTAAGTGGCCATCTATAATAAGAATGACTAGATATTTTGAAATTTCTTTTGCTGTTGTGCAATCTAGCAGGCTTTATTGACTTCTTAAGGTGCCTTGATCAAGATGACGGCTATCTCGGTTAACAATCGAGTTCCGAACTTCAATTTGGATACAGCCCTTAAAATACGCTCGTTTTAAAATAATCTCTCAGAAACTTATGGTACGAATTGCAAAAAAAAATTGTTTTTAGGCTGATTGAAGGGTGTAGAGTTCATTTATGCTGTCAAAATTGTGTACTGCAATTTTAAAAAAACAAAGTTACGGTTCATTTTAATATGTAGATGGCCCCCTAAGCAAATTTTATCTATATCATTTAAAAGTAGACTTTATTTCCAATCGTTCAGTACCAGTAACTTTCTTCTACGATAATTTGTTGAGGAGTTAGTAGGGGATGTTTACTTTTTTTTTCGCCACGACTGTACATCATTTAAAAGTAGACTTTACTTCCAATCGTTTGGTATCTGTGATTTCTTTCTATTATAATTAGTTGCAGAGTTAGTGGGGGGTGTTTACTTTTTTCCCCCCCACAACTGTACACACTGACTAAGAAATAAACTAAATCATAGTTTCATATAATCATAAATAATATTTAAAGAAAATAGTTTAAAAGAAATTCTTCAGAAAATTATTTTGAATATAAATAAACTAACATAAGAAATTCATCATTATAAAATTTATTCTAGTCATTCATAAAAATATAAATATGTATTTAATTTTCTGATCTAACCAGAAAGTTAGAATTACTTCTTTGAAATTTATAGTAGAAATGTGTAAAAATTTTACTTAAAATTTTAAAACAGAACTCTAGTTTAATTATACATGATTATAATAAATTCTTTGGTTTAACCCTTTGTTGGGTACAATACAAATAAATCCTAACATGTTCAAGTGTAATACAACTTAAAGATCAAGTAAAAAATTTTTTTTTATCAATGATGTGGAGAGTAACACCATATACACAAATAATAAAAATATGTAGCCTTTTTTTGCATGTATATGTATACATACATACATATACCACATACACAGGCAGAAAAAAAAAAAAAACCCTGCAAATTAAAAAAATAATAATAACTATTATGTTTTGTTAACAAATCATTCTATTTTTCAAAATGAAAATAAGGAGAAGCTTATAGCAAAAGACTTTCAAAAGATTTGATACAATTATACACTATTTTATAAAAAAATAAAAAGTTTCTTACTTTTTTAAAAGAATTATCACTGCTAGTAGGAGGAACTAAAGTATGCCATCTCCCTTTATCACCTTTCCAGTTTTTCACTGAATATAATTTTGGTTCATTTAATTCAGAAGCAATCTAAAAAAAAATAAAGTAGCATTTATGTAATCTGTAATGAGGTGTTAGGCATCAAATAAATAATACAGTAGAAGATCTTTATAACGCAATTCGCCATATAACGCACAACTTCTCAGATGTAAACAATGATTTTTGCAGTTAAAAAGCACCTGCATTTTCACATTGTAAAATATTGTTACTCTTTAGAGGACTAAATTTGATATATTAGTTCAATTTTATCTTCTTATTCAAGACCTTTTTACTGAAAAAAAATGCCATTATTACAATAAACATTTTTGAAAATGTCTAATATAAGGGATGGTTGTGTCAGTTATATTTGGATCATGTTTATAAAGTAAATTTAACAATGTATGACCTATATTATGCAAAAATTTATAATTTGGATAACTCTTGGTAACAAGGAATGCAGTATAAAGATATTCTAATGTATTTTGATATGTTTCAGACACATTTGGCCATGTTTACACAGTGAATTTAATGATGTGATCAATATAATGCAAAATTCTATATAACGCACAACCTTGTGTTTTTAGATTTGCGTTATAAAGATCTCCTACTGTATAAGTAAATTACATATCATGTATTATCAGTTGTGAAAAATTAATTTTAGATAATTTTTAAAAGTTTGTGAACAATAGTTGCAGAACTGTATACAATATTATAAACTTTAAAAGACGATAGAGCATATTACAAGAAATAATTTTTGAACACGGAGCAATATACTTTTTAGATTCTTCATTGTAATTTACACTTCATAAATAGCCATAATTATTTGCTGAACCGCAAAATTTTGTTTTTAGAAATTTAAAAATCCTTGGCCAAATATCGTAAATATTTCACATGCGTAAGGATTAAATAACAATTTGTCGATTTTTATATCTAGTATTACCATATGAATGATTAAATAAATATAAATGTTTTTGTATATACTATGATTTTAAATTATAAAAAAAGGTTAAATGACACATCAGAAATATGTATCAGAAATAAGATTAAAGGTGGACAAAAAGTTTTAAAATATTGCCATTCAGAAATATTTTTTAACCCCTTGGGGACGCATAAGGTGCTCAGAATCCTTAATTATTCACACCAGTTATTTTTTATTGTAAATTTTGCTTTATTTAATCAGGGCATTTTCCCGATTAAATTAGGCAAAAATTTCTGTTTTGAAAAACCGGTGATAAAAGATTAAAATTTCTGTAAAAGATGCTCATCCCAAAGGGGTTAAGAATTAAATTTTTTTTTTTGTTCATTTATACATACATTGTAGATACTGATATACTGAATAGATACTATATACTGAATTTTGTTCATTTTACAAAAAATATTGAATAAACCTTAACATAAAAGTAGATATCAACTCACATACAAAATTTATCAAAATATTTGAAAATTCAGAAAAATTGGAAAAAACAAAAGAAAAAATAAGAAAAACCACAGGTCTGCAGAAAAATTTCATCCTTGCATATTGATAACCCCCCAAGATTAGGTTTTAGCTTATCAGAATTAATACAAATTTTAAGAAGACTAATTTTTATATCACACAAACATAATCATTATATATTCCAACTATAATTTATAATCATCCTCCCCATTCCAAGCTAGCATATGATCAATGAATATTTCATATGCATTAGTCTTCAGTATAACGGCTAATAAACAGAAACTTTCAACATAAATTTTCAGATCTATACGTAAAACTTGGAAAGCATGGTTTGAAAAAATTCCAAACTTACAGTGTTTGCTTAAACTTTAAAAAGAGAAGATAGAAAGGGAAAGTGTTTAATTAAAAGTAATACAGATCATGTATGCCATTAAAAAAGGGATATTAGTTTCCTACATTAAAAAGAATAATTTAGAAATGAAAATAATAACAGAAAAGTACTAACTTAGAGTAAACACATGAATAGCATTTAAAATATCTTCAAAAAATACAAAATTGACAATAAAGAAGATAGAAAACAAGATTATGAATGAACACAGTTCACATAATAGTAAACTCGGATTCCATGTAAAAATTTAAACTCATTTTAAAAACGGACTTTTCAGTGAAAATATAAAACATTAATATATACATTTTTTCATAAATAATGTAGCTTTTATTACATTACATAAAATCAAACATATGATCAGTCGAAATACACTAATGTTTTCTAAAGAAAATTCAATGATTATGCAGACTTAGATGAAATGTAAAACTGTCTGCAAACTCAAATAATTTCTTAAAAATTTTCTGCAGAAAAACACCACGCCCCTGTTAAGCCCTATATCGCCGCTAACAGCAAAAGTCCTCTTTCCAATCCCTCACCTTACGTTGCATGCTCTCAACCTGCCCCCTTCCCCCCCCCCCCCTCCAGTTTTCTGAATTAGACTTTATTGAAAAGAGGATAATGTTTGCTAAGATATTAAAACCGAATTCCCCTTTCGAATCTAAAAAAGTCACTGCAAATCGCAGATTAATGCTAAACAAGCGCATAAACATTCGCTAAAATTTTTAACCAAATAAACTTTATTTAAAAGAGATCAATATTTAACATTTACTTTTCAACATTAAATTTATTTTTAATCTGTTAAATTAATCTGCAAAGCCTAAAATAATCTGCAGCACCTGCTTCGGTGCTGCACTGTTTCTGCTACCGGCCCTGGGAAGAAAAAAAAAAAAAAAGCACTGTACCTGCCATTCCGGCATAAGCCCCGCACTTCCAATATTTTTAAGTTTTAAAAATATATATGCCACGGCGCTTCTTCCATGGTACATAGCAAATAATTTCTAGATAGCTTTTTTTATCTGCAGACCTTCTCACAAGTCTGCGACGGGCCTCGCACAGATTCTCCGCCTGGGGTCTTAATAAATTTTTTTATGAAAAATTTGTGAAAAAAACCTCATCAGAACTGCCTACAAACTTTGAAAATTTTCTGTGAACGGCGTTCGCGTGTTCGTCTATATTATCTGACTCTGTGATTATGATATATTGTGTAAAGAATATGGCTACAATAAATTTAGTTTATCTTGTATAAATATTGTAAATACGACAATAATATACATATAACAAACCGATGTGATAAAAAATTTAAGATAAAAAAAGAACATTTATTTATATAGTGACATCACTTATGTTTCTGTTAAAATTATGTAATAATATGAAACAGGTTATAATTTGCTTAATTGTACACATACTTTTACAACAAGAAAAATTTTACTACTTCTAAAAATATTGCAAAGACTGAATAAAGACTATCTGTTTTTTAAATAAATCAATGTTAAACAAAAAGCAAATTATATTCTGTTATAGAACCATACTCAACTGAAAACAAGTCATCTGGATTAAAAAGTCCAGATTAGGGAAAGGGGGGGTGGGGGGAAGCTTATAAAATAAGCCAAAGTATTCATTAAAAATTTTGTACAATAACTTTTTTTTTCTTTTACACTTGAAATTAATTCAAAAGGTAAATTAACAGAAAGGGAAGAAAGCCATTCTCAATACATAACTTGGAAGAAATTTACGATTTAGATCTAACTGAAGATGAATTACATAGAATATTATTTTAGGTGAATTAATGTTATGTAAATATATGTATATATTGTCTAATTTTCAAAGGTGTGTCTAAATTCTCACAGAACCTTGTTTTTGTAAAACTGGCTTCTTTCTTTTTTTTAATAATAAGTGCAAAATATTTAATCATAATTTGTGGATCTGAAATTACCATTATATTCAGGTTCCTGTTCAGACAATTTTAAAAAGGTTCTTTGCATAAATTTATATAGATAGAGGTATGCTTTTATTGTGATTTCAACTGCTTTACAACATATCAAAAGTTTTATTTCCAAATTATTACATTTTGGAAGGATTCAGTTTGGAAATGGAAGTTTTTGTGAAAGGTCTGTTTTTAAGACAATTTTTGCAAAGGGTGCTTTTTTAAGATACAAAAATTTGAGAAGGATCTTTTTAAGAACTCAAGTTCCTCTGCATTTAGTGCTAATTTCTTGAACATGCAAGTACCTCAAATGTTCATAATATTACATGTTTCATTTTATTTTGCTGTTTTTGTTGGTGCTTTTTTTAAAAGAACTGTCCAAAATCCAGATTAAGCTAGGTCCAGCTTAATGGAGTCTAGAATTATGAGATTTTACTATAACTTATCTTAACTCCCCACATTTTTCGTTGTTTCCAAGTCATGACAAAATGGAAATGAATTAATTTAATCCTTTATTAAAGAGAAACAAAACGAAAATTCACAGAATCATGGTGATGTTTCATAGGTTTGTATAACAATGTACACAAAGTCTGCATAAAATTGTATTTTTATGTTTTCATTTGCAGAACTCATGAATATTATGTAACAGTTATTGAATAAGAAAACACAGACAAGTATTATGACATCAACGGCTGGTAACAGCTGAAGCCTTTAAAGTGTGTTTAAACAAATTTAATAAAATATACAAGATGTAAGCAAGATAAGATATTATAATCACCACAAGTACATTTCTACTAAATATCTGTACTGAGATGAAAGAACAGAATTATATAAATCAACACTAATATCTGATAACAAATTATACATAACAGACCAATATGTGTATCCTTTATTAATTCATAATGGAATGTACAGCAATTTAAAGTAAATTTAATAAAATTCACAAGAACTTTATAAAGAGAGAAAGTTTTTTTTTCTTTCTAATAGATTCAAGAATAGGATTGAAAGTTTTTTTGTGTGTGTGTGTGTGTGTAACCTTAACAACAACAACAACAAAAAAAATGCTTATTTTTCAAAAATTTCACTTAAGTGCACTTTAAAAATTATTACCCAGATCACATGATTTTTTACTCAAATATGAAAATATTACTAAATATAAATTTTTTACAATAAATCATGACAAACAGAAATGTTATATTTACCAAAAGCCAAGACAAAAAGGAAATAAATGAATTTAATACTTTGATAAAGGAAATCAAATTGAAAATTCATAGAATTATGATAAAGTTTCAAAACACTGTAGTTTTATGTCTTCATTTAAAGAACATATGACCATTACATAACAGTTAAAAAATGGAAAAATACAGACAAGTATTATAACTTTATGGCTGGTGACAAAGTAAGGCATAAAAAATATAAAATGGTACATGAGATGTTAGGTGCAATAAGGTGTAAAGATTCTGATTAATATCACATTTTTATGATTTTCCCCCTGCGTTAATGGTGGTATTAACTAGCTACCAAAAAAAGTAGTTTTTCAAAACAATTAAGCCTTTTATTAGATGATATTAAGGGGCAAAAAGTAATAAATTATAATTAGTATTTATAGAAGTGATAAAAACTGCAAATAAGTATTTCCATTAGTTAATAGCACAAATATTATGATAATTTATTTTTGCACTTCTAGGGCTATGATTTCTAATTATGTACAGTCGTGGAAAAAAAACCGTAAACACCGCCCTACTAACCCTGCAACAAGTTATTGTAGAAGAAATTTACTGGTACCAAACGATTGAAAATAAAGTCTACTTTTAAATGACATATATAAAATTTGCTTAGGAGGCCATCTTCATATAAAAAAGAACCCAAACTCTGTTTTTTTCAATAGCAATACCAAAGTTTGAAGCCATAACTAAATTCTAAACCCTTCAATTAGCATAAATACAAATTTTCACCACATTCATATGATTAGTTTTAGAGAAATTAAAATGAGCATATTGTAGGGGCTACATCCAAATTGTAGTTTGGTAATTGATTGCTGCAATGCTACAAATGATTATGTCACTTCTATTAATGTATTATTTCTTGCCAATATGACCATTTCACTTGCTTAATATGTTTCGATTATTGTTAGCCAAATGTTACAATGAAATGAGTAAAATATATATTTTTCAAATTATGCTTTACTGCACATAATAGACGGCCCCATAAACCATCATTTTGATGTTTTTTAATCATAATTCAAAAACTACTTGCAATAAAAATTTAAAACTGAAAATTCACAGAAAGCAGGACATAATAAATATAAATCTATCAAAAAAAATTATAGTTTACAATTCATATTTTTTTCGAATATTAATTTTATAATTCATACTATAAATTTTTTTTAATTACAAATTCAATATATTTATGTTTGGGGTTTTTAGTATTATAACCACACAAAAAAAATTATCACATTACGATTATAATTTCAGGAGATATTAATAAAAATAGAAAAATGTAATTTAACATTAAAAGTTCTAAATTTTTAATGTTTATAATTCAAAAACTTATAATTCAAATGACTTGAAATTTCATTTTTTGGCATAGTTTGAACCGAAGATTAAAAATATATTGTCATAATTGGGTGTTACCATTGAAAAAAACAAGTTTGAACCGAAGATTTAAAATATATTGTCATGATTGGGTGTTGCCATTGAAAAAAATAAAGTTTGGTCTGGTTTTGATTTTTAGATGGCCCCTTAAGCAAATTTTATATACATCATTTAAAAGTAGGCTTTATTTCCAATCGTTTGGTGCCAGTAACTTTCTTCTATTATAATTAGTTGCAGAGTTAGTAGTGGGTGTTTACTTTTTTTACCATGACTTACTTTGTAAAATTATTGTAACTGCATAAATCTACCCTTACCTATATATGTGTATGAAACCAAAAAAATTATGAAAATCGTGTTAATTCTGTTTACTTGTACATATGCACAGTAAATATACAGGCATCCCTCGACTTACATACAGTAGACGCCCTTAAATCCGTGAACGCCTAAAATCTGCATATTTTTTCAGATGTAAACAATAAAATTTACAGTTAAGTTGCAGGAACAAAATTCAAGATGGCGCCGAAATCAGCGACTACCGCAATGTTTTTTTTACTAAATTTTTTGTTTAATCATTCTCTTTTGGTTATTACAGCTGATCTATTACTAAATAAATTTACATTGATTTTGATATAAATTAGCATATCTATATCAAAAATTCAGGATTCGAAATGGAAAAATCCACGAACCGGAGTGCTACTTTAAAATTATTGTTCATGGAGTTTTGTTTTAAATTATAGACAAATTTATTTCTAAACATACAAAGCAGTATAAGAAAAGCATTCAAGACTCTAAATAACAATGAAAAAAGTTACAGAGAGCGCAATAAGCTATATATATATACTGATAATAGCATAATGATGTATTAATCTTACGATCGCTTTACCACTAGATATCAGCATAGGACTTTTGGAATCGAATTGAATCGATTTCATCGGTAATAATTTAATATTTTACTAAATTTTTATTTTACATAATTATTTTAATAATTACTTACGTTTAAACTAATAAATTATTTTAATATTTTACTTATTTTAATGTTTCTCTTTATTGTAAGCATTCATTATAATTACCCTTGCTTAACTGCCAATCAAATTAATGTTTCAAAAATGTAAACAAATCAATGACCAGAAATCCGTAAAATTCTAAAATCCGCACAACCTCTGGTCCCAAGCTGTGCGGATTTGAGGGAGTCTACTGTAATATGTGACTTACGTAATAAATCTCGAAAATTACATTTATAAATATACTAGCGCATTTGATACACATCTGCATACTTTTAATAATTCTTTTATAAATAAAATGTGCAGATAAAAAACACAACCATAATATAGTTTTATATATTAGATAGAGTTATATTTTTATTGGGATATATAATCAATCTTTAACAAAACAAATATTAATCTGTTTAAAATGAGGCAAAAGAGAAAAGAAAAAACAGGTTTAACCATTACAATTTTGTTAGCTGAATTCAAACTATGACGAAACCTAATTTTAAAGTTTCAATGAAGAGGAACGGATATATTTTTTCTTCTAGCTTCAGCTGTTCATTTTATGTAGATTCTTCACCTAGTTTTTTGATGTAGATTCAAAATTGTTAAATTAATTCATCGATGTTAAATTTATAAATCCCATGTTCCACAAGATATTTTTATTTGTAAAGTGTTCTTTCAGTTCGATTTTATATTTTTTCATACTTTTATAGTTTATATCCAAGTAAATACTGCAGCATGCTGCTTTATCTATAAAATAATACTTTGTATATAATGTATATATTATATGTATATAATAAATATTGCAATTTCTTATGAAATTTTACCTAAGCAATTTACAAATTCCGACTTATGTAAAATTTGAGTTGCGCAAAAGTTTACAGAACACATTACTTATTAAGTCGGGGGATGCCTGTAATCATAAGTATAACCAGTAATATCTTTAATACACACTAACTTATCAAAATATTAAATATCAGCATTATTAACCATACAGTAGGACATTATTGTTATAGTGTTACATTTAAAAAAAAAACAAAAACAAAAACCTGCCTTTTCAATTCATAACTGTTTTCTTTATTTGCTGTGTACAAGTCCAAAAATAGAAAATATTCTTTGAACTTCATGGAAGTAGCTTTTTCTATGCTTAGCATTTTAATACTTAATACAAGCTTCAAATGACATTTTTTGTCCTTTGAAAATTTGGTCCTTTGTTTCGGAGCTGGTGGAATAAAGAGTCTCTGAAAACAGTAGAGTCAATTTTTCAAAGATATTGGGTGGGCTCAAAAAGTTTTGAGTAAAATAACACATACATTTTTCTTTCCTTAGTGCGTATGTGTGTGGAGAGAGAGGGGGGAGAAGCGAATGACTAATTATAATTTGAAATTAAATTATGTTTTTTCTTAGCAAATTTTTAAATTATTATGTAATTTAATTATAATTTTATAAATAATTTTATTAAATTATATTCTTGTAATTTCTTCTTTATAAATACATTAATTAATATTTATTTTAAATAACAGTGGAATTGCTAATTATCGAAAGTACAAAAAAAATAATTGTCAACAAAAGCATACATTTTAGTCACCTAAGTACTTTACCAATTCAAGACATGAAAACAGATGGCAAAATATGCGGGAAATTTGTTTTCATGAGAAATTTAACTATACATCTGCTGAAGGGGTTTTCAGTGCTCCTGCATGTTTAATTAGTGTCCTTACTATTTTTCAAACAAAATTTGTTTGAGAATGTTAATAAAACCAGATTTCTTTTCGCTGATTAAATAAATTATGAATTAATTCAACTGAATTTGGGTAGGCTCACACCCCATTAGTATTAGGTGCCACTACCTGAAAAGGACATAATTTTGACCAAATAAGAGAAAACATTTAAACTTAATGAATTAAAATGCATTTAAAAATTATATTTTTACCTGCAATCTTAAACACCATCAATCTAAATTATTTTCTTTTTGGCATTTTAATGAGAAAATAGCTTCAAAAATATAAAATTTCCCATTGTTTAATTTTTTTTATATAAAACTTCAACAGAATCAGGAATGTAGTGGAGGGTACATATGGTGGTATACACCGTATACCTTCTGGAATTATTATTATTTTTTTTTTTATAAATGCCGTACACCATCTGTCTCTCACACAAAGCTATAGTGTATATCCTCTGCCTACAGCATATACCCTCTGGTTTTTTATGCCTGTGGTGGCGATTTGGTTCGCCATAAATCAGTGGTTCCATGTTCACAGATAAAAAGGAAAGAAAAACTCCCCCCACCCATCATTTGAATATATTACAGAAATTTTATAAAAAAAAAGTACTATCTCTGAAATTAAATTATGAAATTTCAATAACTATTATAAGATTTTTGGGTATTTATCAATAATTGCTATTTGTTTCAGCTGCCAATTTAACATCTTACTAAAAGAGAAACAGATGTGAAATTTATACAGATATGTACACAAACTGAGATTTAATGTTACAGATATTAGTAAAATTCACAACGTATTCAACTTCATACAGAAGGACAGTATTTATCGACACTGGAGACTAGAATATTGATTTTAAAATAACAAGAGGAATTTTTTTTTCAGATTGAAAATTGTTAAAACTTCACAATCCTTTTCCAACAGATTTTATAAAACATTAAAATCCAGTATATCAATATGTTTTTGTTTAGTTGATAAAAAATACCTTTTGATATGAAACTCAAAAATTACTATTTTCTTATTTTTGAAAAAAATATTTATGATTAAAAAAACACAAAGTTGTGTTTTCAAAAAAATTACTTCCCAAATTAATTCTAACAGCGATTGAATAATAATAAAAAAAAATATTTGTCACATGTGAACAATTTTGAATTTTTCTAAACAAAGATAAATTATCTCTAAATAATGATCTCTCAAAAATAAATTAACAATTAAAATAAAATAATTTTAAAATACTGATCCAGTAATAAGTTGAAAAGAAAATAAATATATAACATCACATACAAGAATTGTTTTTCATAAAATTGGACACACAGTACAGCATGAATGAAGAAATGTTTAAAAAAATTCATACTCTGTAAAATAAAAAATAAATAAATAATTGAACATGTAACATCAAGACAAAGTTTTATATGTTAAACTTTGGTATATTATACTTATGGACACCAAATAGGAAATCATTCAATCAAGTAGTTTAGAAATTATAAATTTTTGAACTGCTAATGTTAAATTCACTTTTAGTCATTTCAAAACAGATTGCTGTGTAGGTAGTTTAAGTATAACTCAAAAACTACTTGGCATAATGAGCAGTAGATAATTATAGAAACGTCTAGAAATTACTGAAAAATTCATAGATTATTATTACTTTTAAGGCTCTCAAGTTCATTGCTCAACAAGTACAAAACTTTGACACATTTACTGACTCATTTTTATACATAATTTACCAATGGCAGGGCTGACTTGGAAGCGATTTTGAATCGAAATGAGTTTTACATTTTTTGATAAATAAATTATTTATCAAGTTATAAGCAATTTTTATTATCATGTGATAACAGGTTTTTCTTCTTTCATTTAGAAATTTATTTCAAAACACCCACTTTGACAGTATTTTCTGAAAGATCTTTTGCGTTTACCAAAAAATGGAAAAAGTCTTTCGATTACATAGTTTCTTTCTGAATAACACCGGCCAATTTCATGCACTTCTAAACAAAAAGGAATTAAAACTTGTGTCATAAAGTTGACCCTTTGTATTTAAGAAGAGCCTTAAAGTCTGTTCACAAATATTGCACAAATTTAACAGTTTTGCATATTACTGTGAATCCTGATTACAACAACTTTTACAGTAAGATGTAATAATCAAAAATATTATACTTACTAAAGACAAAGCTTCCTTGGACCCAACTTCTTGTACAGCAATTAAACTGATACTGAAAATTCAAGATTAAAAATACATTAAAACTCAAACCATAAAATTAATTCATATTAAAAATAATAATAAAATAACCTTTATAATATTGCAGAACACAACCTTTTCGTCTGAAAATTGTTTGACTCTACAATATTAGAAAGGTACTGTAAAAGCACTTATTTTCGCGATCTCGTCGTAATCGCGAAAATTTAAGCCTCACGAAATATTTTTCTTCGCCTCAAATAAAAATAAAAAATCAGAAATTTTTCACTTATCCACAATTTAATGATTACAGTTACTTAAATAAGAAATAAGTACAAAAATTCCTTGAATACTTTTACAACTTTCTTGAATAAAAACAATAATATAACTAATAGAATGCAGCTCATTCACTATCAATATTTATTCCAGCTTCTTTGAAGCCATTCAAAATTATCTCATATTTGGCTTTAACACCGTTAAATGTTCGCACAAGCCAAGAAGTGTGAATTGGTTTTAGTCATGATATTCGCAGGTTCTTTTTACTTTAGAAATTTAAACAAAAGGGGTTCTATTAGGTAGTTTCGGGATTTTTCAACTTTCGGTTCTGTTCATATAAAATACGCGAAATTTTCAGCTCGCGAAATCACCGATATCTTCATTTTTGCGAAAATAAGTGCTTTTACAGTAATCTTTGCTTTATTTAAATAGCAAACATTCTGTCATTAAATAAGGCAAATTATTCTGTGTAAAAACAGCGATATCTTGGTGGTCTGTGGGCCAATGATCATGCACTGTACATTCTTATTGTAGAAGAAAAACTGTAACAATGACCTTTAAGAATGAACAATATAATTTTCTTAGGATACTATACCATGCTTTTAAAAGATAAGAATAAAATTTCACATTCACACTGAAAATATGCTGGACTTGTACTTGATATAGAAAATTAAAATTCAGTCTGCAACAAAAATTTCTTTAAATAAAATATTTCATTTTTCTTTATAACTTAATTTTTAAGTTGCATTTAAAAGCCACTTTATATTGAACACAGTATTTATAACAATGTATTTTAAACATTCAAGGGAGGAAACATTCATTACAATTAAAATTTATGCAATAAAATGGTGAAACTTTGAATTTTGTCTTAATCTAAATGAAAATTTAACAGTTGTAAAAATACACTTAAAGGTATTTGATATCATACTAACCCAGCTGAACTGGTTATATATTTCTGTTACAAATATATATGTATATATTGTTATGGGAGATGCAAACTAAATCTTATTTTTTTCTCGCTACCAAATATACACTACATCACACATACACCATTTTACAAAACCCAATGTATCAGTTTTCAATGAGTAAATAAAACAAACTGGCTCTAAATGTATTTGTAGAGTACTATCTGAAAAATAATAATTTTTTTTTCAATTATAATTACCCCCTACACACAACCACACACAAACTTAAAGTTTGTAAATAAGAAAATTTTCATTTGAGAAATCGCAGGGTTGCTGGCTTTTAGACAAGCCAAAAAAAACCGACTGACTTTTTTTGGTTTTAACCACTTACAAAAAACCCCTTTTAATTTTTAAAAAGTTGGTTTACAGCTAATTTGAAATAAATTTGGATTAATTTATTTTTAATATACTTATAAATACTTTCTAAAAAGTTAAAAAATGTTTCGAATAATTTTTAAATATGGCATATCTACAACCACTTTATATCTGCAACCACTTCCATACAAAATATTAGATAATTCAAACTAGAAATCATAACGACCCTTAAACCATAGATCATAGAAATTTATTTTCAATTGCTGAATATATTAAAACCATGTATAATTCTTAGATATGGTAATTGTTTCTGCATTATATGTATATTAAAATGAGTTTTTTGCCCTTCTTTTTTTAAATATGAACTTTTTCAGGAATTTAAATTTAAATGTATGAAAATATTGTCCTGCATCTAAGAAGGAAAATAAATTATATGCTCCTGTAATTAGGGATGGCAGCACAATATTGATATACCGGGAAAAAAAATACTATAGGCTTTTTTTACATTGATGTCAAACTCTCAACATAGATATGTAGAGTAATACATCTGTCTTTTACATCCAATATGATACTTTTTACCTTTTTAGAAATTGACATTTTACACGTGAAAATCAATTTTAAGCATTTTTCATGCACATTTATATATATATAAATTTTTTTCATGCACACATTATATAAATAAAACCTAACTAAATCGGTTTTATTTAAAAAACCTTATTTATTATTGTAATCGTTTAATTTGACTAAGAATTTTAGGTCCTGTAAAAACATTCTTCATGCAATCAGAAAAGCACCTCATTATAATTTATGATTTTTGACTAATAAAACATCATTAGCGAAATCATTCCATGGAAAAGTGACCTACCCTCCCCCACCCCATCCCATTGTGTCAAATGTGTCTGCTTGCCAAGGTGCCGATGATACCTAAGCATGTTTTGTGTTTTGTCTTTAATATGTGAACCTTATCTGATAGGTGGATTACTGCATTTTTGATGAATGTGTTAATGTCATAGCTTTGTTTTAAGAATGATTTTTTTTTATTACTACTGAACAAATAAATCTGTAGAAATAATATGGCTCCTAAAAATAATCTGAGATATTTTAACAAAATTAATAATATGCATGTTAAAAAAGCATTTTAAATTTAACCTTCGACATCAAAAGCATCAGACAATAAAATGTGTTTGATAACTTCATGCGGCTGTGTTAATACAAATATGGATTCTGAGATATACCTTTCTGTTTACCAATAGGAGCACTCCATGAAAAAAGAGAAAAAAAAAAGTCCCACACGTGATACTTACATAAATCCTTCTATCTTTTAATATATACACTATTACAATATAAATTATACATTAAAAGTAAGAAAAAAAACCTATTTGGGGTTAAATGCTACAGATATTTACCTGTAGCTAGAAATCAAAAATAAATCCTTTAGAAATTTCAAAAGACTTAAAAAACATATTTACTCAAAATGTTATCCTTTAGCAGGACAATATACTTAGGTGTAGGTGGTGTTCTGACTTCTGTCTTAGAAGATAGATCTTCTATGGTTGAAAATACAATTCCGGAAAAAAGAACACAGCTATTATCAATGTTACATCAGTACAGGAGCTATTATCCGGAATCCTCAAAACTGAAGGCTTTTTGGATTTTGGAATTTTCTGGACTTCAGATCCTCCCAAAACTCAGAATCTCCCCCCCCCCCCCTCTCCCATTGAAATCCAGAATTTTTCTAAAACAAAAATAACAAAATTTAAACAATCCCATGTAGAATATGGATAAAACTTTTGCACTTTCATATGGATAAATCTTTTGCATTTTTTAAAATTATTTAAACAAAAATTCCTGCAATATTCAATGGTAACCAGGGCTCGAAATGTACCGGAGCAAACCGGAGCGATGCTCCGGTTCGTGAAATTGTGACAAACATTGCCCCGGTTCGTGAAAATA
This sequence comes from Maratus speciosus, assembly GCA_963932465.1. Classification (NCBI taxonomy): domain Eukaryota; kingdom Metazoa; phylum Arthropoda; class Arachnida; order Araneae; family Salticidae; genus Maratus; species Maratus speciosus. The sequence goes on along the minus strand of OZ010798.1, from coordinate 324,620,637 downwards.
TGGAAAATATTGTTCCGGTTTGTAGAGTTATTAAAAAATATTATTACAGTTTCATGTATATAGCTTACTATGCTCTCTGTAAAGTTTTTTTTTCTAATTATTTAGAATCTTGAATGCATTTTTTAAAATTCGTTTTTCTACGGTTAAATATAAATTTGCTATACAGTAAAGTCCTAATTATCCGAGTTAATATGGACCAGGCTCACCTCGGATAAGCAAAAAACTCATATAAACCGGATTTACACAAATCGTCACCAACTAAGGAGATGAAATATAAATTTTCACTTAATTCATTCATTTTTATGGTACTAGTAACATTTCTTTGATGTATATTTCCTTTACTTTTAAGAAATACGGGGAATGAAATTGTTTATTTGAAAAAGCCCTTGATAGTTTTTTGTTTATTGAATGCCAATTTTTCTGCAGTTTTTTTTTTTTTTTTTTTTTCTGCAGTATTACGCTACTGCATAGCTATCAATTTCTAAGATTTTTTTCTTACCTCTAAAACTTACCAATAAATTTTGCCTAATTCAATCGCCGAAATCTAACAATTGTCAACAATTAAATATGGCAAAAATTTGTATTCAATTTTAGAGGTAACAAAACCGTACAAATTGGCAGTTACATGATTCTATTAGTGTCATGAAAATTGCAAGTGTAACCTCTTCTTTCTGCTCAAAGTATTAAATAGTTTTTTTTCAATCTAACTTATACCTTTGGAATGGATCATTTTTCTTCTGATGGACTGATGGCTTTCATTATTATGAAATAGCCATTATAAATGAAGTGTTAGGTGAAGATGAAAGAACAGCCGTAAAAAAATTAGAACTCTGATTTTTTGGTCAGAATGGGAAAAAAAAAATGGCCATATTTTTTTTTTACAGAAAATAACTCGGTTAAGCGGGACTCGGACAATCGGAACTTTACTGTACTTCCAAAAAATTAGTCGACAATAATCCTGAAATAGCGTTCCGGTTCGTGGATTTTTCCATTTCGAGCCCTGATGGTAACAATGCAAAAATAAAATTGGTAATATTATTTTATCTACAAATTATTCTACTACCCTTTTTTTCTTTTCAGCTACATAATTTACGCAAAAAAAAATTTGATGAATACTTTTAATAAATCTTATTTCTTAAAAAAATTCGGAACCTCTCTGCCTTCACCCAGAATTCTGCCAGTTTTTTTTCCAAATCATAAAAATAACAAAGTTAAAACTATCACATGTAAAGAAATTAAGTTGAAACTGGTGTGAATGAATAAGAACTAAAATATCTTCTTAAAACACCATCAAAACTTATAAATGTGCCAGGCCTTTTGAAAGATCTGAATCTTTCTTCGTCAGGCACAAAGAAGATGTGCTTCTACTGAGCAGCAAGACTGGTTGGTTGGTTGTATTTATGACGGCCAATTATCTGCACGAGGGATATAGGCCCAGGGGGGGGGTGCCCTTCGTGGGGGTCTTTCTAAGGGAACCTAACCCGTATTAACGCTTGGAAATCCAAGGTTCGAAGAAAACCACGAAAACTCCGAACGATTAGGCCGACGGGCGCGATTGGTATCGAACCCAGCACCTCCCGTCTACCAGCTTCGAGAGCAGAACCTCTCAGCCACTGGTGGGGCCAGCAGCAAGACTGTCTTGCTGCTGCTTTCATAGTAGAAGCATGTCTTCTTTGCGCCTGACGAAGAAAGATTCAGATCTTTCGAAAGGCCTGGCACATTTATAAGTTTTGGATGGTGTTTTAAGAAGATATTTTAGTTCTTAATCACATGTAAGGTATGAATAAAAATTTAAATTTTGCATTTTTTTTAATTAAACAGTAATTCCTGCACTAATCAATGGTAACAAGGAATAAATAACAAAATAAAATTAGCAAACTAATTTATTTAATCTATAATTTCTGAAACTACATAACTTACATAAATTTTTTTATCAATATTTTTAATAGGTCTTATTTCTTAAACAAATCATTCACTTGTTTTGTTTTGTTGTCATTAGTCAGTTTTGCTTGTTTTAACCAAACCTGCAAAATTTTTGAAAAATTTCAGAAATTTCAAAATTTTAGTATAAATGTGGAAAATTTTCGAAATTTTTTTTTCTGTATATCAGAATTCTGGATAATGGGTCCTATTCTGCACTTTTAAATCGATTGCCTCAAAAATACTGAGAATAATATCATTAACTTTGTAGATTTTAATATTAAAAATTTGCAGCAAAAAGCTCAAAAGCAATTTTTAAATACAGCATTGCTTAAACATAAATAAAATAAACAATTGCACAGAGTTAAAACTTCAAATAAGAAAATAAAAATATTCTTATATATCAAAACATCAATATTTTATGTCTGATATTTTTTAGATATGGATGTTTATAAGACAATATATAGTAATATCGATATTTTGAAAAACTGTGCCATCATTACCTGTAAAGAAGCATTCTGAGATATCTGTCAATATTGAAAATCTTAGTACCTATCCAATGTTGAATTATTTCAGATAGAATTTAACATGGCTGATATCAAAATACAAAAAAGGAGCTTCATATTTCATATAAGTTTCAACAAAAACTCTAAATTTTTACTATTTTATCATTAACATAAAATCTCAAATTTTACAGGGCAACATTTCAATGCTCCAAAGGGTGAACAGAATGTGTCCTGCATGACTTTAGAATTCATTCCAGATTTTAGTAACTGTAACTGGCATGATTCAAATGTGCACATTGATAAATAAAAGAAAGGGTAGCTGGATTTTGGGGCTTTATACTACAGTAACCAAAAAAAAAAAAAAAAATCAAAATCACCTTGTCATGCTATAATAACGTAATGACAAGATTAATATGTCATTTTGATACAACTGTTAGTATTAGTAAGCATTGTATGTATATTATTCAAACAACTGCTGTTATTTTTTTAATTATATGTCCCTATAACACATAACTTTATGAGTAACAAATTCAAAAGTATGCATATTTTTTCAGTTCTTTTTAAAAATAATGAACTATCCGAATTGTTGGTACTATTTAACTTGCTCTCTATACATTAAGCAATTAAATTGTTTTACACATATACTTTTCAACGTTTTAACAGAGGCTTTTACCCAGCAGACTGTTTGCATTTTAGTTAACAGTCCAGACAGAATTTTACCAAATGTGAAAAACACAACTGAAAAAAAAAAAAAAAAAAGATTCAGATAGACTCAAAAAATATCAAATGTTAAATATAATTCACAAATTTAGATTTATGTCAAGCATGCTTTGACATACGGCAGGTAAGAGCGCTTCGTGCAATGTAAAATATTGTATGTATTCCCTACTGGTTACTTACAGCTTTTTATGCAATATTTCTGTATTATAAAAAAAATTTCTGGCGTCCCTGAAAAAAAAAGCACTTGAGGAAATCATTTCTTTGACGCTAAACCACTGCAAACATATACAACAATTTTAACCACTTCAATGGCACCCCGATATAAGGCAGAGGTAAAAAGGCTGTTTCCCTATCTCTGTTGCTGGTGAAAGGTTAATGAGATAGATATCAACATTATAAATTTTAAAGTTCTTATCCCCACAGGGGTGGGGAATTTTTAGAAAATCTTCTCAGCCAAGGATTTATTTTACCAGCCAGCAAAATACAATATAAGCTGAAAATTGTTATGACAAAATTTACACAACTGCAAAAATAGTTGATTACTATTAATACTAAAATACATTTTCATAATTTTTTTTTTCTATAAAATTAATAAATATACACAAGAGAGGAAAGTTTAATATAGAATAGAACTTAGTACCATATTTACATTACAGTAATTTGAAAGTTACAAAATATAGCTAACTAATAATAAAAATTTCTTTTCATTATATCTCTATAGTTTGCAGTTTTCAAAGACTAACTAAAAATTTGCTCGCCAGTGGTGGGTAAAATGATGTATTTCCCCACCCCTGTATACACATAAACATGATTTAAAGAACAATAAATGGGTGTTACTGGATATATCAATATTTCATTGTATTATATAAAAAAACATTGACAAAATTATAAAAAAAATACACAAAAGTAAAAGAATAAGTAAAAATAGACAATTCATGTACTTTTCCCACATTGAATAATTTAAACCAAAATTCTAATTAACTAATTTTTTTCACAGCAAAATCTCAAAGCACATAGTACTTACCCATTTTCTAAAATAGTCCTACATATTACTTCTTGCACACCTGGGTTCTTCGCTTTATCCAGGAAAAAATTTTGTAAATTCCACGAAGCTATCCTTAGAACATTTCTTCCAGAGTAACTGTAGTCAAAACTATCATTTAAAGGTTCACGAATCACAAGTGAAGAGACTAGTTCATAAAAATCCTTTGTACTACGATCACAGGAACGGGATTTTTCAAATCCACTAGGAGCAGAATTTGTCCTACGATGACCAATAGGCCTTCTACCATATACAGAACTATGAGAATGTTTACTATTTACAGATGTATTGTTTGAACTAGAAGAATCTACAGTGAGGTACATTTTTACAACTGCTAATCGATCAGGTGGTAATCCTTTGACTTTAGACAATTCATCTAAAGTTTTCAAAGGTCCCTTACGTTCTCTGTAGTGTACAATATTAGCAGCCATTTCTTGCGTCATACGACACACACTCATTAATTGAAAGACATTAGCAGTATTTACATTAACTAGTTTCGATGGCGAAGATCTTGGACCGTTTTCAGTTTGTAATGATTCTAATGACTGTGTTAACGAAGAATTATAGCTTCCATTCAATCCTTTGCGTCGACCTACACATATTTCAGTTCTAAACTGTTCTAATTTTGAAGCACCAACACCAGACACTAACGCAAGATCTTCGACTTTCTTGAAGCCACCAATTCTTTGTCGATATTCCACAATATTTTCAGCTGTAATCCTATTGATGCCAGGAAGAGTCATTAATTGCTCTTCTGTGGCATGGTTTATGTTGAGAAGATCCCATCGTAGATCAGAATCCAACACATGGAAAGTGGCACTTAAATTACCATTCCGAGAACGGTAAAAACGCTTAGTGGATCCTTCACGCATTAGGGATAGTTTTCGATGTGGGATACTTATACACTGTCCCATGATCAGTCTATTCCAGTTATGTGATGATAGATGCAACCAACATTTTCAGTTCTGAAAAGAGGAAATAAAATATAGGTTTTCAAATATATAAAAACATTTTAACTTTACATATCCAATATTTAAAAAAAAACTTTTCATACGTACAGGAGTATGTTTTGATTTTTTTTTTTGCCTCACAATATGATAAACAGATGCATCAAATAACTCATTAAAATAATAAAAGTTTTCTGTTATTTAAATATGGCAAAAGTATAATTTACAAAAGTAAGAAAGTATAACATAGAATTTAAATAATCAAGTAGAATTTAAAATAAATAAAGTAGAATTTATATAATTGTATCAGAGCTTCGCCCAGGTTTTAAAAGGGACAGGAGGCTGCTGGTGGAGATAAGGGCACTTTTTTTTATTCCTACGGGCAATTTTTAGATTCTAAAGTGTACATTTTTAGTCATTTTTTTTTTTTAAAGCCACTTTTAATATTTAAAATTCAGTTTCAAGAGAACAATGAGAAAGTTTTTACTACTTATGCAAAGAAATTTTTAAAACACAAAAAAAGAGTAAGGGCCAATTTTCTGGATAAAGGACAAGAAGAGTGCTAATTGTTTGCATGAAGGGCAAAGAGGTGCTTTTTTTCTTTCTTGCAAATCAAAGTGCAGGAAGTGCATAGCATCCCCTTGAAACTGTCTAGAGAAAACTCTGTTGCATTCTAAGCCTTTATGTTATCCAGCAATTGTAAGAAATTTGGAATGCATTCTCAAAATATATGTTGTCTAAGAAAGACTGAAAACAGCTTCATATACATTATAGGGCTATCTTGCATGGTTTTCTCTATTTGTTTGCTTCCTTTAACAGTGTATATGAATTAACTTATAGTAATTTGTAATTCTACCATTTAATTTTGCATAATTAAAATTTTATGAGATTCTTTTGGGGGTTAAAACTTACAATAGTACAGAACAGCAAACTTTAAACAGGCATACAACATACATGCTACTGTTTGAGGGATTCTTACAAAACTACCGTAATTTCCGGCCTATAATCCGCGGATTATCTGTTAAAAAACCTCAAAAATTTTAAGTGCGGATTATCTACCGGTGCGGATTATCTGCTGAAATTTTCTTTAAGCAGAAGTTCAGGGCAGAGGCAGACATCCACTTTCTACCAGCAGTCATAAAATAAAAATGTAAACAGTTATCAAACGATTGTCTTCTATCGACCGTTCGCGGAGTTGCTTGTGATTGGTTCGCATATGATGTGAACGTACTAGTGGGAGTGGCTTCCGATTATGTTTTTTTAGCCTTTTGGCAACATGTTTCTATGAAGAACAAAACGTTTCTCAACTCATTCCTTTCGAAAACTGCAATCTCAATCATTTATGAAATAGCTTCTCCTAAAATTATGGCAGTTTTGCAGATTATGATGATTGATATTACGATGCAACCAATGGGAATCCATCACACATTAATCGAATGAATCATTATCGTATCGTAGTTTCATGGTTTTACTGCTGCCCTCTATGGATAGGATAATAAAATACAATTATGTCCTTGTAATTTATATTAAAAACCAAAACGTATTTGATGGTATATCACGTTGAAAGTTATAATAATGTCTAACAGAAAAGAAAACCTCTTATTTAACACTGCAGAATTTAAACGGAACGTTATTTAAAAAGCGGAAGATGATTTAAAAACAGCAATTATTGCAGAATTATCTGTATTCACAAGACATTCAACGTTTTAGATATAAGATTCAATGAAAAAAATATTTGTATTTTTTAACTTGTAATTATTTTGTTTAATTATCTTATTATAATTATCATTTAAATAGAGCAACTAAATAAATACGGAGGTGGTTTATTAGTAGTACTTTGGAATGTTGAAAACAATGAGTAATTCTTGTATAGTCCGGCGTATAATCCGCAGATTATACGCTGATGCGTATTATCTGCTGAAATTTTTTTATAAAGGCTAAAAATTGCGGCTGCGGATTATACGCCGCCGCGGATTATAGGCCGGAAATTACGGTAATACCATTCTTTTCTAAAAAGTTTATTATTATTTTTTTTAATTCTTTCAAAAAATTTCGGTGCAGTCCAATCATTTAAAGATTCCACTTTAATGTATATTGGAAACATTTGAGGTATAGCTTTTTGACCATGGTGTAATAGTCTGAATATCAGTATTGATTAAAACATTATACAGTAGAAGACCGCTAATCTGCACAGCTTAGTTCCAAGCGTTTTGCGGATTAGAGACTTTTTGCAGATTACATGTCATGTTTATTTAATACTTGTTTACATTTATTTTATTCATATTTTGGGAATATTTAGATTGTTAATGCTTAAAATGAAAAAAAAAATACATTTTATAACTCATGAATTAAGTAAGAATTATTTAAAAACAATTTATTGGTTTTCATATTTGTTAAATATATCATCAATAGTTATTTGTGTTAAAATATGCGGTTTATATTTCTACATTATGTCTTGCAGTCTTCTATAAATATTCAACAGTTAGAAAACAAAAAAATTTGTTTTTATAAATTTAAATATCCTTTATAAATTAATGTTAATACATATATATAAATCTTAAATATGAATTTATTGATATTCATATTTGATTAAGGAATTAATTGCTTGCTTTTTGTATAAACTGTTTAATTTTCAATTGTAATTCCATAAATTGTAATTGTTTCTCAATGAAAGATTAAATAGCATATTGTCTAAGTAAAAATCTTCCATTTATACAAATACTTTTTTAAAGTAAATTTTTAAAAAGGACTTTTATTTATTTACAATGTAAATTGTTAAATAAATATAACATTTTTATGCATACCAGCATTTTTAATTGTAAAAAATAAGTTTAACTGATGTATGATACATATGTATGTATCATACATAAGATTAAAACTAGGAGCAAAACTAAAAAATTGTCACCATTGAGAAATTATTTAAAAGCAATATTATAGCATAATAATATATTATATTATAGCATAATAATATAATAAATTTAAAAGCAATATTTTTTTTTAAAGCAATTAAAGATATATTTAAAAATCTAAAAAGGAACACCCAATCACTTGTATGTAGAACCCTGACTATACAATTATTAACCAAAAGCTTAAAAAACACATGAAACAGTTCATTTTTTTAAATTAGTCTACTTTAAGAAATGCTATCTCTATAAAAATAGTTTGACAGATTACACAATCCGACTCATAGTCACTCTTTATCTATCAAGCAAGAAAAAGGAAAAACAAAAACATTGTGATTTTTCAATGCTTTAAAAACCTGTTATAATAAATAGTATAAATGTATTTAGTATAATAGCTCAATAATTGTGTAAATATCTTATTCATTGAAAGATAATTTCAATACAAAAATAAGTTGGAATTTTAATGATATCATCCTAAAAAAATATCTTCACTTACAACCAAAGAAAGAGGGAAAAAAAATAATATTCAACATTCAAACTTATTTATATAAATGAATTAAAATATTTCGATATTTTATTTTTTCTCATATCTTTAATTAAAAGTCAAAGTAATTTTCATGAGTAATTATGAATAAAATTCAAATTTATTGTTGTATTTGGTATTTATTTTATTATTATTTAAAATAAATAAAATATAATTGTAATTTTTAAACTATGAATTACGCCCGAGAAATAGTAAATGAAATTTTAATTCACATTAAATTATCCAGGCCAGGGTTCAAACCTGGGGCATTGGTTCAAACCCTGGCGTGGATAATTTTTTACTCTGTTGATTCTACACCTTCATTAACAATGTGGATTAAGATTCATGAATTAAAAATTCAGTTTAAATAAAATATATACACTTGTAGATCTATTATAAGCAACTGTTTTTATTTATTTATTAAACATTTTTTTAAAGTATTAAAAAATTTATTTTCCTTGCTTGTTAGATAAAGAATTATTATAAATAAGATCCATACACAATTTTCTGAAATAAGTATTTAAAAAAATGCTTAAATCTGTAATCATTCTACAATTGTATAGGCATAAATACATGATCTTTTTCACAAGTACTGTTTACCTAAAAAGCAATTCATATCCCCTAATTTTAATGCTTTATAAAATATGTGTTATATAATAAACAAAAGTTTAATTTATAATAGCTCAATAACTGTACAAAGATCTTATTTACTGAAAAGATAATTAAAATACAATAATTTGTTGAAATTTTAAAGATATACGCATCTTTAAAAATTACTTGACTTGCAACCAAAGAAAGGAGGGGAAGATAAAATAAAAATTTGGCCCCCAGAAATGAGAAAAAATAAAATTTCGGAATATTTTAATGCATTTATAATTATAACTAAGTTTGGAGTCAAATTTTTATTTTATCTTCCCCTCCTTTCTTTGGTCGCAAGTCAAGTAATTTTTAAAGATGCTTTTATCTTTAAAATGTCAACACATTATTTTATTCTAATTATCTTTTTAGTAAATAAGATCTTTGCACAGTTATTGAGCTATTATAAATTAAATTTTTATTTATTATATAACACATTTTATAAAGCATTAAAATTAGGGGATATGAATTGCTTTTTAGATAAACAGTAACTTGTGAAAAAGATCATGTGTGCCTTTACAACTGTAGACAATTTATAAGTCAAAATAGTAGTACTTTTCAGGGGTAACTATGAATAAAATTCCAACTGATTGTATTTGGTATTTTTTTTATATAATAAAATTTGTACACTTGTAGATCTATTAAAATATATTATTTATTTATCAAACATATGTTTTAAAAGTATTAAAAGATAGGAGTGGGTTTTTTTTCCTTGTTTGTTAGATAAATAATTATTATATAATTAAGATCCTGCATCCTATAAACAATCTTCTGAAATCAGTTTAAAAAAATGTTAAATCTGTAATCGTTCTACAATTATGTACAATGATCTTATTCACGATTACTGTTAATCAAAAAAGCAATTCATATCCCCTATTTTTAATGCTTTACAAAATAAATATAAGATCTAAAAACACAAAAATTGTTTGTAATATCTCTACAATAGAGAAAAGTTCTTTAATATGCAGATATAATTTATGAAAAACATATCGACTTCAATGATAAATTTGATTCGATATGGAATTGTTCGATTTATTAAGAATTAATTAAGGAATTTTAATGATTCGACTGGAATATTGATTCATAATCATAAAAAAATATTTTGACAAAAAGAAAAAATAAATAAAAATTCACACCCTCCCTCTCATTTGAATGCTTTAAATATATAAAATAAATAATAATCAGAAATAATACGCATGATAAAAAGATGGGGACATGGAAAGTTTTTCATTTGACACTTGTAGATTTTTAAAGCTCCGATAGCCCGGAAGTGGGTAAGATCATGTATCCCTGGCACAGTAGGGGAGCCAATAAACATTTCTATAAAATTATGCTGAAAGAACAGGGCACTGAACCGCTTTTTACCGCAAGCGAATCATTTTCATGCTGTCAAAAACCTCCAGGATAAAATTGATTTTTATCGATGACATTTCGATACATCATGTGTTGTTCCAGATCAATATATTTATTTTAACAAAATAAAGAAACAAATGCAAATTTCGCACACATATCGTTCAATGTATTGTGCATGTTTGTAGCAAATAGTCTTTTTTGTTTATTATTGCAAATTGAGAAATATTAATTCCATAAGATTTTTTAATAGCAAATTGTTAATCACATCACTTGTAATTAATGGCTTTGCAAAAGACAAGATATTAAAAGGTTTTAATCCAAGCAGTCAAAAGCTACTTAAAATTAAATAATTAATTTATACAATAAATAATTTACTATAAATAAATAAAATTAAAAGAAATTGGTGATAAATAGACATGAATCAAGTTAAAAGGATATGCAAAAAGTAAAAGCATCTGTCCTTTGCGGGATTTCGAAACCTTTATGAAAATAAGTCGGATCAAAACACAACAGTACAGTAGATAAGTTTTTGACAGTAAAACTAAATAATATTGCATTTTGCAATAAAATTTTGACAGATTTTTGATGCATGAAACGCGATATACTTACGTAAAGTAAATTAGGCGTTGCACTTTGTATTGTCGTATCGAAATCCAACACATACTGAATCGTAATTCTTTATAGACAGTGTATTACAGCACCATTAAAAATGTGGCAGCTTCACTACAAAGGCACAAAAAAATATATCCTACATTTTTACGAAGAATTAAATGGAAGCACTACCATACTCCACAACCACTGTCAACTAGCTAGCGCAGCTCAAAACACCAAAATCCAACCCTTGCCATGACCTCAAAATAGTTGCAGCGCCATCTATCGCAAACAAAAATAAAAATGCCCTGAGACATGAAATTTAATTGTTCGCCGCTCGCTCATTCAATAAAAGGAAAAGAAAGATATCTTTGTTGCACGATAGGATATGACGATGGGCTGGCTATAAAAATGCTGTTAAAGGAATAGAAATATTATGACTGTATAAAATGTGTTTTTTTTTTTTTTTTTTTTTTTTTTACCGAAATGGTGAAATAGTGTTATGAATTTAAATAATTATAAAAGTTATTTTTTGTAAGGGGACAAGGGACCTTCAAATTCATTTATTTTATTATTTTTTTTTTAATTTCACTTTAAATACTCTTCAAGGGCAAATTATATGCATTACGGACTATATTTATCACACATTAAATTAAAAGTAAAAATGGGAGGAGGAAAATAAGGAATTTTCTTGAATATTTTAAGCGTTATGAAGAACTTTTCAAAATGCCCCCTACACATTCCATATCAATTAAAATCCCCAATATTTTTTATAGCCGTTTGTCATCATATATGTCATAAAACTGTGCACCGTTTTTAGGTGCGTTCGTAATTATATAAATACGTAGCACCTATAGTCGTCGTTCATTCCGTCTGTTTGTCTGTCCGCATATAACAGAGCAAAAACTACCCAACCGAATGGGCTGAAATTTTAAATATATGATTGTTGCAAAATTTTGTCGAACCATTTAAAATTTTATGAAAATCGGATGTAAAGTTTAATTACAGGTGCAGTCAAAAGTTTTTCTTTACATTACGGCCAATGGGAAAAATTATTGCAAGTGCATTTTAATGGTGTTACAGCCTTCCGAATATTCTGAAATTTTAAATACATAATTGTTGCAATATTTTGTCGAGCCATTTCAAATTTTATGAAAATCGGATGTATAGTTTAATTACAGGGACAGTCAAAAGTTTTCCGTTACATTACGGCCAATGGGAAAAAATTATTGCAAGTGCATTTTAATGATGTTAAAGCCTTCCGAATGGTCTGAAATTTTAAATATATAATTGTTGCAAAATTTTGTCAAGCCATTTCACATTTTATGAAAATCGGATGCATAGTTTAATTACAGGGACAGTCAAAAGTGTTCTGTTACATTACGGGGAATGGGAAAAAATTATTGCAAGTGCATTTTAATGATGTTACAGACTATGCACTTATAAAGTGCAAAAAAATATACATTCAGTACAATATGGGGTGCAAAAAATAATTATAAAACTAGTTATAGTACGAACGCACCTCATTTGCCACGTTTGACGAGCAATTTCCAACTTGTTTGAAATTAAATATAATCGGAAAAGTTAAAGGTATTAAATTGCAGAAATATGATGGAAAAATGCTGAAAATTTTATAAAATTTAGAATATTTTTTTTTCTTCTTATTTTTATATTCAAATATGTAAAATTCGATGTACAGTTTTATTTGTACATTTAAAACAAACTTGCATAAAAAATATTGGGAATTTTAATTGGAATGGGATGCGCATGGAGCATTTTTAAAAGTTCTTCATAAAGCTTAAAATAGCCAAGAAATTTCCTTATTTTTCTTCCAAAAAGAATTTTTTTTTTAATTTCATGTGTGATATTATATACCATAATGCATAGTGTGCCGTTGAATAGTATTTAAAGCGAAATAAAAAAATCAATAATGAATTTGAAGGCCCCTTGTCCTCTAACACTTTTTTATATTACATTTAATGTTTTTCTTAAGAGGAGGTTCTACTTCTTTGGCCAAAAATTTACGTGATTTTAACGATTTTTTTTCTTTTTTTCGGTTACAAAAAAAGAGATATGACCTTCGGATTTTTTGCATTATATTTATTGTCATTTCACTTATATGTTTAATTTTGTGTGTGTGTGTGTAAAACTAGTCGTTGGGAGCCACCGTAATACTTACTCATCATGGATATGCGTAATATAAAATATGAAAATAAAACATGTGTATGTCCACTGATAACTAAGGTTACTAAAATTTAATAAGCTTTGTCGCACTATTACATTCTAAGTACATACCAAATTTCAAGTCTCTATCTCAATTTGTTCGGTAGATAGAGTGTTTAAAATCATGGCTTTATGACGTCATAAAATTTAAATGCTCATTTACTGAATTGCGTAAAAGAAAGATCCTTATAACTCCAAAAATGATAATCATAATAACTAAAAGTTTACTGCGTCGGATTAAGAGTCTCATTTCCAATTAAAATATATCTTTGAATTGAAATTTGAATGAAATACAGGGTCACGAAAAATCGAAGAGTGTGGAAAATATGATTACAAATATCTCGGCAACTAATTATCCGATCAACTTCATTCTGTATGCAAAATTTGTGTTTTTTTATTGTCTTTTATATTCACTCCTTTAAATAAACAATTTCGAAAAATGTTATATACCTTTTATCAGAACGAATATTTCGAGAGTTCGAAAAATTAGTTCCGGATAAACGAGATTAATGAAATTCAATAAGCTTCTTCCGATTCTTACATACTAAGTATTACACACTAAATTCCAAGTCTCTATCTCAATTTGTTCGGGAGACAGAGAGTAGAGAGTTTACAGACGCACACACACAGCAGACAGAGGGACGGCAATTTTTTTTTTCTTTCTAAAAATATGTTTCTCGGAGTCTCCAGTGTCTGAAACGTGAAAATTCGTCAATTTTTTTTTTCGATTTTTAAAACGATTATAAGATTTACCCTATACTACATATGATGGGGTAAGTAAAAACGTAAAAAGGGAATGCAGTAAACCCTGTCTAAGGCGGAATCGATCGGGACCTAGAAAATTTTCCGTAGTAGACAATATTCCGCCTTAGACAAATTTTACTCTATGTCTATGGATTCGCAGGGACTTGAAAATCTTTCCGAGTTAGACAAATTTCCGTCTTACACAGAGTCCGCCTTACAGAGAGTTTACTGTAATCTGTCTTGTGCGACTGCAGGTGCACGTCGTGGATTTTCAATCGGATGATTGTTTTTCTCCGGTCAAACGCATCTCTAACAAATTTGGCAACCATGTTATGAAAGTGCATTAAATTCTCTGGAGCTCATTTAGTTTTGAAAAGTTGATTTTTTACAAAATTGGAAGGTTATTTGAATAAAAATTTCACTTTTTCACATTTTACCTTATGCGAGATTTAAAAAATTTTAATCACTGAAAATTTTACTTTTCTGTGAAGTTATACTTTTATTATCTTCTGGTGATATTTTCGTATTTTCGGTTCTTCAGCAAAAACGATTAGTTTTCTTTTAAACAAAGAATGAAGGAAATCGCTCCAATAGTTCTCTAGAAAAATGGTCACCCAATTTGAAAAACAGGATTTCGAGAAAAAACATATGTAAAATTTTACAATGGCGTCAAGTTCAACGAGTACATTCAATGAGTAAAAAAGGCTGTAAGGAATTGAAATATCAGAAAACCGCTTCAAAAGCAATGCAAAAACACAAAAAATAAGAAATTTTATCCAAAAGTAAAATCCTTCTACTGGCTTTTTTTTATATATAAGGGAGAATTGAAACTGTTTATTATCTTTCTCATCGGGAAAGCCTTCTTCCTGAACCTTCGTTTAAAATAACTTTTAAATACATTAAATAAAAACAGAACTAAATGTTATCTTCCACAGGGGTTTCCGGGGAGAGAGTCCGATTGGCGAAAAAAACTTAATTTCCTTCTCTCTTAGTGTTTAATTATTTTAATTTACTTCAGAAGAGTTCATTTATTTTTTTCCCCAAAATCATTCGAGAAAAAAAATTAGTTTATTAAATTTTAAAATCAGGATAATGCAATTTTTCTCCTTTGCCCTCCACCCCTTTCCTTGCGACCGCCCATGGACCTACGTTATTTAATTTCAACTATACCGTGTTTGAAATATACAGTGAAACTTCCCTGTGCGACCACCTCCCTGAGCGACCATTTTTTCATGGAACGAAATTTATCCCCAAAGGCTCAATACTAATTTTACCTCTATTCAGAGACCACCCCAATTGAACTCCCTCTATGAGCGACCCATTTCTTTGAAGAAAAAGAAACAAATTCCGTTTTCTCCTGGTCGGTTGAAAAAGGTTTTATTAGAAAAATAATTCAGGAGAGCGCATTATTCATCAAACTTCTAAACTAAGTTTAGAAGTTTTATTTATTCGGGTAACTTTTAAGTGTTTAAACCCCTTTGTGCCTTTACAGGCAATGAATTTAACTCTGATGACAAAGTAAGGATGACGGTCAATAAACTCCCCTGTCCTATTCTCTCAGGAAACTCTCAAAGGAACAGATAAATTAATGAAATCGCCATAATTTGTTCCCGTCAAAAAAAAAAAAAAAAAAAAATTGCTTTTATTTACTGAACTTTAAAAGGACTTGGAAATAAAAGTTAGAGAAGATAAAACCGTAACATCAAAGCAAACGTCAATGTATTCATTTTTTAAACTCTGCACTAATGGACTTATGTAATTAACTTTTGTTTTGATACTGAAATTTTGATATTTTTTCCTAATGTGAAAAATATATTTTAGTAACTTAATTGTTACCCTTTTTTAACAATTAAAATCTGGATTTAAACATGACCTCCATTAAGAGACCACCTCTCGGAGCGACCAATTTTTTATTGGAACGGAACGTGGTCGCTTTAGGGGGGTTTTACTGTTAGTTAATTTTTTATCTTTCTTTTTTTTTGGGGGGGGGGGGGTGGTGAGGATTTTTTAAATGTTGAACAACTAAGAATTAGAACAGATAAAGGAGCAGCGAACCTATGGCATGTAATAGAATATTTTCGGCATGGTGAAGATTGAGGTCTTAAATGAAGATAATGTTCACATAAAATAAATTAAGGTAAACGCAGCAAGTGGACCTCTTAAGAATATTTATCTAATTATTATTAAAGTGTTAGTGAATTCCAAAAGATATACAGTGAAACCTGCTTGTGCGACCACCTCCCTTAACGACCATTTTTTCATGGAGCGCAATTTATTCCCATAAGCTCAATACTAATTATATCTCGATTCAGAGACCATCTCAGTTGAATTCCCTCCATGAGCGACCAATTTCTTAAAGAAAATGAAACATATTCCTTTTTTGCCTGGTCGCTTGAAGAAGGTTTTTTTTAGAAAACAATTCCGGAGAGCGCATTATTCATCAAATTTCTAAACTAAATTTAGAATTTTTCTTCATTCTGGTAACTTTTAAGTGTTTAAACCCTTTTGTGCCTTTTTAGACGATGAATTTAAGTCTGATGACAAATTAAGAATGATTCTCAATAAACTCCCCTGCCCTATTCTGTCAGGAAACTCTCAAAGAAATAGATAAATTAATGAAATCGTCATTATTTATTCTCGTCCAACAAATCAAAAATGCATTTATTTACTGAACTTCGAAAGGACTTGGAAGTAAAAGTTATGAAAGATAAAACCGTAAAATCAAAGCAAACATCAATGTATTCGTTTTTTTAAACTCGGCAGTAATTAATTTATGTAATTAACTTTTGTTTTGATACTTAAATTTTAATATTTTTTCCTAATGTGAAAAATAAATTTTAGTAACATTAATTGCTACCGTTTTTCGACAAATAAAATATGGATTTAAACATGACCTCCATTTTGAGACCACCTCTTGGAGCGACCAATTTTTATTGGAACGGAACATGGTCGCTTTAGGGAGGTTTTACTGCATTTATTTTTAGCCTAGTCCTAACCTTCATATATCAGAATAAACATTCAAAGTTTCAAAATGTATTCTTCGGAAAAAATTAAAAATAAAAAAATGTTACCTTCCTCTATGCTCCATAGTGGACCTAGTAAACTTTTGATGCATGAATCTTTAAGTTTTCGGCTTATCCCACAAATTATTTACAATGAAATAGAATATATCAACAGTAGTTTAATTTAAAATAAAGCATGATATTAAAAAAAAACAATGTCTTTTATTAAAACTTATCTCTCATGAAATATCTATGAATTTCCAAAAAAAAATCTGTTTTTGAAGACGCTCTTGAAAATAAACAAATGTACCAGCAGAAAAAAGCAATTATTCCAAACAATTTTGGGAAAGTTAACACTTAAGAATGTTAGTCAATCAGATTTCTTTGAGTACTTTTTCAGAAATGTATTTTGCACTTGTTTTTAAACTTCAAAAATTAGTGGCTCACTACCTTAGTTCAGAAAGCTAAAATTCCCCTTAATAATACAATATAAAAAAGATACACATATGATTCATTACCTAAAAGATGATTAATACAGTTTAATGATGTCAAAAATCAAGTACTTTCGGCTATGTATCTAGCCGTCATCAGGATTTCAGATCTGTTTCTCGCCGTGTAGTGTTATCGACCATGGAACTCGGATGGACGGTTTTGAAGCGAGGCTTTTACGAGTAGATATGGACAAGTAGGTGGTCGCAAGTCGCAACGCCTGTTTAAATCTGAAATCCTGATGATAATTAATATTTTATGTAATAATTATCAGTTTGTCTTTAAATAATAAATCATTAGACTTATAACTGAAATATTATTAGTGAAGTTTCTTGGTTAAAGATTTAAAATGAAATATATTGATCTTTTTTAATAGAATATCTAAACTTTTTCATTTCCTATAAGATTAACATATTCATGCAGACTCATGCATTCATGCGTTACTCCACCGAAGGGTGGAGTAACGCAAAATCAAGACCCATACCAATCGGGACTTGTTAATAGACCCGAATCTCTTTATAAATTCGAAATAATGTTTCCTCTGTATAAAATAGTAATATTTTTATTCTAGATTTATTTTTACATAAATGTTTCTTTGTGAGAAAAAAGTGAGTAATAACTTTGTTCCTTACAGTCAAAGTTGATATAATTATCGGAGAATCTATAGATTTGACGTTCCTTAAAGCAACCGCGAACACAAAAAATAAATATTTAAAATATCGTAAAGGATAGAAGATTTTGCGAAATTAAAAGTAATTATGTATATTAAATGTGAAAGTAGTGGTATTTTTTATGCATTGTATTATCTATATTATATAATGTTATTCTATAATGTATACAATTTAAAAATAAATTTTATCAGTCCAGTATTGCATGGTACATTATGGGCCCTACTAATCGTCTTGCCAATTGCTTTGCCTATATTTGGCTTATTTGGCTTAATATAGGCTAATATAGTCAAACTAGGCTTAATATAGACTAATTTTGGCCAGTTGCGACACTTTCGCAAATTAGGGCTAATCCTTGCTTATACTCGTACTTTGCCCACTAGATAGGCCGGAATTGGATTTGGATAATAGGTTAGATGGATCACAAATAGGCTAATTCGGCCTAATATAGGCTAATATAGTCAAACTAGGTCTAATTTAGGAGATTTGAGCAACTTTCGCAAATTTGGTTAATCCATTGCACACCCTGCACAAAATATTTTGCTATAGAAAATCTACACTGTACATATCCGCTTCGCCCTGTTTGACAAACGTAATTAAAACACATCTCAAACAATTACCGCCTATGGACTATAATGCGCCAGAATTAATTTGTGTGTCCCTGTAAAAAAAACTATGAATTCTACGCACACCGTTTTCGATGGGAAACACGCGATCATTTATAATACGAGAATATTTAAATTTCGTAGCACACGCTTACGAAAGTTAGAGTGCGAAATACATACACATTACACATATAGGCAGACGAACCAAAGTCATTAACACTTTTCAAGTATGTTGGAAAGTTATTAAAAAAAAAAAAACAACAAATAATGTAAGTAGCAGGAGGTAGATGAATACGAATTCTGAAAACTGTAACGAGCATCGACAATAAATACACTGCTCAAAAAAATTAGGGGAGCAAGCAAAAAAGTGAAGAGAACAGTGCACGACAGCCATGTATGGGCATAAAATGGATAGTACACGTGTATCATGCGCAATACAGAAAAAAAGACGAAAGAAAATTTGTAAGTGAGCTTTTATTCTTTGAAAAGATGGAAAGTACATGAAAAGATAGTTTAGAGCAACAATTTGGTTTCATGTAAAGGATAAAAAAAAATATTGTTTAGAAATGATGCAAGATTTTTAATATGGCGTGTGGTCTCCTCGAACAGCTAAGACTGTGCTGCACACCTGTTTTCCATGGATGCAATGAAGTTATCGATAAGACTTTGGGGAATACTGTTCCGCTGCTCAAGAATTGCAATTCCAAGTCCCGGACAGTAAAATGAAGCCTTGGTCTCGCAGCAATGCGTCGTCTGAGTATCTCCCAAACATGCTCGATCGGATTTAGGTCAGGAGAGCATTCTGGTCATTCCATACGCTGTATTGTTTTAGCTTCAAGCATGTTTTCCACAAGACGAACCGTATAAGGTCTGGCATTATCATGCATGGAAAAAAAGAAATCACTAATTGCTGCAACATAAAATACGACATGAGGTCTCAGTATCTCGTCTGTATAACTTCGGGCCATCAAAGCGCCATTCCGAATGATATGCAGGTCCGTACGTCCACCCATGCTAATTATAGCCCATAGCATCAGCCCACCTCGTCTGTAATATGATCTTTCACGAACGAATATGCGATTATTTTGAGTGCCTCTTTCTCTCCATGCCAAAACACATCAGATGTCACATCCAGACTGAATCGGGACTCGTCTGTAAACAGAATTTGACTCTAGCAACGTTGCCTTCAAACTCGATGTTTAGTTGCTCACCTTCTTTGGGCTGCACAGTTGCTTGAGATCAACGGAATACAGAGCATTGGCTTACGTGCATAGAGACCACCCTGATAAAGCCTATTTCGGACTGTTTGGCTGGACGAACATCCTTCGTCCTGTGGCCAAGAACAACTGTGTTTGCAGCAGAGTAGCATTACCCGTTCCGTCTCGACGAGCTGTTAACAGGATATATCGGTCGTCAGTTTCTGTGATAGCACATGGCGACTTTGCCCTCGTCGATGTCCACCATTCCATGTGTCTTGGAATCGATTCCACAGCCTTGAATCGACACTTCTTGCGACCCCAACAGTGTCCGCTACACTTCGTTGTGTTTCCCCAGATTCAACTGCCCCGATAATACGCCAAGCCATGGATTTCGTTAAATTCCATTGTTGTGACATTTTCAAGTCACCTTTTCTCAAAACACACGCTGAGCAACATAATTTTACAACTGAGACAGTGAAATAGACGTTTCTGTAAAATCCCGCTTTCTACACTTATCTCCGTTTTCTATTTTTTGACGTCATGAACTTTAATTTGCATGTGAAGGTTTTTTTTATCTGCTTTCTACTACGTTTTAAATTATGGATGTTTTATTTTACGTTACTTATCGGTGTAAATATTTGCGTAATCTTGTTAAAACCATGTGCTCCCCTAATTGTTTTGAGCAGTGTAGTTCAGCAGAAAGGAAAGCTTAACTTATGTAATTCGGCTTTATGCCCTTATTCTGCATCATGCTTCGCGTTATAATGTTCTCTTTTCCAGATGGTTGCAAAACGCATGATGTCACAGACAGCTTACATGTCTATCTCAATATCTTTGACACGCTATATGAAAACATTACTCTGGAAATTTAGTTTGGAATGAAAGCTTTATTTTCACGGCATATTATGGGTCAATAAGCGCGAAAACAAAAATTACGCAAAACAGTTTATTCTTAAAAGTACAACAGTTTTTGAGGAGAAAACTAACATATTCAAAAACTGCTTTATTGTTACATTTTTATTTACGATTGATATTAATAAAAACATTTAAATTTAATATTACCTTCATGCTGCATACCCATATACTTAATACATTATTTTCGTGCGTCCTTCTTATATACATATTAGAGGTCTGCACGGAATTTCCAGACCCGGGACCGGACCGGCCCGAACAAAAGCTATCTCGGCCTGGCGAGTTTGTATATTTGCAGTTCACGGCCCGGCACGTGATAAAATTTATGAAAAGGGACTCGACTCAATTTCACCAGTAAATACCGATTTTACTAACACACAATTAAGATTTTTTTTCTAGTGTATACATATGTATGGGAAATTTTAACATTATAAATTGCTATATATTTTAGATTACTATATGTTTGCCAGCCACAGAATGCAGAATAGCATCTGTACCGGCCGCCATATAAGGCCAGTATGTAGAAAAAAAAAAAATGTAAACCTAATCCTTGCTCTGGCCGACGCGATGCAACTGCTGCACTGTAAAAAAAATACTACCAGTTTTCCTGTAGGAATCGGAAAAATAGTTGCCCTTATCGTACCGGAAAAATTTCCGACCCAGCTCAGAATAAAATCCGTAAATTCGTAATAAAATCCATAAAATATCGTTTTATTGACTATTTCCTTTTTTTTACGGATTTTATTCCGAACTGGGTGGGAAATTTTTCCGGTACGATAAGGGCAACTATTTTTCAGATTCCAACAGGAAAACTGGTCGGATTTTTTTTACAGTGTACTCTACTCTAGACATGCTATATATGTCTGTACTGATGTCAATCTAGCGTCGGTTTGTACAGCATATTTATACTTATCCTTGTTTCAGTCGCGTTCGTTGAAAATTGTTCACATTTTATTGGCTTAGTTTGGTCCTTTTAAATTTTATATCGGTCCGAAGCTTTACATCGACACGACCCGCCCGGGCCGTTAAAAAGCTGTCTTTAATCCATCGGCCCCGAAAAGCGGGTCGGGCCGAGTACGTGCCTTGGTCAAGGTCCGGGCTAATGCAGACCTTTAAAACACATATACAGCGTACAATCTTATATCCATCTTACATACTTTCATCTATCTTATAATATACATACACTGTAAAAAAAATAAGACCAGTTTTCCTGTAGGAATCGGAAATATAGTTGCCATTATCGTACCGGAAAATTTTCCGACCCAGCTCGGAATAAAATCCTTAAAAAAAAAAGGAAATAGTCAATAAAACGGTATTTTACGGATTTTATTCCGAGCTGGGTCGGAAATGTTTCCGGTACGATAAGGACAACTATCTTTCCGATTCCTACAGGAAAACTGGTAGTATTTTTTTACAGTGTATACATACATAATAAAACAAAATAATTTACAATACACTGTAAAAATGTGCAGCAAATTGTCCAGTCATTCAACCGTGTTTCAAGAAAACGTTTAAACAATCGTAATTTAACTCTATTCTGACCATATTATTGCCTACACTGTAAAAAAAAAAATACGACCAGTTCTCCTGTAGGAATCGGAAAAATAGTTGCCCTTATCGTACCGGAAAAATTTTCGACCCAGCTCGGAATAAAATCCGTAAAGAAAAAGGAAATAGTCAATAAAACGGTATTTTACGGATTTTATTCAGAGTTGGGTCGAAAATTTTTCCGGTACGATAAGGGCAACTATTTTTCCGATTCCTACAAGAAAACTGGTCAAATTTTTTTTACAGTGTATATTATGGTCATAATACAGTTAAACTACGGTTATCTGACCATCCTCTTTAATAAAAAGCTGCGCGTTGCTGGCGACTAGCTTTTTCGCTAATCGTTGCCACAGATTAATCTCGAAAAATGAAATATTTGAAGTTACTGAAAAAATTAATAGCTCTAAAAGTATTTGTCAGAAAATTGTTAGACAAACTATGTTAGAAAGGTAAAAAATTGCATGTTTCTTGATAAAAATTTCAAATCTAATGATTATGCCGTTTTTCAAATATGTAATTTCACAACGGAGTGCCCTAGCGAAGATAATGATAACGGCAATGTGTCCTGACGTGTATACTGGCTATAGCACGAGTCACAAATTATAGTAACCTTATTATTCTGTTAAACTATAAAAGTAAATTATGACATCACGAGTACATGATTTTGATTTAATTCTCGGCAAATACTAGATGCACCATTCTGTTTAGTTGTGAATAATTCGTTAAAGTGACATTCGTTGTAATGAGATTATACTGTACGTTAAAATGAAAAATTCGTTAAAGTGAGATTCGTTTTAACTAGATTATACTGTATTAGTTTTAATGATAATATTGATGCTGTTAATTTATCATGCTTTTCTGCAAATAATGTTTGATGAACATGAAAATGTTTACCTGAGAATTGATAACATCCGAAAAATCTAGCAAACAGAAGTGAAACAGTATAGCTTCTCAACCACATTACAACAATGTGGGATACAATGGTGTAATTTTCCCCTGATAACGGTGATTTTATTATAAACTTCACGACGTTTTACAGGCGACCCAAATCAGCCAGAACTATAAAGAAAAAAGACAAATGTTTCTAAATATACGAGAAGATAATATATTTAGGAACGATATACGACAACCTCTTCCGTGTTTCTCATGATTCCGAAAAGCGTTCTTTGTCTTTTAGAAACCCCATAAATAGCCCAGGCAATAGAGACCGTATAGGGGCTCTACCTAGCAAAATCCATGGTAGTTCTGGAAAAAGGCTTACTATGTGTTTTTTGGGTCGAGGCTTACTATGTGTTTTTGGGGTCGCTGAATCCGAATTTTTAACTTCCCACCAAAATTTCCCCCGGCAACACCCCCAAATTTCGGTAAAATGCCCCCCAAAAAAGGTTTTTGTTAAAGAAATCAATTTTTTTATAGTTTTAGGTAAAAATTATCTAGAAATTCAGAAAGTAGACAAAATTTGCAACAAATTAGATATATGACATTATCACGGGCCGGAATTTCCAGGCCCGGGTCCGGCCTGGCCCGAACGAAAGCTATCCTGGCCCGGCCCGGTGTAAAAATTGAAAGTTCGGCCCGAGCCCGGCCCGGCCCGTTTGCATTTTTACACTTCTCGGCCCGGCCCGACACAATTTCTACAAAAAAAAAAAAAAAAAAAAAAAAAAAATCCGTTTTTTCTCAACATACAATTAAGATTCTTTTAATGAATACTACATACATATTTATAGGAACATTTCACAATATATTTTACATTACTATGATGTTTGCAAAACAGAAAACACACAATAGTTAACATTAACGATTACTTACAGTGTTTTAGTCATCGTGTCTACAGACATTTCAAAATGGAAATAAGGATTCGCTAAAAGATTAATGTAGTTCAGAATAAAGGGTTAAAAACATGATAACTTTTGAAGCTGTATAATAAAAAGTAGATTTGTGAAAATATTTCTCTCCTTTTTAAGGCTTTTCTCAAATCCAAAGGAGTTACATTTCGACACATTTATGAATTTTTTTCTTTTCGGAAACGCGTAAGATTGGCAGGTATTCTTATTCAGAAACTATGTAAATGTTGTTTATTTTCATAGATAAAAGCAATATACCTTTCTGAAAATACTGTCAAAGTTAGCGTTTTGAATCGAATTTCCAGAAGCGATAGCACAGGAAAGGAGAAAAACGTACAGTCACGTGACAGGAATGTCTGTTATCTCTGTAAGTAATTTATCAAATTTGGAAAAAGCTATTCGTTTCCAAACGTCTTCAATAGGCAGGCCTGTCAATTTTATGCCTTTATAGTTAAAAATTTTGTCAGAAAATGTGTCTGAAAGCTTCGCATTGTTGAGCAGTGAACATGAGAACCACCTTAAGGTATATTTCCAAAGATACTGTTAAGAGAACTTCATTATCACTATTAATACTGCAAAACACAATGACTGTTCTACACATCCTGAGATCGATTAAGACTAGTTCCGTCCCGGCACGAGTCTGCTGAAAAAAAAATTAAACTCGGAATCAGACATCTTATAACTATACGATGCCGATCTCTACGATGGACATCTTACATTTCTGTATTGATGTTGTTAAACTCTCATCGGCTCGTGCCGCACATTTATACTTCTCGAGAAAATCATATTAATTGAGAATGGCTCGTATTCTATCTGCTTAGCTTTAAATCCTTATATCGGGCCTCCCCGATTAATTTTTTTGCCGGCCTGGCCCGGCCCGGCCCGTTGAAAAAATTGTCCTAATTCTGCCGGCCCGGCCCGTTTGAAATTCGCCTCCATTCCGCCGGCCCAGCCCGCGGGCCTCGGGCCAAACTCGGGCCCGTGCAGACCTCTAATTATGACTTAGGATGAAGGGGAAGGGGGGGATCTGCATCGGAACATGCAGGCGGTGCTGCGTGAACTAAGTTGCGCAATTCCACTTAACCACTCACACGTTTACATTCGCCTTCCCACCTCCCCTCCGGACTTTCTCTATCATGGAAGACGGTAGTATTTCGAGTGACGCAGCCTTAAGCCTAAAATCGTATCGTATCGTATCGTTAAAATCGTATCGTATCGTATCATAGAATTCGTAGATGGTGGAACTCATATATACAGCTAACTCGACATCAAAGAAAACGCGAAAAGCCGCCTTTTAATAACTCAGCAGATATATGTCTTATTGTTCTGAATTTTCTAGAACAGTCTTATATCTGCAGTCTAATCGTATACTGAAATTTTTGCATTTCTACGTGCAGTATATTTTGAGATCTAAATAGCCATTTTTAAAGTGAAAACGTTGGTATAATATCAAGGAAGTTCCTAATTTGAAAATCTCGAAAACGGTTCTAACGATTATTTTTAAATTGATACATAATATAAATGTGATTAAGGCGAGGTGAATAACACTTTTCTTTTTTCTGGGAAAACTCTCGTTCGTTAAATAATTCGAATTTTTTTTCTCTTGAAAATGACACGGGCGATTTTTTAAAAATCAAATAAATATGTTTCAGATGAACCAAATAACAATTTACTTGTTTCCAGCAAGACTCTTGTTCGTTTTATAATGCGCATGAAAAATCGGACTATATTTCTTCGCCATTCTATGGAAATATCACCGAAAATGCATGACACTGTATTCATACACACGCTTTCTTTTTAACCACTTTTGGGGAGAAAAATATTTTCTTCCTACTGGCTGAGTGGCTAAGGGCCATCGTTTACTGACCTTAAGATAGGCAGTTCGATACTCACTGTTACCTGTTTTCACATGTGAATGTTTTTTTTTTTTAAGTCTGCTAGTTGACCATTATTCTCAGTTCCTTTGTAATTTTTTTAATTGCTATTAAGTTAAATAAAATTACAATTATAATGACGCCAATTTGATGATGATTATTTCTTGGCAATTTTTCAACAATAAAAATATTATCATAAATTTTATAAATATATTTAATTTCAATCACTTTACAAAAAATATACATTAATAATTATTATTTGAATATAAATCACACGATCAGAAACGTAAAAAAATAATTCATTTCAGCTCTTCTTTTTATAATATCATTTTTTATTATTATGACGGTCAATCAATATATAATCACTGACATCCATAATATTATTATTATTATAATTATTATTTTCCTTGCATAAAAGCTATTATGATGTAATAATTCTTTTATAATAAATAATTTAGTTGAAATGTTTTATTTATAAATATCAATGAAGTTTGATAACCCCGAGACAATTCTTTGCAATATTTACAGTTTACATAATAAGCATATCAGAATTCTGGTGTCGCCATCTTTTGACGCAATTGCGTAGTATTATAGAGAAATGTTTGATAAAAATGTTGAAGTAGACAGTTTTTAAATCGAAGAATTATTTTAAGAGATATTTAATGTTAAATCTGGATAAAATTGTCTCATTAAAAAAGTCTCATAGGAAAAAAAAATATACATGGGAATTTAATCATTTTCATTCAATTTAATCATTCAATAGAAACTCGAAGTTTGCAGAGTGCATTTATTATTCTTAACTTGCCTAATTTTTTGACGGTTTATTTCAATTTTAAATTAAAATTTTCAGAATTTCCAGAGATATTTTTTACATATTTTAGAAAAGGTTCTTTTAAATTGCTGCCAAATGTTAAAACAGCGCAAAGAATAATATATCCTTTAAATTAAAAATTTATTCACACGTGACTATTATAAACAGAAAAAAATTCTTTTAAATTAGAATTAAATGATAACGTGTTAAAAGCAGGAAAATATTAAACATTACGTCATAAAAATTGTTTTTACACATGCTTACTTAAAATGAAAGAAAATTATAAAATAATCAATTATTTTCAAATTAGAATTAAATGATTACGCATTAAAAGAAGGAAAACATTAAAAATTACGTCATAAAAATTATATTTACACGTCAATATTAAAAGAAAAAGAAAATTTTTAAATAATAAATTCATTGATATGTGTTAAAAGTCGTAAATGGAGGAAATTACGTCATATTGGCCAAAGTGGCCAAAACAGTTTACAAAACACATTGCAAAACATATTGCAAAACAGTGTAAATTAAAAAATATATTTATATGAGAGATTTATTTCAAATTTCGAGATGATATTTTTAACTTTAGTTGCTAATTTTAAGGTAGCGCAAATAATAATATTATCTTTCTAATAATAAAAATATTTTCAGTTGAATGTTACAAAGAGAAAGGAAAGTTTGGTGAAAATTATGTCAGATTTAAAACGTTACATTTAAAATCTCTTATTTAAAATCATTTTCTTATAGCGTTGTTAAAAAATACCATAAAGCAAAGACTCTGTTGACTTAGTTCCTTTTATATTTGGTAATTTTCAAATGTTTAACTAATCTTATTTAATCAAGCAGGGAAACAGCAACTAACATCAGCTGATTCGGTTTTGAAATCCCTCAGTAAAAGGGAAACCCGTTTACAGTAAGATCGCCATTGATTTTTTAATTATACAGAGCAGCCTCGATTATCCGAGCTAATTGGGACTGTTAGTAAATCGGAATTGGAAATCTCGGTTAATAGAAACTGTGTGTAAAAACTCGCCGTGCTTGTGAATTTAACATCTCTTTTAAAAAAATATATAGAACGTTTTTTAAATAATAAAAGTAAATATATGTAAAGTTCTGCTTCACAGCTTAACAAATTTAAAAAGAAAATCAACTACCAGTAGTAAATTTTAAAATGCAAATTGAAAAATTTACGAAAGTTCACACAGCCACTGGAAACAAAGCATTGTTCGCTATTGACTTCTCAGGGTCCAATGTTTCTTTGGAGTTGAGGTCTTTTGGGGGCAGAAGGGCCTGTATAGCACGGACAGTGAGCTAAAGAGTGTGGTTATTTTTAAGGCTCATTAAAAAGGAAAAAAAAAATCAGACTTTGTTATCGGCTAGGTTAACAGAAACCTCCATTAATCGAAGCTCGGTTAATCCAGGTTCTACTATAATTCAATCTTCCGTAATCTTTTTAAAGCAGATCAAATTAATGGACTTTAGCACAAAGTCACATAGCTGATAACTGCCATGCTTGTTGGCCACCTTTTTTTCAAAAAGTTTGCTTCACTTTATTCAATTAATGAGATATCTCCGATAAAATAAGTCACATTTTCCCGTTCTAAAATACTGGTATCCAAAAATCGTAGCATGTAACTGACACTACAAGTACTCATGGAACTAGACTATTTTAAGTCTTATTTTTATTATAGACTATATAAAATTATTAAAAATATATATTATGATAGGAACTAGCGGGCTTCGTCCGCTATTTACGTTACGGATATAAAAATCATGTTTTTTTTTAGGGAAAAAGAAATAAAAACCTATTTGACGATAGGTTTATAAAGACACATTTTGTATTTGTTATATTTCCGGGGATGAGGAGGGGGGGGAGGGCTATTTTGATTAAATATCGCAATTAGTCTACATGGCAGATATAATTATGATAGACACTAGCGGGCTTCGCCCCTCTATGGCGCCTTATGGGTCCAGCTTCCATAACTCAGAAACTACCTTTCGGACATCAATGCAACAGATTCCAAACGTTATAATTAACTTAATAATCACCCTATATAGCATTAAAGTAAATTTATGAGTACTGCATACTATTTTTTTATCGTAATTTCTGAAGAGAAAAAATTATTTCGGTTCCATTCTTAGGTACTGGTCTGAAAAATTTTGAAAAAGGGGGGAAGGAGGGGACATGAGACTACTGTTTGTCAAACAACACAACGGGATCTGGCTTATTCAACTTGGTTTTTGATGACTTCAATTGGAAGGTGGTTTGTTTAAAAGAGTGCGTTCCCTGCCCCATGAAAATTGGAACTATTGGTGCTACATCTATGTAAGGATTTAATAATTATAAATTAACATTTTGGATTTATTAATTTAAGGATAAAGTGTTTTTAAAGGAATATCAAATGAAACCCTCTGTGCGATCTGCGATTATACTTACCCAGTTGTTTTTATATACAAACTGCTATAAGGAAAATTGTAATAAAATAGTAAAAATTAAATCTGCATTAAATTCCATAAGTATCTTTTTTTTAATCATTTTATCACTAACCTCAAAAAAGTAATGATATCAATGCAAAAACCCTTGACGGGTTAAAAGTTTCTGACGCAGCACTTTATCTTATGCTCTAAGAATTTTAAATATGGAACTTAAAAATACTGATATTAAATTTTGAGTGACGTTATGCTATTTCTTAAAAAATATATTTGTATTTATTTCACCATTTTATTTTTGTTTTATTTATAATCGCATGTGCAAAAGTTATGTTCAACATGAAAAGCTGCATAAAATTTTATTCGCTGTTGCTTTATTATTTAGATCTCTCATAAATTCAAAATATGTGTTTTAAAAGATATGATATAAAATTTAAGTGACGCCTTGATGTGACTTTAAAAGGTTTGTTTTTTAAAATTCAATTTAAATTATTTTTGACTTGGTTAAAATATTTTTTTTACATCTACATAATACTTTTAATTTTCCAATTCACTGTTAAATATATCACTTTCATTGAATCTATACTATGCATTGAAATGTATTTATTTCAATAAATTGATTTATCTTTTGTGTCACGCTATTCAAAATTGTGAGTAAGATTTATGTAAATGGTTTCTTTGCGTCATTGTGTCCAAACTACATGAAATGTATGAAAAAGGATAGTTTGACGCAAATAAACCATTTACATAAATCTTACTCACAATTTTGAATAGCGTGACACAAAAGATAAATCAATTTATTGAAATAAATACATTTCAATGCATAGTATAGATTCAATGAAAGTGATATATTTAACAGTAAATTGGAAAATTAAAAGTATTGTGTAGATGTAAAAAAAATATTTTAACCAAGTCAAAAATAATTTAAATTGAATTTTAAAAAACAAACCTTTTAAAGTCACATCAAGGCGTCACTTAAATTTTATATCATATCTTTTAAAACACATATTTTGAATTTATGAGAGATGTAAATAATAAAGCAACAGCGAATAAAATTTTATGCAGCTTTTCATGTTGAACATAACTTTTGAACATGCGATTATAAATAAAACAAAAATAAAATGGTGAAATAAATACAAATATATTTTTTAAGAAATAGCATAACGTCACTCAAAATTTGATATCAGTATTTTTAAGTTCCATATTTAAAATTCTTAGAGCATAAGATAAAGTGCTGCGTCAGAAACTTTTAACCCGTCAAGGGTTTTTGCATTGATAAGGTTTACTTTAAGTTTTTTGGGTCGCTGAATACGAATTTTTAACTTCCGCCCAAAATCCCCCCCCCCCCCCCCAAATAGTTGTTTTTAACTTAAATTTCTTATTGTTTTAGGGGAAAAGCAATACGAAATTCAGAAACTAGACAAAATTTTCAGCAAATAGGATATATGACATTATGACGTAGGATGAACGGGAAGGGGCAAAGCTGCCTCTGAACATGCACTGCGGCTCTACGTGCACTAAGTTATGAAGTCCAGGCAATCGGGGATTTTACCTGGAAAAATTAAGACTAGTTCTGGATTTCGACTCACTTTATGTCTTTTGGGTCGCTGAATCCGAATTTGTAACTTCCCACCAAAATTTCACCCGGCAACCCCCCAAAAAATCAATTTTTTGAAAAAATTTGGTTTTTGAGAAAAGCGCGCGGGTAATGTTCCGAGGCAACCCCCTCTCTCCCCGTTTATCCTACGTCATAATGTCATCTATCCTATTTGTTTCAAATTTTGTCTAGTTTCTGAATTTCATAATGCTTTTCCCCTAAAGTAATAAGAAATTTAAGTTAAAAGCAACTATTTTGGGGGGTTTTCGGGGGGGGGGATTTTTGAGGGTAAGCTAAAAATTCGGATTCAGCGACCCAAAAAACTTAAAGTAAACCTTATAATTAAAGTTCGGAGGTGAGATGGGAGGGCGAATGTAAACGTGTGAGTGGTTAAGTGGAATTGCGCAACTTAGTACTCGCAGCAACGCGCGCATGTTCCGAGGCAGATCCCCCTTCCCCTTCATCCTAAGTCATAATGTCATGCATCTAATTTGTTGCAAATTTTCCCTACTTTCTGAATTTCTAGATACTTTTCTCCTAAAACAATAAAAAAATTGATTTTTTTAATAAAAACCTTTTTTAAAGGGCTTTTTACCAAAATTTGGGGGGGGGGGGGGTTGCCGGGGGAAATTTTGGTGGGAAGTTACAAATTCGGATTCAGCGACCCAAAAAACATAAAGTAAGCCGATTTCCTGAACTACCACTAATTTTGCTAGGTAAAATTCCCTATTGCCTGGACTAAAATCAACACTATATTTTTGAGAGTTAAAGAATCCTTTATGAAAAATAAAGTAACTTTTCCTGAAACGTTTCCGAGTAGTTTTTGTAGTGTATTAATCAGTTTCTTCAAATCGAATTATCGGTTTTTAAGATCCTATAAATTCTATAATAAATATTTTGAGCTGAGTAATTGAACTCATACGCAAGAGTAACAAAATAATATAGTAAAATCACGTTACAACGAATCTCTGGAGTGCACCGATTAAATTCGCTAAACTGAAAAATTCTTTAAAGTGAATATTTTTATAATAGGATAATAGGAATTTTGTTAACAATCCAAATAATATACAGTACAATCTCTGATGGGAATTTCTTTAACAATCCAAATAATATGCAGTACAATCTCGTTGCAACGAATCTCTGGGGTGCACGGATTAAATTCGCTATACTGAAATATTCGTTAAAGTGAATACTTTTATTATGAAATAGGATAATAGGAATTTTTTTTAACAATCTATAAATAATATACGTTAAAATGAAAAATTCATTAAAGTGACATTCGTTGTAATGAGATTATACTGCACGTTAAAATGAAAAATTCGTTAAGGCTGGTCTCAACTGCTCTGCTCAACAAACGCAAAACGCTTAGGCACATTTCCAAACTCATTTTTTAACGGAAAGATGTAAAATTGGAAGGCCTGATTGTGAAAGCGATTTGGAATCGAACTGTAGTTTCCATTTTTTTGCTAAGTAAATTACCTATTGAGTTATAAGCGAATTCTTTCACGTGACAAAGACGTTTTTCACCCTTTCTTCACTTCTTCTTTCGCGCGGAATTTCGTTTCAAAACGCCCACTTTGACACTATTTTCTGAAAGTTAAAAAAAAACCCGGAAAAAGCAGGTCGATGACATAGTTTCTGAACAACAACACCTCCTAGTTTCATGCATTTCCGAACAAAAATAAATAAAAACTTATATCATAAATTTGCCCTTTTGGATTTGAGAACATCCTTGAGAAACATCTGTCTCTTTTTATCAGACTGCCAAGAAGAGTTATGTGTTTCACGCGTATCTGGGTACGTGGATACCCTCGAAACATCCCAACGGCTGGATGGATTTTAATGAATGAGGTCTCTATCAATTTGTCTTAACCGTCCGAGGGTTACAGGCTAGGTTTTGTTTTTATAAATTAAAAATGGCGGTACAGACGAAAAAATTTTTTTACTCATCCTATTGAGTGGCATATCATTAGAAAGGTCTATCAAAATAATGACGATGTTTTATTGACTATTTTACAGTCAGAAGTTCCGTTTAAATATTACACCACCTGGAAGTTTTGTAGGTAGGTTCTCTAGCTTTACTGCAAATCTAACCTTCATAGACATCTATAGGCCTCATCAAAACAGTGTTTATAGATAGGAATTAACAATTAAACACAACTTAAAAGTTATCAATACAAGTAAATAAAAAAAAATAGGTAAGTCCTTCTATATATATAAAAAAGTAATGCTTTGGAAATGAACCAATGAAAATCTGCGTAGATACTGCGAAACGCAGCTGATTGGTCGGTGCTTTCTGACGCTATACCAAGGGAAGGGTCCCGGTTCTGTCGCCAAACATCACCAAGTTTGTCGCCAACTTGACGATATATCGCCAAATTTGGCGACCAAAATTAGTCGTCAAAAGTGAAGTCAACTTGGCGCTATTTTCAGTATTTCGCCAAATTTCCTTGGACTCCCACTGAAATCTAGTAGGGTGTATTTGCTTGCAGAAAATCAACAAATTGAAATATTTCAATGCAACAAAAACTAATATTAGCTTATGAATAGAGCTTAATTTATCTATTTACTTTATTTTTAAGCACAAACACTACTTATTTACAATATTCGTAACACTATATATATATATAATTTTTATTTAATTTGTAATTATTCAAATAAATTACAAATTTTACCTTTTTTAAATGATTTTATATTCAATAATTCTTTTAATTATGAAATTCTGTAAGCTCTAATGAATACCTGCTTGGAGATAAGGAAATAAAATCGTCAGGAGTGGAGCGCGTTCATACTAAGCGGAATCTAAAAAT
The DNA here is from genome assembly GCA_963932465.1 of Maratus speciosus. Taxonomy (NCBI): domain Eukaryota; kingdom Metazoa; phylum Arthropoda; class Arachnida; order Araneae; family Salticidae; genus Maratus; species Maratus speciosus. The sequence continues at coordinate 324,586,740 of OZ010798.1, read as the reverse complement.
TGAATGCATAGAAAATGAGGAATCGCGAGGCGATCCAGAATGGAAACCCGAAATAATTTCTTCTGGAGTTGGCTAGAAAATAGGGTTTGCTTACGTTTACGCGGGTGGTTGGTGAGCATAGCGAGCAGGGGGGGGGGGGGGAGGCGGGAGGCGGAGCTCTCCTAGTAATATAAAAAATAGTTTCACATTGATGAAAAATAATTAATTAGTTCGCGTTTTACTCAGTCGGGTTTTTTGATTTCTTAAATTTAATTAAATTATTATAGTATTTGCTTAGTAATATTTGAACTAAACCTATTCTTAAAAGTAGTATGGATATTTTAAAGTGCAACAAACGATCACCAATTGTCTACACGGTGCCCACACTCAATGGTGCCCAATGGCTAATTTCTAAACCGTTAGTCATTGGCATATAGTTCCAGTTACAAAAATGCTTTAAATAAGGTAAAAAAATATTTAAAAAGCCGTTTTGATCAATAAAGACATTTCTTAAAAAGTTACGAAATTTAAATTTTTATACTGTCCTCCGGTCCTTTAATATTTAGTAAAACTTCCCTAGTACACTAACAAATTAGTAAAAAAAAGTCCCATCTATCTCATTCTAAAATTGACCGAGTTATGAAACTTTGAATTGACCTATGCCAATTTTCTGCATCTGAACACAGATGAGTTGGACCATACTTCGAGGGATCGACACAAAGTGCTTAAAGTATTAGAAGGATTTATTTCGCGTGTACATTTTTGCTCTACAGCCGAAGGAAGTCCCTTCGAGCAAGTTTTAAGATAACTTTAATTCTTAATAATTAGGTTTTAGGTTAGATAATCTGATATCATTTTAAAATATGTATCATTTTGTAAAGAATTGCGACTGTTGCTTTTCATCATTTCATTTAACAAAAATCCTGTTATTTTTTAGCTTATATTTTTAGTACAAGTTGCATATATATTTTTTAATATGTCAGAAAGAAAATAGATTTCAAATTTATATTGCAATGTTACTTTTTCTCTCAACTATTACTTTTTTATATCTGCCGATTATTTATATTTCTAGTAAATTTGTGAGTGACCCCTATTTCGCAGCAAAAAAGATACTTCAACTTTAAACAGGTATTACTCGGTCAGTTTTAATCGTAGAAGACCGAGATTTTTTTTGTCTTTCTTCTTAGTGTAGTAGAATATTTTTATTAAATATAACTTATAGGACTGGTGGTCCGTATAAACATTTTTAATTTCGTATTTTAAAAAAAATTGTTTTTATTGACCCAAATCGCTTTTAACCCCTTGAGGGGCAAGCAAAAATGTCTCTAAATATTAAATTCTCACCGGAATAATCGAAAATTTTTATTTTTATATAAGAAAAGGCAATATTTCAATGTTTTTCCTCCAAAGTAAACTAGTCGGATGTACCAATCCCAAAACTTTCTTCTATCTCATACATGTTAATACTTCAAAATTCGCTATCACACTGCCAAAATTAAATGACAATCTATACATCTCATGAGGATTCTAAAGATATGAAATTCCGTGCATTAGTTCTTGAGATATGACTATCGCTGAAATCGTCTAAATCCAGCAAAATGCTGCTAGCAGCGCCACCTATTGGGTGATTTATACCAAATCCTAATCAGCAACAATTTATGTCAACGTCTGACTGAATCTGAAGTTTGGAGAAAATCAGTGCATTAGTTTTTGAGATAGAGCTATAGCGAAAATAGTGAAAATTCCTGCATAGCAGCGCCACCTATTGGGTGATTAACATCAAAACCTAATTAACAACAACTTGTATCAACATACAACTAAATCTGAAGTTAGATGAAAATTCGTCCATTAGTTCTATAGATAGAGCTATTGAGGCAATCGTGAAAAAGGCAGCACAGAAGCGCCACCTGTTGGGCGATTTACACCAACACATAATCAGTAGCAAGTCATATCAAGGACTAACTGAATCTGAAGTTTGATGAAAATCCGTGCGTTAGTTCTTAAGATAGAGCTATTGGGGAAATCGTGTAAATCCTGCAAAATTCATCATAACAGCGCCACCTGTTGGGCGATTTACACCAAAACGTTATCAGCATCAATTCATATCAAGAACTAACTAAATCTGAACTTTTATCAAAATCCGTGCATTAGTTCCTGAGATAGAGCTATTGCGTAAATCGTGATAAATGCAGCATAGTAGCGCCACCTGTTGAGCGATTTACACCAAAAACTAATCAGCATCAATTTGTATTAGAGACTCACTGAATATAATTTTTTATGAAATTCCGTGCATTAGTTCTTGAGATAGAGCGCCCACAAAATTTGTGTCACATACACACAGACAGACAGACAGACTCACAGAGTCACAGACAGACATTTTGTAAAAACATGTTTTTTGGAATCTCTGACCCCTAAAACGTGTAAATCCGTCGAAAACCGGAATTCGAAAATTTTCATGAATCCAATACTTTCTTCTTGTAAAGATAGAAGAAAGTAAAAATATAAAATTTAGTTAAATTTTCTGGTGAGAATTTTGTTTAAATTAGGTGGGATATATTTTATTCCACCGCCCCTCAAGGGGTTAAAATATTTCTTTACCTCATTTAAAAACTTTTTGTAATTGGGACTATATGTCTAAGCCTAACGGTTTAGGAATTAGCCATTTGAACACCGTTGAGAGTGAACCCTGTATAAGAAATCGCACTTTGTTGCAGAAAACAGAAACAATACAAATCTAAATGCATTGGAGCACTAAAAGTAAAAACTGAACCAAACTTAGACAGCAATTCAGTAGAAAGGGAAATTTAGCTTATGTAATTCGGCCTTTGCCCGTGATTCTTCATCACGCTTCGCTTCTTAATGTTCTCTTTTCCAGATGGTTGGAAAAAGCATGATGTCACCAGATAGTTTACATGTCTATCTCATCATCTATGACACGCTATATGGACACAACGTTTTATAGCTCCGGGAATATGCGATTTTATGTTCACGCCATAGATGGGTCAAATGGCGGGAAAACAAACATTAATCAATACATTGTGAGTTCAAGTGTAACAGTTTTTTAAAAAAGAGCCAACAAAATAAATACAAGGTGTTATACAAGGTAATCCATTTTCAACAGTGTTCAATGGTTAATTCCTAAACCCTTAGTCATAGACATATAGTTTCAAGTGCAAAAATGTATTAAATGAGGTAAAGAAGTATATTTTAAAAGCGATTTGGGTCAGTAAAAATATTTTTCAAAAAATTACGAAATTTAAATTTTTATACGGTTTCCTGGTCCTGTAAGTTATATTTAGGGAAAATATCCCATTACGCTAAGAAGTAAGACAAAAAAAAAAAAAAAAATCTAATTCTTCTACGATTAATACTAACCGAGTCATAGCTATATAATTTTGAAGCATGTTTTTTGCTGGGAAATAGAGGGTCATTCACAAATTTACTAGAAATATAAATAATCTTCAGATATAAAAAATAATAGTTGAGAGTAAAATTGAATTATATAAGTTTGAAATCTATTTTCACTCTGACATATTAAAGAAAAATATAAGTTAAAAAAATAACAGAATCTTTGTTAAATGAAATGATGAAAAGCAACAGCGGAAATTCTTTACAAAATGATACCTATTTTAAAATGGTATTAGATTATCTAAGCTAAAACCCAATGAATAAGAATTAAAGCTATCTTAAAACTTGTTCGAATTCACTCTCTTCTTCTGCAATGCATAAAGGTAAACGCGAAATAAATACTTCTATAATACTTTAAGCACTTTATGCTCGATCTCTCGAAGAATGGCCCAACTCATCTGTGTTCAGATGCAGTAAATTGGTGTAAGTCATGCAATTCAAAGTTTCATAACTCGGTTAATTTTAGTCTTTGTTGAATGGGACTTTTTCGTCTTACTTGTTAGTGTAATAGGAAATTTTTACTAAATATCACATATAAGACCGGGGGACCTTATAATTTTTTTTTTCGTAACTTTTTGAGAAATGCTTTTATTGATCAAAACTACTTTAAAAATAATATTCCCCTTATAGCAATTCTCAGACCTAACATTATTAATTTACTTTCAAGTAAAGTTGACCCTACCCCCCCCCCCAAGTTTAGCTGGTGTTTATGAAATTCCAATTATTTTAGATAACAGTGAGAAAATATATTAAATAAGTATGACAAAAAAAAATTTGAAACAAGATTAAAAGAACATAAAGCAGATATAAAATATAATGGACAATCCACAGCTCTTGAAAGATTTTGTTCTAAAAATCAGATTAAAGCAATAGATTATGAAAATGCAAAAATTATTTGGCAGTGCCCTTATCCGCAAAAAAAAAAAATATAATTAGAGAATTCCTCGAAATCGAATTGAGAATTGGAGACGTTTGTAATGAAGGAGTTTGTTACGGTATGCATAGATGGCGGTTTAATTTTTTGAAAAAGGATTTTAACGCTAAGTTAAAAGAGCTCTGACGCAGTTATTGACTATGTTCACACTGTATACCTTAAGATATCTCAAGCCGCCGAACTCTCTGAGAGAGTTCCACAAACTCTCTCAGTGAGTTTCCACTTACTTCGGCTAGATACAGGAACGACCACTCACTCTCGTTGGCTATGAAGCTTCGCTGTTACTGATTGGCTGTTGCGGCTGTTTTTATTTTAAGCGCATGCGCATACTTTACTTTTGTTCAGATCACAGACACAGGTGGCGCTACTGAGATATCTTAAAGGCAGTGGCGTAGCTAGGATGGGTGACACCCGGGGCGGATGTAAATGGTGTCACCCCTACACACACGCGTCATATTTTTTCAATCACAATTCTACGTTATTATAAACATTTTTTTTCATTTTTTTGGAGAACTTTTATGAACTTTCCATTAACAAAGTAATAATATTTTCAAAAAACTAATTATTATAATAAACAAAAATCTTATACTTTTTTATGCTCTATACTTTAGTCAATATATTTGGAAGTATCTTTAAAAAAAAAACGTGTAAATGAAGCTAAGAATTTATTTGTATCGTATAAGAAAATATTTTAACATTAGATTATAATGTAATAAAATGCGATTTAAAGTTTAAAACATTTAAATAAAATAAACTAGTCGGATGTGCCAATCCCAAAACTTTCTTCTATCTCAAGCGCGTTATTACTTCAAAATTCGCTATCAGAGTGCCAAAATTAAATGACAATCTAGGCCGCCCACATGACGATTCTAAAAGGTATATGTTCGTTGAATTGTGTGTATTTAAAAAGGAGATATAAGCATCGCATCTTACAAACATGTAATTTAATTTCGGCACCCACCCTCTTAGATGGCTGCGACCAAAATTCACAACCCAAAAAGCATAAAATCGACACCTGGATGGAAGTATACACCCAACTATTTATGTCAAAGTGTAACAGCAGAATATGATGATTGATTAAATTCCGTTCATTAGTTTTTGTGATATAGCTATCGCAAAAATAGCAAAAAATACCGCATAGCAGCGGCATTTGTTATATGATTTATACATGAATCAGCAACAACATATATCAACCTCTAAGTGAATCTGAAGTTTGATAAAATTCCGTGTATTAGGTCTTTAGATACAGCTATTACGGAAATCGTGAAAAATGCAGCATAGCAGCTCCTCCTGTTGTATGATTTACAGCAAAAACTAATCAGCACCAAATTATATGAAGGTATAACTGAATTTGGAATTTGATGAAAATACGTGCATTAATTCCTGAGATAGAGCTGATGTAGAAATCGTGAAAAATACAGCGTAGCAGCGCCACCTGTAGAGCTACTTACAGTAAAAAATTAAGCAGCACCTATTTATATCAAGGTATAACTTAATCTGAAGTTTTATTAAGTTTCGTGCATTAGTTCTTGAGATAGAGTGCCTACAAAATTTAAGTCACATACAGACATTTTGTAAAAACAGTCAAATCGTGTTCAGGACCTTCTAAAACGTATAACTCTGTCGAAAACCGGAAGTCGAATTTTTTCACGAATCCAATACTTTCTTCTTGAAAAGATAGAAGAAAGTAAAAACGCACGGTGAATATCCAACGTATGAAAGGTTCCTTACTTTATATTTCATTTTTACTGTCTTCTATCTTTACAGGAAGAGAGTATTGGATTCGTGAAAAATTTCCGACTTCCGGTTTCCGATGGATTTATACGTTTTAGAAGGTCCTGAACACGATTTGATAGTTTTTTTTATAAAATGTGTGTCTGTGAGTCTATCTGCTACTCCGTGGCTCTATGAGTCTGTCTGTATGTAATAAAAATTTTGTGGGCGCTCTATCTCAATAACTAATGGACGAAATTTCCCAAAACTTTAGATTCAGTTAGTCCTTGATATAAACTGGAGCGGATTAGTTTTTGGTGCATACCGTCCGAAAGGTGGCGCAGCTATGCAGCCTTTTTGACGATTTCCGCAATAGCTATATCTCAATAAATAATGCACAAATTTTCATAAAACTCCAGATTCAGTTTGTCCTTGATGTCAATTGGTGCTGACTACGTTTTGGTGCAAATCGTCCAACAGGTGGCGCTGCTGTGCTGCATGTTTCACGATTTCTGCAGTAGCTCTATCTCAAAAACTAATGCACGGATTTTCATCAAACTCCGGATTCAGTTAGACGCTGACATAAGTTGTTACTGATTAGGTTTTGGTATAAATCACCGGCAGGTGGCACTGATATGCTGTCTTTTGCTGATTTGCACGATTTTAGCGATAGCCATATCTCAAGAACTAATGCTCGGAATTTCATATCTTTAGAATCGTCGTGATTGGCATAGCTTGTCGTTTAATTTTGGCACTGTGCTAGCGAATTTTAAAGTATTAACATGTATGAGATGAAGAACGTTTTGGGATTCTCACATCTGACTAGTTAATAAAAGTTTCTATTACAAAACTAATAGACGTCCGAGAATATTTAAACAACATTCTTTTATACCAAGTTTTCCTTTCTAAAAGTAATTTCTTTACTAATACTAACAAAATAAAAAATATTTTTAAGATGAATGTTATCGCTAACCTCGTTTAAAATACGTATTTATATTTTCCCTCAATCGAAATCTTGTAAGCATAACACATAATTTTATCCTCACTGTACATCAAAAAGCGACAACTAGCCAAATAAGATAATCCAAAATCAAAGCGCTTTGTCGAAAAGTTCCCATCCCATTCCTCTGTTTGCTAAATTGCTGAAATAAACTTTTCTGACCACTCGTGACTCATTTATCACATCCGCCTTCTCCTGATGGTTGAATATATTACACTGATTCTGAGCATGAGGTCTACCAGTTTACAACCTGAAGTATGCGCTTTCCTGGAGGTCAAGGGTGCAATCACAGACTAGTAAAGATTATAATGTCTGTGGGTGCAATCTCTTTCGAAAATAGTTGGATGTGCCAATCCCAAAACTTTCTTCGACATCATACATCTTAAAGTTTCAAAAATTTGTTACACATGTTAATAGTTCAACACTATACCAACTTTGACTTTCATCTGAAATCTCTGCTTCAGTCAATTAATTGGAGTAAAAACGAGTTAATCACGATAATGATATTTATTATAATTAATAGTTTTACGTTATTTTGTTGTACATCAGATGTTTGCGAATAGCCGGCATAGCAGGATACGAAATTCCCGTCGCTGCACGAGCTGATGTACAATAGAACTTCGGAAAATCGAGAAAATTATACAAAAATCGCTATTACAGCATTCGCTTCAGCATTATTACAGCGCCGGCAGAATATTTCGAAATTCAAGGAAGACCTGCTTGCTTATAGCCTAAAACATAAATCTGAAATTTGGTTCAATTCTTTGCATAACTTAGTGACGCCAACTTATATGAGCCCATTGTGCCGAAGCAACTCAATAATTTACTAGTAGCTCACCCGATTTCCATTACAGTCGAACCTCGTTAACATGAACCTTAAGGGGAATCAAAATTTTGTTCATGTTAACAGCAATTCATATTATCAGTAACAAATCTTTGTATTTGTTTTTATAGGGGACTGTGAAAACAATTCATGTTAAAAGTAATTCACGTTAAGCGTGTTCATGTTAACGAGGTTTGACTGTATTCTATTTTGTTATTTGTTTATTTTTCAATCGTTGAAAAATAATTCTCCCATTGAAAATAATTTTATTTGAAAACACAGTAAGGATAGCAATAACAGGTACACACGACCCTAACCAAACCCATTTAACCTAACCCAAATAATCCAGTTAAAATATTACTGTCTCTATAAGACAGAGATGGTAATGAATGGTTACAATTTATAGATGTACTTCACAAAGAAATTCTCGCTGAATACATTCAGACTCATCTTTTTTATGTGTTATAGTATAAATTAGCAAATAAGTGCACACAAAAGAACAAGAAGTAATGTTATGCTGTTTTCAAATAGAGATTGGCTATTTTCTGGCACATTTGCGAATTAATTTTACCTCCTGAATGCACGAAAATCGCAGGTGTTCAGAAACCAAGAAATCAAAGAGTTTTTAATTTTTTTAGAAGATTAAACGATTTATCAGAACATGCTGTCAAAGGCCTTTAAAATGATTTTTGACATGCGTCATTTTTTAGTCCGTTGAGTTTTAGTTTATAGTCATATTCATAGTATACTCGTAAATATTAGCGGTCCGTAAAATGAAGACCAAATGTGAGAATATAATTTAATAAAATCCCCAACTTTATATTCTATTTTTACAAAATTCTAATTTCACTATCGTAACTTTCCCATCCATCTCCTTATATACAAAGAAGACAAAATGCCCATGTCATTTTACCCTAAAAGGGCTGAGCCCACCCAATATTTTTCAAACGTTGGCGCCACTGTAAGTTCTTCATACGCTTTTCGATGATATAATAAGGAAAATGGTACAGAAATCGCTATTACAGTGCCCCCTTCCAGTGGAATATTTCCAAATTCAAGGAGTACCTGCTTGCCGTGGCCAAAAACATACACAAAAAATTTGGTTCATATTTCATGCGCATTTCAATGGTACAATAATGGAAATGATACAAAAATTGCTATTACAGTGTCTCCTTCTGGAGGAATATTTTCAAATTAAAGGAGGACCTCCTGGCCATAGCCAAAAACATACACAAAAATTTTGTTCAATTCTATGCTTAACTTTATACGCTTTTCGATGGTACAATGGCGACACGCAAACACACGGACAGACAGGCATTTTGTATAAGCATGTTTTTTGGGATCTCTAACTCCTAAAACTTGTAAATCCGTCGAAAACTGGAAATCGAAAAAAATTCGATTACAATACTTTTTTCTGTTGAAGATAGAAGAAAGTGAAAAGGGTAACATAATCCAAGGCAACAATAACACAAGAAATGACCATACTATTCCTTATTTACCTTTTGCCCTACCCAACACACACAAGAAACCGCAGGGCGACTCATAACTCATCCCATAGCTCGCATAAAGCAATGCGGTGCCTATATGTACTCGCAGAAGACAATTCTTTCTTTTAAAGTTTGCTTTTGCTACCCACTCGTTAAATAGGTACTAGTTTTTTTCACTAGTGCAGGGGCGCGCCAGCAGTATCCGGCGCCTGTGTGCAGAACTTCAATTGGCGCCCCATATTCCTAAGCCCCCCTCAACCCCGAAAAAAACAACAACTTCATAATTTTTTTTTCAAGGAGTATAAATGCATAGCTGCCAAGCCAACTTTCCGGGGATTTTCTCCAAATCAAAGAAACGAATTCGGAACCAGAAAATTTATTTAATGAAACGTGTCTAGTTTGTACTGGGTTCCTTTTTATTTCATTTATTAAATTAAATTTCTGATTAAAAATATTGTTTTTTGGATTAAAAATAAGGAATGTTGTCAGTTATGCAAATAACAGACATCCCTAAAACGTGGGTGCTTCAGCTGTTTGCTCCCTCTCCCCACAATGGCATACCTTCTAAGTAAATCAGCTTCTTTTATCTCCATCACTCCCGGAATTTTTAAGATGTGATCTTTATTTATATTTATACTTAAAACAGTTCAAATAAACCTTAATTTGGAAATAGAGTTGTGTTGAATTAATCAATGGTAGGACTATGACACAAAGAAAAGGGTGGTCGTAATACGGTAAATACACATAAAAGTAGAAAAATATTTTCTCAAATTATGTTTGTAATACACCGGAGCGCGTTTATAGTACTTTTATCTCTTTTAAAGTAATGTAACATCAATTAAGATGCGTCTTAAACAATTACCACACGTAAATCATAATTAGGGGTGCATTCGAAAATGTTCCAGTCCCGGAACATTTGATTTTATATTAGCCAATACAGAACCCATATGCTGGCTATATAACAACTGTTATGAAAAATGCACATTTTGCGTTTACATGGTTAAGAAGCTAAGCGAAACTTTACCTTGCCACACTGTTAACCCTTCCTTCTCTGTGAGAGTTTTTTTTATTTTTCGAATTCTCAATTTTCGTGCAATGAATCGAAGTTCTAAATTAAAAATATATATACTAATAAAACAAAGTTTCGCTCTGTCTGTGTGCGATGGCTAGCAGAATCTATGGCACATACGAGGCTCAAACTTTTTGTGAGGATAGTCGAAAGCCTCTCCTGGTGCACCGTGCACCTATGTTTCAGAATTTTAAATCTCTAATAATTAGTTGAGAAATTAATTAAAAAGCCCAAATTAAAAGAATAAAAAGTATTCCAAATTCAATAAGAACATAGATTTTTTTCAAACCGCATACAACTTCTTCAAAAACTCGAAGAGAGGGGAGGGGTTAATAGAATTACAGAGCTGCTAGGGCGATAAATGTACTGGGGCTTTTTAAAAAGTACTGTACCTTAATTTCTACTGGGCCTGGACAACTCGAAAATTGCACAGCCAGACGCCAGGGGCGCCATTTCAGAACTTTCATGGGGGGGGGGGGGCAAAGATTTTTTGTGGGAAGTTATATAGCTAAGGGTAGGATACAGGCGTCTAACCCCGCCTCCGAACGAGAAACGTAAACTGAATCATGCGTTAAAAAACAATAAAAACTTTGAATACGGAAACTCAAGAACCAGTGAAATATTTCGTTTTGAATAGGTTTCCGTCTTAGCAGGTAAAATTTGAATATATTGAACATGAAAATTTTCTTTTTAGACAGGATTCTATTATAGGTTCCGTTTTTAGGGGTATCCTCAAAGACTGTTAAATCATCCACTATATAATATAGCTCTGAAAAGAGATGTATTAAAGTAAAACTTGTGAAAACGAAACCTGTCTATAAAAGAATTCTTTCTGAAAGGGGGAAAAAATCAAATTTCGATGAAACAAACATCATACAATTATACTTGCTAAGGCAGAGACCTGTCTAAAATGGAACTTTTTTCTATTCCCTTTAGATTTCTTTTTTTTTTTTTTTTTTTTCATGTTTTACTACAGGGGAGCCATTTCAAGAGTTTCCTGGCGAAGGACAAGGAAAATTTTTCTTTGAGGAACAGGGAACGTGCAGAACTGCACAAATCTCACAGAAAATTTAAAAATCCCGCACAATAAAAAAAGCTCTGCGCGATTTTGCTTCCCTAACTTCTTTCACTGACATGTGGTTATTATGCAAATTTTTTTAATTTTCGTGAAAGTCTACAATTTTTTTTTTTCTTTCGAATTCTCAAAATCGAAAATTCACAGAAAAAAATCGCGAATTTTGCAAATTTTGAGAAAGAAAATCCCCAAATCGTCGTGGAAAAAATCTCTAATTTCTGCAAACGACCGTGGAAAATATTGCTCATCAGAGATCGCGAAAAGAAATGCAGATTTCGTCAAATGATTGCACAAACTATAATATCTTGAATTTTGTAAAAGGATTGCGGAAAAAATAGCGAATTTCGTCAAAAGATTGCACAAAAATCACGAAAATTTAGTAAAACGATCGTGATATAAAATACAAAATTTCGTCTAACTATCGTGCAAAAAAATTGCAAATATTATTAGTCGGTGGTAGAAAATTCAACTAATGATCGTGAAAAAGAATCGCGAATTTTGTCAAAAGATCGCAGAAACAACTATGGAATTTCGTCAGTGATCGCGGAAAAATTTTGTGAATTTCGAAAATGGTCGTAAGAAACAAACCAATTTCGATAACAGTTTCAGGAAAAAATTCATGAATTCAGTGAAACGGTCGCGGAAAAAATCGCAAATTTCGTCAGATGTTCGCGAAAAAAGAATCATGAAATTCAATCATTCATGAGATAATCAGCTCACAAACGTCATGAATAGGTCACGAAATTTGTAACTTTTGTGATCTATAGTGATAAGAAAATTTTCATTAGTGATTTTCTGCAAGTAAAGTTAAGGTAAAGCGTTAATTGTTTCGGATTGCGTTTTCACTATTTTGAGGTGGGTTATTGTTAATACTATTTTTCAAAGAAATCCTGAATATTTTTCAGATGAAAAAGCTACATATTTGAACATTAATGAATACTATATATATATATATATATATCTTCATTTTTCTACATAAAAAGTAAACGTGTTAAAATATGGAGTAATTTTCTTTTATTTTGGGATTTGGTGGAAGTCTGTCGGTTTTTGGGTTGAAGAAATTGTTTTGTCGGGTGCGCGCAGACTCCATTCCTAGGAGTTGAAGAATTTTGAGAGTGTACCATATATAATATGATTTAATAAAGCAAATACACAATTAAATAATTTGTTAACATTGCAATGATTGCAGTAAATATAATGTGACACTAATAATCCCAAAAAGTAAAAAAAGTAGGATAATTAAGAACTTATATCCTTATTTACTTTATTTACTATTTATTTATCCTTATTATACTCGCCCCATCAACCCCTCCCTCCACAAAAAAACTATTTGAAAAAACTATCCCTGAATTTCTAGCCATGAGGGGCCTAGTTTTCCTATGATCAAGATGCACACAGCTGAGAAGCAATTGATAAAAGAAAACATAGGCGTAACCAGGGTGGGTGCCCTGGGTGCCCGGACACCCTCCCGCTTCCGCAGACTCAAGCACAGTTATTTTAAAAATCGAAATCTACAAAAGAAAAAAGAAGAAGTGAAAGCAGAGTTCAATTAGTTTAGCAAATTAATTTAGTTCAAAAAACTAACATCCTAAGTTTTGAAATGTGATAAAAAATGAAACCCCCTCGTTCTTCTTTTCTTTCTTTCTTTTCTTTTTAAAGAAAATTATGTTGTTTATCTTTTTTAAAACTAGAACATTTACAAGAATCTGTATTAGTCTAGTAAGTCAAAAAGGTGGCTTTATAATTCCACTTTAACGTCTTTTGTTTCTTGGAAATTTTTTTAAAAGCCGTTCCTTCTAGTGCATGTTTTTGGAATTTCATGATAAATTAACGCAAGTTAACTAGAAACTATTTGTCTCTTTGCTTTCGCAGTTTAAAGTCTAGAGAGAAGCAAAAAAATTTGAAAGGGAATGCAGATGTGAAACAATAATTCTAAAATGCGATTAGCCGGGGTAAAGGTGATGGGGGTTACACTGAACTGCCTCCTTTGAAAATGAAAAATAATAGCACAGAAAATTCAAATTAATCTGGAGGTTGGTTGATTGGTTGAATCTCGTGTTTCGCGGCCATTTTTTGACATTCGTAAAAAGAATGTGGTTGCTGTCTTTCAAGTCAATATAGTCATTTTTTTCCTCTGAAAATTTTTATACGATTTTTAAAGTCTCTTCTCGTTTCGCAGCGTTCTTTTGAAAGTACGAAAAGGAACCCGGTTTCAATCTTTTAGCCCAGTGCAGTAAATCTTGACCGAATTCGCGATTTTATTCTGCGATCATTTCATGATATTTACGATTTTTTCCCAAAATCGTTTGACGAAATTCACGTCTTTCTACGCGATTTTTTGTCGAAATCTGCACTTTTCACCGCTAACCTTTGACAAAATTCGTGTTTTTTACCACAATCCTTTGACGAAATTCGCATTTTTTACCGCGATATTTTGACGAAATTGGCATTTTTTAGCACGATCCTTCGATGAAATTCGCTTTTTCTTTCCGCAATCTTTTGACAAAATTCGCGCTTTCTTTCTACGATCCTTTGACGAAATTCTCGTTTTTACCGCGATCCTTTGACGAAATTTATTTTCTGTTGCGACTGATTGACGAAAGTGATTTTTTTACAGGGAGATCATTTGTCGAAATTCGCGATAGTATTGCTCGGCCGATCGGGAAAATTCTCGATATTTTTCCGTATCAATTAACAAAATTCTCTACTCTTTTCCGCGACATTTTGGCGAAATTTGCAAAATTTTTTCATCAATCGTTTATCGAAATTCATAATTTTTTTTCGAAATCTTTTGACGAAACTGGCGATTACTTTTTGCACTCTTTTATCGAAATTCCCGATATTTTTCCACGATCGTTTGAAGAAATTCTCAAAATTTTCCGGGACCGATTCACGAATTGGTTTTAAGAAATGGCATAAAAGAAATAAAAATCACGGACTTCAAAAATATTTTTTAAATACTCACTGAAGAATCACAGGTCTGTGAAGAATTTGGAGGGGGGAAATACTGCACAGCATTTTTTAATTATGCGGGACTTTCCTTTTCTATGCACAAGTCGCGCGATCCCGCACGTTATTTCAAAGCCTGTACCTCAAAGAAAACTTCAATACTAGAGGAAATTCGTTGATTGGTTTTTTTAAACGAACATAGAATTAAACAAATCTAGGATTGGGTGGGGGGGGCTTCAGAAACGTACTCCCGAGCAAGCTACGACCTCTTCTGTCTCGAAACAAGTAAATTTTGAATTGTTGCGCTTTTTATTTCGATCAAAATTAAATTTTCAGCTTTTTTATAAGAGCTGATTTGACATTATTCCAATTCGAATTCAATCACGGCAATTGCAAAAATTACCAGAGAATTTTTTCTGTTTCAAAAAAAGTCAAAAAATCGCCTCAAAGCACGAAAACACCCGCTAAAAATCGCATAAAAAATTCGGAAAAGATTAAAAAAAACACAGGGAACGAAATTAACTATTTGGGTAAAAGATTTAAACCGGATTCCTTTTAGGAATGTCGAAAAAAAAAATCATCGCGAAATACGAAAAAAAAAACCCCTCTAAAAATAACATTAAAAAATTATTAAAAATCGAAAAATCGCTGTAAGAATCTCGAAAACACTTTATTGAAAAGAAGACAAAGTTTACTGGATAAAATATTGAAATAGGATTCTTTTTTACTAATTTGAAAAAATTGCGCAAAATGCGGAAAAATTCGCATAAAAAATTAATTGAAAAATTCCAGAAATTATCTTCGATATGCATGAGTTCAGGCATACAGTTCCTGTCAAATCTCACGGCTGTGCGGGCTGCATTGTTTTTTTTAGAGTTCAGCGCGCGCAGAGAGACAGACACACACACAGAGAGACAGACAAGTACCTATCTTTATTGTTATAATCGCATCATGATAGTATAATTTGTATCATCTTGATAAAATTTAGTGTATATTATCATGACCTGTTTTACCTAATATATTCGAGATATTCTGAAGTAAAAATATGAATTATTGTAATTTCCGGCCTGTAATCCGCGGATCAAACAATTATGTTTGGACCCAGAAATCGCGATAAATATTTAACTTCAATAATGAAATAAAATTTCTGGGTTGAAACATAATTGTTTGATCCGCGGATTATAGGCCGGAAATTACGGTATTAATGAATATTATAATTATTTATAATATTATAATAATTATTTATATAGGCTTTCCTCCAAAATTCCTTGGGTCCCTCCGGTGATCCCTAAGAAGTGAGGGAGTCACATTCTGAAAAACTTTCGTGCGTATGTACTAGTGTACCGCATGTGTTATCTGAGATTTATCATCCGGCAAAATTTCATGCAGCGTTCCCTGTGCCTATAGAAGTTTCCAGCATGGTTAAAGGCGTTTTTTAATCTTTATAAGAAGTTAGGGTGCAAAAAGGTTTGACACGTGTAACCACACTTAGTCACTGCCTCATCTCACTGTTGCAAGAACGTTTACAAATCTTTTTTTTTTTTTTTAACCATTAGATTTAGTTTTAATGTTTTGAACTCCTTCTCACCCCTCCTCACGCAAACAAAAATCGCGTTTGAGCTCTTTTGAAAAGAAATACCACACAATTATACCTTCTAAGATGAAAACCTGTCTAAAACGGAAATTCGACCCGTTTCCTGGATTTCCGTTTTAGAAGGTTTTATTATATAAGATATTGTTTGCATCCAACATGTTCAGGTTAAAAAGTCTGCGCACCCCCCCGTTCAAAAGGCTGGTTACGCCTATGGAAAATATCTCTCATGTATTTTTAAAATTAGCCAAAGTACGATATATGTCTCACCTTAAGAAAGTTCGAATAGGAAATTTTTTTGATAATTATTAATTTCTATCCATAAAGTATTTATTTAATGAATATATTTTTATTGCAATTAAATCTGATAAATTATTTTAGCTTTTGAGCAATATTTTAATTTTTGTTTGAATCTGACAATTGATGGTTGGTAAATTTTCTGAAAAATCAAATTCCTTGGGGGTAGGGGGGGGGGGTATTGCCCCCTTCCAGCCCACCTCAAATGGCGCCCCTGCCAGACGCAAAAAAAGAAAAAAAAATCCCTCTTTCAGAAATTCTAAAAATTATTCCGGTACGGTTTCAGGAAGTCAAAAAATCCACGAAAAATGGATTTATAAAAAAATCTTTTTATTTCCTTCTAAAGAAAGATTCGAAATCTCTCCCATGGACGCCAGGTGTTCATTGCAGACAACCGACGTCTTTCAATAGTGGACATTTTCGAACGAATGTAAAATTTTCAAAATATTAATTTACAGATTTAATTTTTATTCATCCAGATGCAGAATGTTTCGCTGATTTCAGATATGTAAATTTCTTCACTGTCGCTCAATTACAAACTTAAATATTAATTATTATTTAATTAATTGGATGATTCCTTTCAAACTCTAAATTTAAAAGCCAGTCTTTCGAAACCACAATTGATTTTTATAGTATAATGCTTTGGAACGCCATCAAATTTTTTAAAATACACCATTTAGATATTTTAAAGTTATGCATCTAGCCCTATCTTTAAACGCTGTTTAATAATACCTAAATTTTATAAAAATCCATCCGCAAGTTTTTATAAAAAATTCTATTTTTAAAAAGGAAAAGAAATGCTTTGTTGAAACGCGAATTTGTTAAAATTAAAAAAAAAAAAAAAAACTGACGAACTGATCGATTTGGAACTTTCAAATAGTTTATAACACAAAATAAAGATTTAAAAAAGTAGGGGGCATCAAATTTCAGGGGGGGGGGGAGAGGCAGGCGATAATTTTTGTTTGCTGGGGGGAGGGGGATCGAATATTTAAAACCGTACCATTTTCTACCGTTTTAGATGAGGACTTTTGACGGAGCTCTGGGATAAATATTACTTTTAATATAAAAATTTCAAAAGTGTACTTACCACTATTTTCGAATAGTAATTTCAGCAAATAACTTAAATTCTTGCTTAAGTCCCCCCCCCCCCCCCCGCCTTGACTAATATATGGCTAATGACTAATATATACTGACTATGGGTAGGTTGTTTGACAGAATTTCGTTCAGAAACAGTTTTGTTAAGAATAGAGTTCCTCCTGGTGTAGGAATGTGGAACTAAAAGATTCGAGATTTGTATTTTTGCAAGATTTTGCAGTGCGTACGCAGCACGCCTGCTAAACCCTCATGTGATATATCATCAGAAAACCCTCGAACCACTCTTTTGTATCATGAACCTTTCTACCCCTCTCACTCAGATCCCCCTGGGGATTGATATTCTAACTGAGCTCCTAATTAAGCTGCAGCAAGATTTGAGCAGCTCATTTGAATGCTTGTCCGAAGGTGAAATTCTTCACGGGCCTTAGATTGGTGAGGTCTATGTTTGACCCCAGATTATTAGAGAGCATTCCCCAGTGGGGGCGATAAAATAAATTTTTTCATGTGACATATCGTTTTAAAGCTTTTGGCCTGTACTTTACTAAGCACTGACTCCTCTCCTCTTAACTCATTTTTTCATCAGTAAGTAGAGGTCATTTTAAAGTTTTAAATTTTTTCATTATTACCACATACAATTTTCCAAAAACCATGAAGACAAATTACATAACAAACCTGAACAATTGGCAGCTTCTCCCCCACTTTCACACAGTGATAGTGAGTGGGTACGTATTTCAGAAAAAATCGAGTTAAAGATATAAAATCATACAAATTTAAGGTTTATTTAAAAATCATCAAAGGGGGGATGGGTATCGTTTGAAAAAGCTCTTAACACAGAACTCAAAAATATATTTGTTTTACTCTTAGATATTATTATATTTTCAGAAATTTGTCGAAAATGTATGGCAAAATTATGTCCCCCCCTCCTATTTCCGAATCTACTGAAAATAAAATTACGGAAAAATTAGTAATAGTTGGAATTTATTTAGATTTTGCATTAAAACTATAGCAATTATCCTAGGTCATATAGTTTTTCAGAAAATCGCAGTTTTTCGTTACACATAAACTTTATCTGGCGGGCGCTCAGCGGGGGAGTTGAGGTTGAAAGAGGAGTTCGATGTGCCTATCGACGCAAAATCATGCAAGAAATGTCGATAATTAGGCAAGATCCCGGTAGCAGAAAGTTCGAGACGCGCGACGTGCGTCGCAGATTCATTTTGGACCTTGCAGATAAATTTGCCAACTTGAAAAAAAAAATATTTCCTTAAAAAAAAAACAGTACGAAAATTCTGACAAGAAATATCGCGAATTCGACAAATGGTCACCGAAAAATATCAATTTCGACAATCGTTCGCATACAAAAATCGGTAATTTATAGCCAAAGGGTCGCTATAAAAACGCGAATTTCGTCAAAAGAGACCGGAAAAAAAAAACATGAATCTCGTCCCAGGGTTGTAGAAAAAATGCAAATTTCTGTCACAGGATCGCGGAAAAAACATGAATTTAGTAAAACGATCGCGGAAAGAATGCGAATTTAGCCAAACGATTGTGGGAAAAACGCAAATTTAGTCAAACGATCGCGAAAAAACGCAAATGTATGTCAAAGGATCGCGAGCAAACGCAAATTTATGTCAAAGGATTGCGGAAAGAAGGAGGAATTTCGTCTGAAGATCTCGAAAAACGTAAATTTCTGCCAAAAGATCGCTGTACAAACTTGAATTTTATCCAAAAATCCCGAAAAAACGTGGATTTCGTTCCAGGGGCGCAAGAAAAACGCAAATTTCTGTCACAAAATCGCGGAAGAAACTTGAATTTCATCAAAGGATAGAGGAAAAAACACCAATTTAGTCAGACAATCGCGGAAAAAATGCAAATTTCTGTAAAACGATCGCGAAAAAACACAAATTTTTGTAAAACGATCTCGAAAAAACGCACTTTTGTAAAACGATCGCGAAAAAACGCAAATTTTTGTAAAACGATCGGGGAAAAGAGCAAATTTCTGTCTAAAGATCACGAAAAACGTAGATTACTGTCCAAGGATCGCGAAAAAAGGAAAATTTATGTCAAAGGATCGCGAAAAAAGGAAAATTTGTGTCAAAAGTTCGGAATTAAATTTGCGTAATTTCGTCAAAAAATCGCAAATTTCTGCCAAAGGATCGCTGTAAAAACGCGAATTTCGTCAAAAGATCCCGGGAAAAACGTTAATTTCGTCCCAGAGGTGCCTAAAAAACGCAAATTTCTGTCACAGAATCTCAGAAAAAATACGAAGTCCGTCAAAGAATCGAGGAAAAAACACGAAGTTCGTCAAAGAATCGAGAAAAAAACACGAAGTTCGTAAAGGATCGCGAAAAAAAGCTCATTTTTGTCAAAGGATCGCGAAAAAAACGGCAAATTTCGTCAAAAGATCGCGAAAAAAACGAGGAATTTCCTCATAAGATCGCGAAAAATGGCAAATTTCGTCACAAGATCGAGATAAACGGATATTTCGTCAAAGGATCGCGAAAAAACCCAAATTTCATCAAAAGTGTGGAAGAAAACACATAATTAGTGCCGGTAGTGGATTTTCGCTCCTTGCCCCCCCCCCCCCCCCACCTCTGTTGTAACCTTTCGAAAATTTTGCTGTGAATTTCAGATTTATTTTTTTTTTTTACTCAGAATCACCCGTGGTATTAATCAGTAAGAACGCTGTCTATTTTAACACTCATAATGTTTGTACATAAGAAAATGTAACATGCTACTCCCTCAGACAATTTTCATCTCGCAGACACAACCATAACTTTCTGCTACTGGGGGCAAGATATTAATAAAAAACCTATCTAAAAAATGTGGCACAGACCAAAGTGCCCATGCAACTTCGCGACCTCCTTTCAAAGCGCACTTGGCACAATGGCAAGATTAAACTTTGTACAAGGTCTTTGTTTTAGGTAAGACGGATCACAATGATAAATAGTCAGCGTTTTTCATTTCAATTGAATTCAATTATTGAAGGCAACTATTGAAAAATATTTAATAAAATAATTCAAAGTTTTTGCAAAGTCTTATTATTCGTTTAACGACTATATTTTCTAAGATTGCAGTTAGTATTTAATAAATTTATTGTATGAACTCTCTGTACGCGAGTGAAACTCGCTTTTTACCGATTATTCTTTGTTCGAAGCAAATCTATAAAATATACAATTAAAATTTCAATAAAATATAATTCATTTTGAGGTTGTTCTCAAAAATATGTTTCCCGACTGTAAATGACATGAAACTTTCTTACATGCTCATGGGCTCGTTTTTATGCGTTGCATACAATGATAGGCGTGACTTTTAAATTTGTTTGGAATCGAGTGGGGTTTTTCATTTCTTTTTTTACATTCATTGCATTTTGAGCTACATCCTGTTTTATTTATTTATTGTTTTTGTTATAATGTAGCCGATTGCTATGATTGATTTGTGCTTTTTTCGGCAATTTACTTTTACATGGGTACCGTGCATAACCTGGAGGCTCATGTTGCTTTACTATTCTGCAATATAATATTTACCCGTTTTTATATCGTCAGTATGTGTATCACTACCAATACTACAATAAGATAAAAGTGTTATATATTTTCAATTATTTGAATAATCGAGCCTTCCATATTTGCCACCAGCTGTAGTGCGTCCCTGCTTTCTAAAAAGCTGAACAGGCCTGATCTAGAGTAGGGATATCAAAAGGGACATTCGCGGTCGCCCTTCCGAATTTTTTATGTTTCTAACTTTTTTAAATTTATTTTAGGCGATTGACGGCACCCTTAAGCCTTCCGTGGTGCCTTACGACTGTGACCTTTCGACAATGAGGCGCCTTTCGACCGTTACCTTTCGACACCGTTGTGCCTTTCTGTTTGAGACTTTCCCCTCCACCCCACCCCTAAAGCTACGCCGCAGACAAGCATCTGCAAATTTCATATATTTTAAAAGTACAAATGAACTCAAAATGACGTACTTTCGATTTAAATACCGCTTTAATAAATTTAAATTGGATAAAAGTTTTTGAAAATTTTCAGCTTCGATTAAAATATTTGGCGCCTTTACTATTCTGGCGCCTGTGTGCGGTGCACACTTTGCACACTGGGTCGGCGCGCCCCTGCACTAGTGTATGTCTTATTTAGGCACCCCATTCTGTGTAAAATTTCTGATTCTCCAAGGAAAGAAAATTAAATCTGTTGCATGGTGTGCTAGAAATTTCATTTTATTTCAGAATTCATTTTCAAAATGTTATAACGTTACATATATATATATTTTGCAAATAAAGATTGGGTGTCACCCCTTAGAGGGTGACACGCGGGGCGGACCGCCCCCTGCCCCCCCCCCACCCCTTAGCTACGCCACTGCTTAAAGATAAGTTTCTCGATGTGAACAGGCATCCAATTCCGGGAGGGTACCACTTCAAAACTGGCAGTCTAAGATATCTTAAGTTTCTAGTGTGAACAGAGTATAATACTTCTTCATGTTTTTCTTCTTTTTTGAAATTGGGTGGTTGGACTGCAGCTGTACAGATGGCGCTGTTATGGTGACGTGTTCAACACAGTATGTTTACTTTTGACCTTTACAAACTAATAAATATTTGTCTCTCTTGGACTGAAGTAAGACCCCGATGATGGACACAGAGTGGTTGAAGCTTGTTGGTTTTAGACTTTTAAAATTTTATTTAATGTTTTGAAGTTTTGCCTTTTGTGTGTAATATACGTCTTTTAGTAAATCTTTTTATTATATATCTGATATGTCATGATGACATACGTAAAAAAGACAGCAAAAAGTTTGATTGTGGATTTAGAAGCCTGTAGTTAACTTACACTTTTATTCTTGTTTGCATTTATTTATTTTTGTTTTATAGGAATAGGAAATATATTTTTTAAATTCTATAAAATTAACAATAACAAGCGTTTTCATGTTTTACAATAAAATGAATCCGTTAAAACTAGTGTTGTCATGGATCATTTTGTCATTTTTGCTATATAAAGCTTATTACGTTGCCTCTGGATTGTACCTGAAAAAAAAAAAAAGAAAAGAAAAAAAGAAAAAAAAAACGTTTAAAAAATTTAAAAGAAAATTACAAAATCCATAAAAATCTATGATTATTTAAAATTTTTACAGTCTTTTCGAAAGGAATACCTTACAAATCTACCTGCCGAGACGGAAGCGGGTATGAAACGGAATATTTTTGCGGTTGATAGCGATTCTGTTTACACAGTTTTTAATGCGCTTTGTTCACTGAACCATGCGAAAACGTACCTGTTTATAACGCAATTTTGTTTTAAAAGTAAACATTTCGTTGTCCCAGCAATTCCGTTTTCACAGGTTTTACTGTATAAAATTGTTGTGTTTATTTAGTATAATAAATCCTGCTAAAACGGAATTGCAAAGTACCGGAAGAAAGTTCGGTTTTAAACAAGTTTCTTCCTTATTAGGTATAATTGTATGATTTTTTTTTTTTTTTTTTTTTTTTTTTTCTTACCGAACAATAAAAATTTTACGTTTAAAACGGAATTTAGTTATAAGACAGGTTCTGGTTTGGTTTAATAGGGTTTACTCTATTTGTATGTCTCGGTTGTCCCACTGCTTGTGACACTGGACCTGACAACATTATTTTTGAGCCTGATTTTTTATGTAAAATTTATTTATCGTACCGGAAGAAAAATTCTATTTTAAACAGGTTTCTTCCTTATTAGGTATAGTTGTATGATATTTTTTTTTTTACCAAACAATGAAAATTTTACGTTTTAAACGGAATTTAGTTATAAGACAGGTTCTGGTTTAATAGTGTTTACTCTATTTGTATGTCTCGGTTGTCCCACTGCTTGTGACACTGGACCTGACAACATTATTTTTGAGCCTGATTTTTTATGCAGAATTTATTTATCGTACCGGAAGAAAATTCTATTTTAAACAGGTTTCTTCCTTATTAGGTATAGTTGTATGATATATATATATTTTTTTTACCGAACAATGAAAATTTTACGTTTAAAACGGAATTTAGTTATAAGACAGGTTCTGGTTTAATAGGGTTTACTCTATTTGTATGTCTCGGTTGTCCCACTGCTTGTGACACTGGACCTGACAACATTATTTTTGAGCCTGATTTTTTATGCAGAATTTATTTATCGTACCGGAAGAAAATTATATTTTAAACAGGTTTCTTCCTTATTAGGTATAGTTGTATGATATTTTTTTTTTTTTTTTTTTTTTTTTTTTTTTTACCGAACAATGAAAATTTTACGTTTAAAACGGAATTTAGTTATAAGACAGGTTCTGGTTTAATAGGGTTTACTCTATTTTCATGTCCCGGTTGTCCCACTTTTTGTGGCACTGGACCTGTCAACACTATTTTTGAGCCTGATTTTTTATGCAAAAATTATTTATCGTAACGCGTATTTATCATCCGTAAACATTATAGTACATATAATTTTGAAACCTCCTGTAAGTGCATTTATTCTAATTATTTAATGCATGAGATTGTTCGCCATTTAAATTAAGAGAAGAATTCCTTTCACAAAGAAAAACAAATATTACTTTCATCACAGATTTAAAATATATAAGGAAAAACTATTGAAGCATATCTGGGTAATGGAACTTGTAAAATATTGTATGCATGATGATTATTCCTAATATCATATGATCAGTCACAGTCGGTGATTATCCAGGCCAGGAAAATTTCAATGTCTAACTTACTGGAAAATACTTTCACTGCAATGCAGATATTGTGAAGGAGAAAGTACTTAGACAGATAATGAATGTGTATTTTGTGGATTTCGTAGGATTAATGTAATAAATCTTTGCTAGGATTTAATTCCAGGATTTAGTTTATTGGGATATTTTATTAAAGATCGGAAATACCCTATGTTAATCTCGAGTATCACGTGTACAAATATTACGGCTTACAAATGTAAACCTGATAAGAAGAAAACATGATTAATATTGTTAAAAAGATCTAATAACTTGGCCAAATTATTAAAATACACATCATAATTCGCAAAAAAATTAATCTTTTGATATTGATGAGCCATAATTTGTTTATGAAATGTTTATTATATTCATAATTATATTTTTAATTATGCTTATTTTGTCATTAACCACTGCATGCTGAGTCAGTACAAGAAGCGAGAACAATAAAATGTGGCTTGCCATTCAGGCTGTATAAAGACAATGTTTCTGCTAAATATTTATTGTGTTTCTCTCTGAAAAATATATTTATACTTTTATTACAATGCAGTTATTGTGAAACAGAAAGTACTTCGACAGATAAGGAATATATGTTTTGTGGATTTTGTAGGATTAACGTAGTAAATCTTTAGCAGGATTGATTTTCAGTATTTAGAATATTAAGATAGTTTAATAAAGATTTGAAATATTCCATGATAATCTGGAATATCACACAAGGCTTATAAATGTAAAACCAATAAGGAAAAAAAAATAATTAAAAAAAACATGACTTAAAACATTTGACTACACTGTAAAAAAAATATATGCATTGTATAAAGTTACTAAGAGTTTTCTAGGAAACTGGGATGCCCAGAACTTTTTATGTAACTGCAACAAAAATATTCATGTAATAGATTTATGTTTACACTATATAAAAATTTTTTTTAAAGGCTACTAAGAATTTTCTGGGAAACTGAGATTCCAAGAACTTTTTATGTAACTGCAACAAAAGAAATTCATGTAATTATCCCCGGGTTACAAATAAAATTTTAGCAAGCATACTTTAGCTTTACATCTGTAGAATTACATCTTTTTTTACAGTGCAAGAATATTAAAAGGTACATTACGAAAAACATGAAAAATATGCAATTTTTAGATGTTTTCGTAATTACATAAATTCGTAGCACTTATAGTCGTCGTCTGGTTCGTCCGTCTGTCTGCATATAACAGCGCAAAAACTACCCAACCGAATGGTTTGAAATTTAATATATAGAACCGTTGCAGAGTTTTGTCGAGTCATTTCAAATTTTATGAAAATAGAATAAAAACTTAAAAAGATATTAATAAAAGTTTTCTTCATTCTATTACATCCAATCATACGTAATTAATTCAATGATATCCCATGATAGGTAATGATTCTAGGTTGCCATGATGATTACGTCTTCTTTAAGATGAAGTCCTATTATTTCCGCATTACTGAATTTAATATATAATCATAATTATTTTTGTATTCATGCATTTTTGCATGAGTGCAACAGCTATTGCACCAAGATCTGAATATTTATAAAACTAGTACGAGCGCACTTAATTTTCCACGTTTGACGTACAATTTCCGAACTGTTTTATGTTGATGAGCCACACAACATTTATCAAAAGTTGATTTCATTGAGTTATTGTTAATTCGTGTTAAACATAAAGGTCTCCAATCACAACATGGTGCGTAACTACAAGAAGCGAAAACACACTACATCGTGTTGCTATTCCGGCTATAGAAATACACTAAAAATTTATAATGCTTACAAATAATGTAATTTTCCTATATATTACAGAAAATTTTCAACGTCTAACTCATTTGAAAAAGTTTTCTCTGCAATGCAAATCTTGTGAAGCAGAAAATACTTTCTGTTCTGGAAATAGAAATAAAAATATGAAAATGTAATTTAACATTAGAAGTACGCAATTTTGAATGTCTATAATTCAAAAACTTATCATTCGAATGACTTGAAATTTGGTTTCTAGGCATATTTTGAACCGAAGATTTGAAATATCTCGTTAAATTTGGGTACTGCCATTGAAAAAAATGAAGTTTGGATTCGTTTTAATATGTATATGGCCCCCTAAGCAAATTCTATACACACCATTTAAAAGTAGACTTTATTTCCAATCGTCCGGTACCAGTAACTTTCGTCTACGATAATTTATTGAGGAGTTAGTAGGGGGTGTTTACTTTTTTTTTCCCACGACTGTACCTTTTAATATTCTTGCACTGTAAAAAAAGATGTAATTCTACAGATGTAAAGCTACAGTATGCGTGCTAAAATTTTATTTATAACCCGGGGATAATACAGAAAATACCCTTTCCGTCTTCGCTACCCGGGTCCACATATGTGGACCTATATTCTTTTCATCGTAAAAACTAAACTGTTTGATTTTTTTACATTTTAACTTCATTTTTTAATAGCTGACTGTTTTTATCTTTAAAAGCAAACCAATAAATGGCAACATCTATGCTGATTTAATCATTAAATAAATGTTCTTTTCGTCTGAGTTTGCAAAATGCCTTCAAAACAGTGCGGCTAAGAAAGGGAGAAATTATCATATGAATTTAACTTAAATCAAATAAACATTTTTGAAGATTTGTAAATCATTCACTTGTTTAAAGTCCTTATATTTGTGATTGGGTAAATTTAAGAGTGATAATTAAATCGATATTTTAAGGGGGTGGGGTTGTAATTTTAGATTCCTATTTGTAAACTTAAATTACTTGTCCCCTAAAGGATAAATTTCAGAATTTTTTTTTTCTGTCATCTACGATGTCATCTTGTTTGTGAAAAATCAATGAATGAGTATTTCTTGCATTATTTTAGTTTCAGGTCTGAAGAGGTTAGACAGACAATGAATCTATTTTTGTGAATTTTTGGAGAATTAATGAAATAAATATTTAATAGAATTGGTTTTCAAAATTTAATATATTTTATTAAGCATTTAAAATATTCGTGCGAAACCTCGAATATCACGCGAGGCTTACATATGTAACCAAAACAAATAGGATTAACTGTTCAATTTCTTGAGCGCTATTGACATCGTGCTGCTATTCCGTCTGTCGAAATACATTGTTGACACTAAATATTTGTAACATTTAGAAATAACTTTATTTTGCTACATATTGCAGAAAATTTTCCACGTCTAACTCACTTGAAAATGTTTTCTCTATAATATAGATACTGTGAAGAAGAAAGTACTTAGACAAAACAATATAGCTATTTTTGTGAATTTTGGAGGATTAATGTAATTGTTTCCAAATGTTAATTGTTCTCGCCCTTAAGTATTTTGCACAGTGGGAAAAATCTTTAGTGTGGAAAATCTTTAGTAGAATTGATTTTCAAAATTTAAGATATTCTATTACACATTTAAAATATTCGATAAAAACCTCGAATATCACGCGAGGTTTCATATGTAAACATGACAATCAGAAAACAAATATGATTAACTGTTCAACCTCTTGAGTGCTAGTGACGAGATAACTCTTTTGCAGAAGAAGATTCTGTTTAGAACAGAGAACGATATATCTCGCCCTTAAGTATTTTGGAAAATCTAAAAGTAAAAGTAAGCAAGATATCTCTTCCTTGGCACTCAATAGGTTGAAAACACCCACTTCTGAAGTCTGACTAAAGCTGTAAAAAACATTAAAATTGCGATATATACGTAATTTTGAAGCAACTGTGTTCAAATAGTGAACGTTTTCATACGAATATTGAAAGAAAATAATGATGTAATCCAATCCTAAGATTTAAGATATTTTATTTGAAAAATGTAAACAAGGTAAGGGGAAAACGAATATTAGTAATTATTTTAAAAATCTGATTTTTTTTTTTTTTTTTTTTTTTTAAATGACAAAAAAAAAAAAAAAA
The DNA here is from genome assembly GCA_963932465.1 of Maratus speciosus. Classification (NCBI taxonomy): domain Eukaryota; kingdom Metazoa; phylum Arthropoda; class Arachnida; order Araneae; family Salticidae; genus Maratus; species Maratus speciosus. Next base: position 324,558,749 of record OZ010798.1, on the reverse strand, counting down.
AAAAAATCAATTCTGAATCTTTTACAAATTTATTTTAACAGGTGTTTTTTTTTTTGGTGTTACGATGACAGTATTTCCCTCTAAAATCAACATTTTTTTCTTTACAGAGCAGAAAGTTTTATTCTGTATTTTGCATGCATGGAGTTATAGTAAATTAGTAACAATAAGTATCTTACTACTTGTTTACATACTATCAATAAGTTGTAGACTAGTACAGGCACAATAAACAGTTTTCTCCGAAAAATAAAAATTTTGATATTCCATCAATATTCATTGTAAAGTACAGTGGCACTTCAGTTCTCGAAAAGAATTCTTTCCAACGAATTGTTAAAGAGCTGACTCAAACATGCACAACGAATTAACCGAATGAACTGAATCAATCATGTACAACACGTAGGTTTCTTCTAAAAACATAAATTTCGATAATCCTTCTATATCCAATTAAAGTACCGTGGTATTTCAGCTCTCGAACACAATTCGTTCCAGAGAATTGTTCAAGAAACGAATAAAATACGCAATGAATGAACCGAATCAATGATGCACAACACACAATTTTTTTCGCAAAACATAAATTTTTATAATCCTTCGATATTCATTGAAAGGACAGTTTTCAAACACAATTCATTCCAAATAATTGTTCAAGAACCGAATCAATCATGCACAACACACAATTTTTTCCTCAAAACATACATTTTGATAATCCTTCAATGTTCATTGAAAGTACAGTGGTACTTCGGTTCTCAAACACAATTCATTTTAAAGTATTTCTCAAGAACCGAATCAAACATGCAACGAATAAAACGACACAGTTTTCTCCGCAAAACATAAATTTTGAAATTCCTCTAACATTCATTCAAACTATATTGATACTTCGTTTCTCGAATTCGTTCCAAAGAATAGTTCGGGAACCGAATCAGATTTTACCATAAGAACTAATGAATATATAATAAATGGGTTCCCACCTTCTAAGTTACTTCCTTTATTTACCTGTTTCAAACAGTACACTGAATAGTACAGCACGATAAAATATAAAAACCCTGTACATTAAATGAGATAATAACAACTTTATGACATCTATATTATGAAGCAAAAACATGTTCGTGAGTAACGCTGACGTCCTATTGAACAGTGGCAACGCGTTGAACAATCAATTTTACTTTTACTGTATTTTTTATTTTACTATTTATTTATTTATAATAAAATGTATAAAACACAAGTTTAACAGCTATATAATCGAAACGCACTTGAACACTGAAATAATCAGAATTCAAAAGGCATCAGAATATAAAGGGCGAAATCTTTGGTGATCTTTTTCGTTATTAATACCTGGCATGCCGCTAATACGAAAGTACCGATTTCAATAAATTTCAAAACTATTTTTAACCCTTTGTGGTCGTATGTCTGTTCTCAGCCATCATAGCTTTTTTTTACCTTTCCAGTCGTATGTCTGCTCTCAGCCACCACAGCTTTTTTACCACTCCAGTCTGCTCTCAGCAACCACAACTTTTTTTTTACAGATCCAGTCATATGTCTGCTCCCAACCACCCCAGCTTTTTTTACCGTTTCAGTAGTATGTCTGCTCTCAGACACTAAAGCTTTTTTTTACCGTTCCAGTAGTATGTCTGCTCTCAGTCACGACAGCTTTTTTTTTACAGTTCCAGCCGTAGGTCTGCCCCCAGCCACCACAGCTTTTTTTAATCGTTTCAGTAGTATGTCTGCTCTCAGCCACCACAGCTTTTTTTTTTACCGTTCCAGTCGTATGTATGCTCTCAGACACCAAAGCTTTTTTACCATTCCAGTCGTATGTTTACTCTCAGCCACCACAGCTTTTTTTTACAGTTCCAGACGTATGTCTGCTCTCAGCCACTACAATTTTTTTTACAGTTCCAGTCGTATGTCTGCTCCCAACCACCACAGCTTTTTTTACCGTTCCAATAGTATGTCTGCTCTCAGACACCAAAGTTTTTTTATCGTTCCATTCGTATGTTTGCTCTCGGCCGGCACAGCAAAGAACCATACTGATCTTACATTATATTAAGTCGACAAGCTTCGGAGTATGTAAGAATTCGAAATGATATTTTACAAATTGCATTTAAAATGCTTTTCATTTATTTTCTGTACACTGTACAGCATGTTCCGTAAGCCTGAAAACCCGGATTAAATTCCTGTGTTTTTTTTGTTTTTTTAATATAAAAAGTGGTAATAATTTGGGCATAAATATATTCTTTACGAAATGAATAATTATTTATGCATTATTGAAAAAGAAAAAAAGGCTACTGATGAAAAACAAATGTTTCAGAGGAAATATAGTTTTAAAAGTGTATGAAATAATATCGATTTAACTGAGGTTTAATTATTAATGAACAGATACAAATAATAAGCTGTCAATTGAAAACTTTTGCTGTTTTATCGATATTGAATTGATTGTTTTGATAATGCATTTTGTACTTCATTGAAATATCGACTGAGAAAAAGCAGATGTTTAAGAAAAAAATGGAAAATAAAATGACGATCAAATTTTACTATGCAAATAATTTATTAACTGCGTCGACACAAAAACTAAATTGTTAATCGATCGTTTTTACTGTATTGTGTATATTGGATACATTGTTTTGGGGTTATATTTTATACATTGTTAAAATACTACTGGGAAAAATCAGAAATGGATTTTTGAAATGTACAGTCGTGGAAAAAAATAAACACCCCTACTAACTCTGCAACAAATTATTGTAGAAGAAAGTTACTGGTACCAAACGATTGGAAATAAAGTCTACTTTTAAATGATGTATATAAAATTTGCTTAGGGGGCCATCTACATATCAAAACAAACCCAAACTTTGTTTTTTCAATAGCAATACCCAAGTTTGACACGATAAATAACTTCGACACCCTTCAATTAGCCTAAATGCAAGTTTTTATGAAATTCGTACCATTAGTTTCAGAGAAATTAATTATTTTAAAACTAGCCTATTTTAGGGGCTGTATCCAAATTGAAGTTCGGTACTCGATTATTGAAATGCTACGGGATGACTACGCCACTGCTATTAATATATTATTTTTTGCCAATATGACCATTTCACTGGCTTAATATGTTTCGACTATTGCCAGCCCAAATGTTTCAATAAAATTAGTAATATATATATATATATATTAATTATGCTTTTCTGCACATCAGAGTCATCCCATCAGTTAAACCGTCATTTTGATGTTTTTCAATCATAATTCGAAAACTACTCGGAAAAAAAATTTTTAAATTCAGAATTTGCGTAAAGCAGGACATGATAAATATAAACTATAAAAAAAAAATTGATATTGCAATTCATATTTTTTTAGACTATTAATTTAATAATTCAAAATTCATGTTATGAAATTTTTAAAATTACAAATTCAATATAATTATGTTTGAGTTTGTTAGTAATTATAACCACACAAAAAATTATCACATTAGGATTATAATTCCAAGAGATGTAATTTAAAATTAGAAGCTCTAAATTTTGAATGGTTATAATTCAAAAACTTATCATCCAAATGTACAGGAAACAATATTGATTAAATTTTTCTGAGTTGGTAATTATATTGATGCAACTAATAAATTGTCAATCTATTGTTTTAACTGTGTTGTCGATATTAAATACATTCTTTTGACAGTAAATTTTATGCACTCTTAAAATATTACTGGAAAAAAGCGAACAATGGATTGTAGAAATGAACATGAAATAATATTTAATAAAATACACACATAATACAATATATAATAAAACACACATAAATAACGCCTTCATTCAACTGTTAAATGAAATATAATCTAACAATATAATACAAATAAATATAATACAATATTAAATAAATCTAATCTGTATCATAATATTAAAATATTTATTTGCTTAAAAGACGTCATAAAAACACATTAAAAGTAAATTAAAAACTGTCTGTTCTAAAAATCTAATCTGTTTAAATGAAATAATATTTGTTAAATTTTATGGCGATAAACATTTATACATTATATTGATACAACTAACAATTTGTCAATCGATTGTTTTTACTGTATTATCGATATAGATATCAATGTTTTAACAATATGTATTATGCAACTTTCTTTATTTGAAATAGTGAATGAGAAAAAGCAGGCGGTTCACAAAAATGGGTTTTTCAATGCATAAAACAGTAATAAAATAAATATAATATAACATAGTATAAGATAATCAGTTTTTTGCGTAACCTTTTATTTTATTTATTTTTTCTTAAGAGCGTAATAAAGGTGACCGTGAGGGACATCCATGCTTTACAGACATAGTTCCTTCGTTTGGGCAGTCCCTCTTAGGCAACCAGTATTTATAATATACATCAATTGAAAATAAAAAATGTACATTTCTTTAAAAAAAAAAAAAAAAATGTTATACAGAATTATCTTGCATGATAGGAAATAATGCATCATAGAAATCAAAATAATTTCTCAATAGGAAACGTTATATGTATACAATATGTGTTAAACAAGCTGCATTTAGTATTATGAACACGGAATTTGAAGCTAATATGTTTCTAATCTTATTTCAATACGAATGCTTAATTTTGAATACGACTATTTCCTAAAAGTATTTTTTTCTTATTTAATTGCAAGATTTTACATTTAAATAAAGTAAAAATAATTTTTTGGAAATATTGGATTAAAAAATAAGCAACCATACGAACCACGTGAAAGTTACTAAATTTAACACCATATTCACCACTTTTTACCAAAAGTAAAACATATTTATAAATAAGACTAAAACAAGGTTTTAAATAAAAACGAAACTAGATTCCACGAAATTTCTTCTTAAAGCCAACTCGAACCCTGACCACAAACTGACAAAAAAATTTTGGCTACCCGAAACCTAACCCAAACCCTACTTGAAACCGAAGTGAATGAAAATTAATCTATATTTTAATACAATTACGGCCCTACAATATCTTCAATATCAATTTTACCTATTTTTGTATAAATAAAAATAGCAAAATATGTTTTTAAAAATGAACACATATACATTCACTAATATTCAAACATATGGTTTTTCATCTGAAAAATATTCAGGACTTGTTTTTCAAAAATCGGGTCAACCCGAACCGAACTCGAATGAGTCAAAACCAAACTCAAAAAGACCCAACCCGATATATTTAGAGTCAATTCGTCCCAACCTGACCCAAAATGAAAACAATTAGCAGCGAACCGACCTGACTCGATCGGCGGGTCAGGAAATCCGACTTGGGACGAACCCGATCCAATCCAACACTCTAAACGAAACACAAAGAAGAAGGAAAATCTATTTTCCGAAAACCCCTTTTACAGTTAAAATGCAATCTGATCACGTCTATCCACGAAATATAAATTTTGAAATTCGTATAAAATTCATCTCAGCTATTCAATTTCTGATGTCGAAAATAATACTTGTGTACTCTTGATTTAAAACAAATAATAATAATTTTATGTCCTTTCCGGTAAATATGAAATAGAAATTAAAGAGGAAAGTTAAAAAACTGAAAAAGGAAAATTCCTAATTTAATTTTTTTCGTGCTTTTGTAGAATCTAAAATTATAGGAAGGTATTTTGAAATCCATATTATTCATTCTTAGAATACATTTCTTGCATCCATGAGTTAAGGGAAAAATAAATAAATAGATGTTGGCTTCCAGTTTTTGTTGTTCTTGTATGAAATAAATGATGGAAAGTAATGCTTTTTTTTAATTTTCAAAGACGCTTAAGATATTATTTCAGTAAAAAACTTAAGGCGGCAGTTTATCTTAAAATTTGAAAGTCGATTTTTCTTTTTTAATATTAAATGAAAGCCTGTTTAATTGTGAATATTTTGACACATCTTTTTTACCCATACGGTAATTATATTGCGAGATATTGTAAATTTTGTTAATACTCTCAGCGCAATTACCCACACAAATGAAAACTTTAAATGGCTTTTTCTCCATGTTCATATTTTCTTCACTTTCCTGTTTTAAAAATGCCAAGACCTTTTTTTGTATTTGAGATAGAGATTTAAAATTGTTTGTACATGTTCTTTATTATACATTTGATAAATCTGAGCATGGAATTAGCTTTCAGGTTTTTTGTTATTTAAAAAAAAATAAAGGTATATGAAGATGTGTTAGATTTCATCATTTTACACCATACTGTGCTGTCCTCTAAAAAAAACCCACTTTTTAAATTTCTCACTATATAAAATTTAATAAAAAATACAAAACAATTTGAAGTAGCTACATTTTCACAGCCTGTTCTGACTAAGATTTTAATGTATAGTATTTTTTTTTCTATCAATATATTACAAAATGGCAGAAAATTAAACAAGACTTTGAAAAAAACCCACTTTTTCCTAAAAATAACCTACATGTAAAAACACTTCTAGAAATCAAAATATTAAACAGCAAAGTTTTTCTTTCATTATTAATTAGTTTTAAAACACAATTCTGCAAAAAAAGAGAAAAAAAATAATAATATTTTAATAATTGTAGATGATGAATAGATGATGTAGAATACAAATCAAAAATTAGAAATGTAATTTTTTGCTTATTTTTTAAAAAACTAAATAAACACTTAAGTAATTTTAAATGCTTTTATTATTGTAAATGGCATATAGAAACAGGACAAAAAGAAATTTTGACTTCTGTGATATTTTTGATTAAGTTCTAGGGTGGTTTTTTTTTAGGATACATTTTCCTGTGGGTTTTTTTTAGAGGACAGCACTATATATGTCAGTAAAAAAAATAAAAATATATTAAATGTAATATTAGATGTATCTAAAAAATCCATGCTCAGTCTTGTGTAATATAAATTTGAAAATCTTTAAAAAAAATATCAATTTTTAAAAAAGTAGAAAAAATTTAAAAAATTATAAATTTTTATAATTTTTTAAAAATTTTAATTAAATATGCAGTTAATTTTTTTTAAATGCACTTTTATTTGAATATTGAAATGCAGTGAGTTCCCCATTTGAAGCATATTTTTTAAAATAAACAAGATTGTTGAAAAGGTAAACCGTCCCCTTAATAAGCCATTACACAGCTGTATTGGCAAAACTCTGCATTTAGTATTATGAACATGAAATTTGAAACTAATGTGTTTTCTAATCTTATTGCAGATTAAGAAGTTAAAAGCCATTTATCATCTTTGAGAACAAACACATTCATAAAATAGTACTTTATGAATATTTATTGCCAAAAACAAGAAAACAGAATCTCTTTTACGAAAACCTTATTTAAAATCGAAAAGCATTTTATATATTTGCTTACCAAATGCATATTTTTTACATTAATTCAATATTCATCTCAGTTGTTCAGTTTCAGACGTCGAAAATCACTTTAATATAATCTTGATTTTTTTTATGATGCATTTCTTCAGATAAAAGAAAAGAAGGAAAAAAAAAAGAAATCAGAACCATTTTTACGAAAACCTTTATAATTCCTATTTATTTAACCTATCGATATTTTTTAAAATCGAGAAACATTTTACATATTTGGCCACGAAATGCAAATTTTTTATATTAGTGCAATATTCAACTCAGTTCTCCAGTTTCACACGTCGAAAATGATATTAATATAATTTTGATTTTTTTATGATGTTGTATTTCTTCAGGATAAAGGCAAGGAGTAACAAAAGAAAGCAGAACGATTTTTACGAAAACCTTATTTAAAATTGAGGAGCATTTTGATGCATTTCTCTACAAAATGTAACTCAGAGGTCCAGTTTTAAACGTGGAGCATTAATATAATCTTGACCCTTTTTTATGATGTTGCATTTCTTCAGGTAAAAGAAAAAAAAAAGAAACGAAACGAAAGAAAGAAAAAGAAAGAAATGAAACAAAAGAAAGAAAATTAAATGCAACCATTTTTACGAAAACCTTATTTAAAATAGAGAAACATTTTACATATTTGCTCACGAAATGCGAATTTTTGATATTACTGCAATATTCACCTCAGTTCTGCAGTTTAAGACGTCGAAAACGACATTAATATTATCTTGATTTTTTTATGGTGTTGTATTTCTTTAGGTTAAAGAAAAGAAGCAAAAAAAGAAAGCAGAACAATTTTTGAGAAAATCTTATTTAAAATCGAGGGGCACTTGATGTCCCTACGAAATGCAAATTTTTTATATTAATTCATCTCAGTTCTCCAGTTTCAGACGTCGAAAATGACATTAATATAATCTTGACTTTTTTTATGATGTTGCATTTCTTCAGGCAAAAGAAAAGAAGGAAAAAAGAAAGCAAAACCATTTTTAAGAAAACCTTTTTGAAAATCGAGAAACATTTTATATATTTGCGCGCGAAATAAAAATTTTTGATAGTTGTGAAATATGCATCTGAGTTCTCCAGTTTCAGATGTCGAAAATGACATTAATATTATCTTGATTATTTTATGGTGTTGTATTTCTTTAGGTTAAAGAAAAGAAGCAAAAAAAAAAGAAAGCAGAACAATTTTTGGGCAAATCTTATTTAAAATCGAGGGGCACTTGATGTATTTCCCTACGAAATGCAAAATTTTTATATTAATTCATCTCAGTTCTCCAGTTTCAGATGTCGAAAATGACATTAATATAATCTTGACTTTTTTATGATGTTGCATTTCTTCAGGCAAAAGAAAAGAAGGAAAAAAGAAAACAGAACCATTTTTAAGAAAACCTTTTTGAAAATCGAGAAACATTTTATATATCTGCGCGCGAAATAAAAATTTTTGATAGTTGTGAAATATGCATCTGAGTTCTCCAGTTTCAGATGTCGAATATGACATTAATATTATCTTGATTATTTTTTTTTATGATGTTGCATTTCTCCAGGTAAAAGGCAAGAATGAAAAAAAGAAAGCAGATCTATTTTTACGAAAAGCTTATTTAAAATCGAGGAGCACTTTATATATTTGCTTACCAAAAGAAAATTTTTTATATTAATTCATCTCAGTTCTTCAGTTTCAGATGTCGGAAATGACATTAATATAATCTTGATTTTTTTTTCTTGTGATGTTTTACTTCTTCGGGTAAAATAAAAGTAGGAAAAGATGAAAGCAGAACTACTTTTACGAAAACCTTATTTAAAATCGAGGAGTACTTTATGTATTTCTCTACGAAACGCAAATTTTTGAGATTAGTTCAATATTCATCTCAGTTCTCCAGTTTCAAACGTCAAAACATGACATTAATATAATCTCGTTTTTTTTTTTTTATGAGGTTGCATTTTTCAGGTAAAAGAAAATAAGATACGAAAACCTTATTTAAAATAGAGGAGCACTTGAGATGTTATTTCCTATGAAATGCGAATTTTTTATACCAATTCATCTCAGTTCTCCAGTTTCAGACGTCGAAAATGACACTAATATAATCTTGATTTTTTTAATGATGTTTCATTTCGACATGTAAAAGAAAAGAAGGAAAAGAAGAAAGCTGAATTACTTTTACGAAAACCTTATTTTAAATCGAGGAGCACTTCATGTATTTCCCGACGAAATGAAAATTTTTTATATTTGCACTATTTCTAACAGTGACAAATGCCATAATTTAGGAGTTTGATTTATAGTTATTTTATGCGCAGTTTTGTAATTAAATTAATCACGAATCCTTCTTAATACACTGATTGTCTAATTTATGATCCTTTTAGTTAAAAAAATAATAATAATAAACATAAATCAAAATCTTAGAAGCTGTCATTTGACACCGGCTGTGTTAATTCAATATTCATCTCAGTTCTCCAGTTTCAAACGTCAAAAATGACATTATTATTATTATTATTATTATTATTATTATTATTATTTCATGATGTTGCATTTCTTCAGATAAAACATCAAGCAGAAAGGAGAAAATGTGCTGAAAAATAAATAATGAAATACAATTTATGTTTATTTTTGTTTCTTACACTCTTTTATTTAGCATAACGTAGTTCATGTATGTAAAAGCGGAATTTTGCAAACCATTTTTCACCCAATTGCTGATAGGCTAGAATTATAAAAAATATGTCCAAAGATGTATTTTCGATGACAATGCAACATTTTAATAATTTTAAGCCATTTTTAGGTGCGTTCGTAATTATATAAATACGCAGCGCCTATAGTCGTCGTTCGGTCCGTCTGTCTGTCCGTCCGTCCGTCCGTCTGGCCGTCTGTCCGCATATAACAGAGCAAAAACTACCCAACCGAATGGTCTGAAATTTTAAATATATAAATGTTGCAAAATTTTGTCGTGTCATTTCAAATTTTATGAAAATCGGATGTATAGTTTAATTACAGGGACAGTCAAAAGTTTTCCGTTACATTACGGCCAATGGGAAAAAATGATTGCAAGTGCATTTTAATGATGTTACAGCCTTCCGAATGGTCTGAAATTTTAAATATATAATTGTTGCAAAATTTTGTCGACTCATTTTCAATTCTATAAAAATCGGATGTATAGTTTAATTACAGGGACAGTCAAAAGTTTTCTGTTACATTACGGGCAATGGGAAAAAATTATTTCAAGGGCATTTTAATGATGTTACAGCCCTTTGAACAGCATGAAATTGATATGCACTTATGAAGTGTACTAAAATATACGTTCAGTACAATATGCGGTGCAAAAAATATTTATAAAACTAGTTATAGTACGAACGCACCTCATTTGCCACGTTTGAATAACAATTTCCAACTTGTTCCGTTAGTCGGGAGCAGGTGATAATTCGCCAAATATTGTTTATGGTGATAACAATGTACGAGTCTAAACTGTGCCGCCAACTTATATGGCTTGTGGGGCGCGGGCTCACCCAATAATTTAATCTTTCCGTCTACCCAATTTCTATTTCTCTCTTTCTTTACTTATTTAATCACTGAAATAAAATTTGATTTTATTGACGTTCTTGAAATAATTTTTTTTTTTTTAAATAGTAAGGTCACCAATTAGACTTACAGCAGCACTGAAAGCCACTTCAGCGGATGCATAATTAAATTTCTCTCAAAAACAGATTTCCTGCCTATTTTGTTTCAGTCTTAATGTCTTGAATCGATAATGCTTGGGTGACAAAAATGTAGCTTTTCTTGACATCTAGTGCCTTGCACTTTCAATAGTCAGCAATTTGGATGCTTTTATAATAAGTATTAATGCATTTATAAGAAAGAAATTGTAAGGATATAATTTATTTAAATTATAATAATTTTATATTAGAAAAATCATAATTTAACTTCCTCTTTGGTCATTCGCTCCTTCCTCATCCCTCTCTCCATACACACGCACTCAGAGGGAAAATTTGTATGTGTTATCCTTCTATATATAAAAAAAAGTTTTGATTTGGAAATGGACCAATGAAAATCTGCGTAGATATTCCGGGTAGAACTCATCCAATTTAAATGCTTATGCCAAGGCCTCCTTATCGAAATAACAGGCCTCGCAATCGCTAAGTTTCCTTTGTCCGCTGTACACGTGGTTAGAAACCACATGGTTTACCGTGACTAGCACCATCTAACGTGAGAAACAGGAATATTTTTTAATTTGTTTTCCATTTGTCTTTTACCATTTTCTTTACGATGTGCTTTGTAGTTTGCAAATGATAGTTGTTAATCTTAAAATTTTCATATGTTCTAGACATTTTATTTAATAAATGAACTTATTTTACTGTTAAACAAAAGAATGTTTACTGCTGTATTCCGTTATGTAAATAAATGATGATAATAATAATAATAATAATCAGGAAAGAAAATTATTTTACCATGAATTTCTCAGTGATATTAGTTATTGAAATAAATGGATAGCATCAAGATCCGGAAAATGTAAAATATTTCATTTTCTCTTTTATATTTTCAAATATGTGATTTATTTTATTTCTGCTATTTCTTTTCTTTTCACAATTAATTTCACCTTACAGTATTAATTTAACATCGCTCCTTCAATTTGTTTCAATGCACAGTCTCATTTATTTATTTATTGGCCTATCATTTGTTTTATTTTTGAAGGTATGGGGATCATTTCAGTTTAACATACTTTAAATGAAAGCTTCACTGTTTTTTCGTATAAAGTTTGTATGTATTAATCTATGGAAAGTTTCATAATTGGCTCCACAGCCAATTGGCATATCTTGGCGGGCATAGTTTGGTGCGTAATTAATTTCCTTGTTTTAACTCACATATGTTATGTGAGTTTTACTAAAATGTATCAAAGTATTTTAGGAAAGTTAAAACACGCATAGATACACAAAAAAACAGACTGAAGTCATAAACACTTAAAAAATTGGAAAAATAAAGTTTAATAATCACTTAAATTTATACATGTCCCTCAACTTTCCGCAAATACCTTATTCTTGTCATGCTACGATTTTGGTGTTTGTAAATCTTAATTTGAGTATTCTTCCTTAATCAGACCTAGAGCCAATTGGCGTGAGTGTAGTTTGGCGCAAAATTAATTTTATTTTTAAACCGTATACTTGATACCACATTATTCCAGCATCGCGTTTTTGCAGTCAACTTTGACTGTGGAACAGATTACAGAACATTAGCTAATACTACATTATATAATAATAAATCGGTATTTTTCAAGTATAGAGGCCTTGGCGATAGAAGAAAATTTGGCAACGTAATTTCTGGAAGCATATTCACTGTTTCACATAAAGAAGCAATATTTTCCAATATTTGTACAATTTATTTAATATAAAAAAGGCATTTATCTATTTTATATACAAATATAAACAAATCGTATATAAAATACAATAATAATATCTAGAAACTAAATTTATACATGTAAATTCGGCACAGATGTCATATTGGCGCGATTTTTTTCTGGCCTAAATGTCATATACGCACCGGATACTTAACTGGCACCAAAGTGTCGTTATTTTGCTTGATATGGTTATCCGGATATAGATGATATGGTAACGAGGTTTTCGCAAAATTGGCGTCGAAAAAAAATCGCGCCAATATGGGGCGTATATGACATCTGTGCCGTAAACTCTTATAAAACAAGCTGACAGTTCATAAGTTTTGTTTTCATAACTGTTTATATCAATCGGCAACAAATCGCTCTTTCCGAAGCCCAAATTGTGCCAAGATTTAAAAAAAAAATAACCCGCAAAGTCCTATATACTGAAAATTGTACTTGTTAGTTATCCCGTCGACCAAATTACTGTCGCCAAATTGCAAGATTAAATGCCAATAATGGTTTGCCATAAATTAATTAATTTTAAGATTAAATGCCAATAATGGCCAATAAAACCAATATTGCGACGTTTTATTTGTATTTTTATTAATGTTATACTAATTTATTTGTTTTTTCGTTATTTAAAATAAAAAAAAATGTGTCAATTTGTAGAACTTGGCGAGTAGTTTGGCGATTTATATAATTTGGCGAAATTGGTCGTCGGGATAACTAACAAGTACCCTGAAAAAATATCAATAAATCTTATATTTAAATCTTCATTTTTGATATGTTTCATTTTTTAAAGCCAGAACATAATTGTGCGAAATATTTTTTTTACGCCTTTATTTTACTGGAATTCGAAAAATATTTTATACAATTTTGCCAAGTACACAACATTTTCAATTTTTTACTATGCATTTGTTTATGGAGTATTACCAGGAGCATACACCAGGTGGCGTAACTTACGGGACAAAGTCAGCTAATAAGTTGGCAATTATCGGGGACATTTTCACCCATAGGCTTTCTCCGGATTGTCAAGTCTGTTTTATGATAAGGGAGTCTTGGCTTAAGCATGGCCATAGCCTACTATGATATATAACGGCCCGCACATTTCGCCGAAAAAGTGAAATCGGAACCAACTTCAAACCCTGAACCAAAACTTCACAACGTGCTCTTTGTTTACATTTATACCGTGCCCAGATAGAAGTTTGTTTCTCATCGTCGAGGTTTCAGAATCATTGATCGTATTTTCATGTAATAAATAAAATATTTATATTCTTCAATTTCCTTCGATTTAAAAGGCTATTTTACACAAATTGTAGCATTTTAGTGTTACATATACTTTTAAGATTAGCTAAATTATTTATTGTTTACCTTGATCGTTTGGTTCATTCATGAAAAATGCCGGTTCTGTTATTCTTTTTTGAATGTCCTGTATTTATATAAAAATAGCTTGGTTTCATATACACGTTTTAAAATTAAAATTTGATTTTTATCAAACTACAGTTCTCATAACTGACTTGAAGCAGCTATTTTTGATTAATTTACTGTTACCGGTAAAATATTTGTTTTTAATATCGCCCGAACCAAGAAGAAGAAGAAAAAAAAAAGCCGATCTTCCTTAAACATTAAATATTCTTATTTTTAATCAGAGAAAGAAATGGTGATCACGGATTTAAATATCGTTGCAATATTCTATGTTATCCAAGCAATTTTGATTAAATCATGTAAGGGTATTTGTTACTTAATAAATTACATTTATTAATTATTACAAGGAATTTTATGAGTATTTTAATGTATTAAAAAAAAATTCTATCAGTTTTATTGTTTCAGCAGTGAAAATAGTAAATAAATGGTACTTAGTTATCCCGTCGACCAAAAATCTATCGCCAAACTATAAGATTAAATGCCAATAATGCTTGATCGTAAATGTCACATTCACTTGACTGTAAGCAAGTTACACGTGTTTATGTCATCAAGTGATTTTTATTTCGACGTTTTATTTGTATATTTATTAATGTTATACTAATTTATTTGTTCTTTCGTTATTTAAAATAAAAATTATGTCAATTTGTATAATTTGGCGAGTGTTTTAGCGATTTATATAATTTGGCGAAATTGGTCGTCGGGATAACTTAGTGGTACCAAATAAATTTGTGACATTGATGTTTTAGACTAAGTATGTGTTTTTTTTATTTATATATTTTTATGTGTGTTGGTTTAACAGTTTTAAAGAGAAACACATTATATTAGTTACTTAAATAGAACTTTACATTTACATTGATATGGACAGTTTATAATAACCTTTAACAGCTGTATTCGAATTAGCTGTCATTTCTAAGCTTGATTGGAATGTCAGCAGAATTGTAAACGTAACCATGGCGACATGACGTAATTTTGGTGTTTGTTTACATATCGACCCTTCCCAGGTTGTTTCAGTTAAGGTCAGAGTCAAATTTCAATTTTGGGCTGGGTATCAGAGTCCTCTGGCGAGCGACTTCATACATTAAACGCAAATCAGTCTGCCTGTAGTAGTATCTAAGTATGCCTTGAGGCCTTTCTTCGTTAATATTAAAAAAAACTGTCGTATACAAAAATATGGAAATCGGTGGTATTATAAAGAAATAATTGATAAACACGCTGATGCAGACAGTTTTCAAATCGAAGAATTACTTTCAGAGATATTTAATGCTAAAGTTGGACAAAATCGTTCCATTAAAAAAGTTTTATTGGAGCAAAAACTATACATGAGAATTTAATCATTTTTAGATCATTTTATAGGTTATAAGTTCCCGGTGTGCAGATTGCATTTATTTTTTTTATTTGACTATTTTATGAGGTTTTATTTCTATTTTAAATTCAAATTTTCAGTATTTCGAGAGATATTTTTTACAAATTTAAAAAATGTTATTAATTTAAACTGTTACCAACTGTATAAACAGCGCAAACAATAATGTTTACTTCAAATTAAAAATTTATTTACACGGGACTATTGTAAACAGAAAAAAAAATTAAAATTAGAATAAAATGATTACATGTTAAAAGCAGGAAAATTGCGTCGTAAGAACCATATTTACACTGGAATTTTAAAAGAGAAACAAAATGTTAAAATAAAAAAATCATTACTATGCGTTAAAACCTGTAAATGGAGGAAATTACGTCATATTTAAAATGGCAAAAAAATATGGCAAAACAATTTAAATTAAAAAATATATCTGCGCGAGGCATTTACTTGATATTTTTAGATAATATTTTCAACTATTATCGTGAATTCGAAGACAGCGCAAATAATATTTCCTTCTAACAACAAAAGTATTTTCACGTGAATATTAATAAGAGAAATAAAACTTTGGTGTAAATTACGTCAGATTTAAAAGGATACATTTAAAATGAATTATTTAAAGAACTATCTCATAGCGCTGTTAAAAAATACCGGGAGACAATGACACTGTTTACTTAATTCATTTTACATTAGCTTATTTTCGAATGTTTAACTAATTTTTTTAATTAAATACGAAAACAGCCATTGTATCTTTTAACAGCAGCAGATATGGTCTTAAAAATCCCCAATCCAAGAAAAACGAATGGAAACCCGTTTACAGAGAGATCGCTACTGTTTTTTTTTCTTTAATTTTAATTCAATATTTTTAAAGCCTATCAAATTAGCGTGCTTTTTGGATTTTGGTGTCCCTGAACGGAGGTTGGCGAGCGTAGCTCGTAGGGGGCAGAGCCCCCTAGTCGTACTAAAAAAATTTTGTGCCCACCCAATATTATTCAAAAGTTGGAGCTACTGAGTCTCAACACCAATGGAGTTAATTATGCGCCAAACCATGCTCGCTAAGATAGCATTTTGTAGCCAACTAGAAGTATGAAATTGCTAACTGCATTCGACATTGTTTATCATATATGTTTACATGTGTGTGAGCATGTACTATATGTGTATGTATGTGTGCTTATATATTGCTTGGATATATTAAAAAACAAAACAAAAAAACATAGGGGTATCATGCATTTAACATATTATTTTTCATCAATTTTCACATATTGGTACATAATACAAGGGCATATTTTACTACCTCAAAATAATCCTCATTGTTTTTTAAATGTTATTTATATACTCACTTTTTATTTTATAATATTCGTTTTTAAACTAGTTAATTTAATCAATGCCCTTCTATTTACTTATTTTTATATACTTACTTAATTTATTTTATATTTACTCAGTACTTATTAAGTTTATTCCTATTTCTTTCATTCTACTTTAAATATATGTTAATCTTAATCATTTCTTAATTTTTCATTTTAGGCTTAATGCCGACAAAATTGGACGAAATAACACATCTTCACTATGAATTAATAAACAAGCACCTCTGATGATTCTGTGGGTTGTTCATAGTTTTTTATTTTGCATACTGGTTTCCTATATTCATTTCTTGTTCATCTTTAAAACTTTACCATTTGTTCATATATTTGTGATTCCATCTTTATTATATATATATAAAATAAAGGCTTCCACAAAAATTTCAAAATTTTAAAACTTTTTTAAGGGTCGCTACCAACATTTGAATCTTTTTTAAAAATTAAAAATTGACATATTTTGTAATCTAATATTATATTACTAATACAGATGCATAGTCATTTCCAAATTGAATCATGGTATGATATTAGGCTGTAAAAACTGTCATTTGTTTCAAGTTTCAACATATTTACACAGTCTGTTGTCCAAACACAGACAGGAGTATTTCATGTCTATACTCTATTTCACCTCAACTTGGCAGCATTGTGAAAGGTACAGAATCTAACATTCCGCCTTGAAAAATAGTTCTCCCTTATTTTTTAATCTTAAATAGCTAAAACGCGTAAAAATTTATACGATAATGTTTATAAATCATAGAATTTGATTTTTTGATATTCGTAAAATGTACTAAATGGAAATATTCGTATCAGAAGCCATATATTTCATGTCTACACTCTATTTCACCTCAACTTGGCAGCATTGTGAAAGATAGAGAATCTAACTTTCCGCCTTGAAAAATAGTTCTCTGTTATTTTAGGTAGCTTTCTTTACAAAAAAGCTACCTATTGCAGCCGTTCGGAGGAAAGGGATTTCAAAAAATTTTGGTATATTTTCATCGATCATGACCCCCAGACCCCGAAACCAACCTCCGTTCAAAATTGATATATATATATATATATATATATATATATATATATATATATATCTATATATATATATATATATATATATATATATATATATCTGACCTATGTCACACTGTAACTACCGTAATTATGAACCGATTTCAATGTAATTCGGTGTGTACATAGTACATACCAATGTCTCGACCGAGTTCGTTGGCCAGCTTCATCCGCCGTTTTGTTTCAAAATGGCGGCCATTTAAAAATTTTTAAAAAAATTTAAAACTTGAAATGTGGTACCAAAAAATTAAAAATGGAAAAATATTTTTTTCTTATGTATTTGACCTTTATACAAAGATTCCGGAGCAGTTTTTGTTTCGTCTATATCTTAAAAAATGGCTGAGTTATAGCATTTTGAATTTCTAGCGTGGCTGACATTTTGAAACGTCCTGAAATTTGTCACGCGATAAAAGGCGTATTTATGAACCGATTTGGATGTAATTCAGTGTGTACATAGTACATACCAATCTCTCGACCGAGTTCGTTGGCCAGCTTCATCCGCCGTTTTGTTTCAAAATGGCGGCCATTTAAAATTTTTAAAAAAATTTAAAACTTGAAATGTGATACCAAAAAATTAAAAATGGAAAAATATTTTTTTCTTATGTATTTGGCCTTTATACAAAGATTCCGGAGCAGTTTTTGTTTCGTCTATATCTTAAAAAATGGCTGAGTTATAGCATTTTGAATTTCTAGCGTGGCTGACATTTTGAAACGTCCTGAAATTTGTCACGCGATAAAAGGCGTATTTATGAACCGATTTGGATGTAATTCAGTGTGTACATAGTACATACCAATCTCTCGACCGAGTTCGTTGGCCAGCTTCATCCGCCATTTTCTTTCAAAATGGCGGCCATTTAAAATGTTTTTAAAAATTTTAAATTTGAAATGTGGTACCAAAAAATTGAAAATGGAAAAATATTTTTTCTTATGTATTTGACCTTTATAGAAAGATTTCGGAGCAGTTTTTGTTTCGTCTATATCTTAAAAAATGGCTGAGTTATAGCATTTTGAATTTCTAGCGTGGCTGACATTTTGAAACGTCCTGAATTTTGTCACGCGATAAAAGGCGTATTTATGAACCGATTTGGATGTAACTTCGTTTATACATAGTACATACCAATGTCTCGACCGGGATCGTTGACCAGCTTCACCCGCCATCTTGTTTAAAAATGGCGGCCATTTAAATTTTTAAGAAAAATTTAAATTTGAAATGTGGTACCAAAAATTGAAAATTGAAAAAATATTTTCTTCTTATGTGTTTGACTTTGATAAAAAGATTCGGGAGCAGTTTTTGTTTCGTTTATATCTTAAGAAATGGCTGAGTTATAGCATTTTGAATTTCTAGCGTGGCTGACATTTTGAAACGTCCTGATTTTTCTCACGTAATAACAGGCGTATTTATGAACCGACTTGGATGTACCTTGGTGTGTACATAGTACATACAAATATCTCGACCGAGTTCGTTGGCCAGCTTCATCCGCCATCTTGTTTCAAAATGGCGGCCATTTAAAAAAATAAAAAAATAAAAAAATTTAAATGAGATACCAAAAAATTGGAAAATTAAAAAGATTTTTTTGTATGTGTTTGACCTTAATACAAAGATTCCGGAACAGTTTTTCTTCCGTCTATATCTAAAAAAAAATGGCTGAGTAATAGCATTTTGAATTTCTCTTGTGGCTGACATTTTAAAACGACCTGATTTTTGTCACGCGATAACAGGCGTATTTATGAACCTATTTGGATGTAACTTGGTCTGTACATAGTACATACCAATGTCTCGACCGAGTTCGTTGGCCAGTTTTATTCGCCATCTTGTTTCAAAAGGGTTGCCATTTTAAAAAAAATTAAATTTAAAATTCAAAATGAGGTATTAAAAAATTGGAAAATGAAAAAGATTTTTTTTATGTGTTTGGCCTTGATACAAAGATTCCGGAGCAGTTTTCGTTTCTGAAAATTTGTTCTTTTGTTGATATCTTAAAAAAATGGTTGATTTATAGCACTTTGAATTTCTAGCAAGGCTAATATTTTGAAACGATCTTGTATTTGTCACGCGATAACACACGTATTCGCCTATTTCGATGTAAGAAGGCATGTGGATAGTATACATCAACACCTCGACCAAGTTCGCTGGCCAGATTCATCAGCCATCTTGTTTCAAAATGGCGGCCATTAAATTAAAAAATATATATATATTTAAAGTGAGGTGCAAAAAAATTAGAAATTGAAAAAGGTTTCTTTCTTAAGTATTTGATCTTGATATAAGGATTCAGGATCATTTTTTGTTTGTCTTTACCTTAAAAAATGGCTCAGATATAGCAGTTTCAATTTCTACTGTGGGTGACATTTTGAAAAATCTGATTTTTTCCATGCGACAGCACTCCTATATATTAACCGATTCCGATGTGAGTGAGCATGTGCACAGCAATTACTAAGGTCTCGACCAAGTTCACTGGTTAGCCTCATCCACCATGTTGTCTTAAAATGACAGGCACTTTAAGAAATTGCCGAATTTGGCAGCCAAATATAAGTTACTTTAAAGAAAAGCAGCTTGGATAAAGCTGACTAATTTCGCGAAATTCTCATTCATTATATTGATAAAAATTAGTATTGAATCTCCTATATTCGGTTTCCACTAAATTGAGCTTCGTGTGTTTGCATGATATAAGTTGGCTTTTTTTAAATAAGGATTATGAAAGCTACCTCTTCCTCCCGGCACTGGCCGGAAGGACTTTTTTAATTTTAAATATCTAAAATGCGTAGGAATTTATAAGATAATGTTTATAAATTATAAAATTTGATTTTTTTTTATCTTCGTAAAATGTCGTACTAAATGACCATATTCGTATCAAAAGCAGAGCACAAAACTTAAAAAAGGTTTTCCGCAAGCGGTCTTTTGACTGTTCACTGGGATTGCAAAATTTTAGAAGACATTTCAGGATCTAAAACTGTAGACAGATTACCCGTTATTTTTTCAGGTAAATGTACTGACTATTTAACCAACTGTTCCAAAACTTCAGTCAGATAACAGGTGAAGCAATAGCTTCTGCTGTTAACGAAACATTGGAGTTGTGGGGATTACAAGCAAGTAAAATGTATGACTTTTGATATAGACTTTGTTAATACCCGATTATCAGGAGAAGCTTATGCTCTTCCGGATTAGAATATGAACAAAGGAATGATTTGGCTTGACGTTATTATATCCTTGAAATTATGCTTGAGGAAGTTGTTGTTAAATCTCTCGGAGTTTCAACCGGACCAGACATACCGTTATTCAAACGATTTAAAATTTCGTGTGTGTCTATCAATTATGGAATATTTCAGACTCCTATAACTGACACTTTAATCAATGAAAAAGATAACACATAATGCATCAGAAATTAGAGAATTTGCTCAAAATCATCTTAATGATTTTAAACAAAGGGACGATTACAAAGAACTGACAGAGCTTGCCATCATTTTCTTAGCAAGAGTACACAAAAGAGGTGTTTACATTAGAGCCCCAGGTGTATTGCATCGGGTTCCATGGATGGTAAAGGCCATATACACACTCAAGATTTATTTATTTAAAGATCAGTTTAAACTCTCTAAGCAGTAAGAATCTGGAGTTCGTGAAGTTTGGTCGTTTGTGGTGAAAATCTACATTCACAGTTGGTATCAGATCCAATGATTTATCGTTCGTGAAGAACTTGAAAAAAGTCGAAAATGTAAACGAAATCATTTCTTTGTGTGCTTTGAAGAAGTTCCTAGGACATTTCTGTACTTCACAGAAGAACTAGTTGCTTTTGCATTTTTCGATGTTAATGTCTTTTTTGAAAGTAAAAGGAAAATGATGCGTGCTTTGAAAAAATAAGAAAATTATGAACCCTTGAAGCGCACACGTGCTGATCCTGATTGCATTCTCCAAAATGACTTGCAACATTCAAACCTTGGTAGCGACCGGTAAAAAACGTTTTAAAATTTTGAAATTTTTGTGGAAGTACTTATTTTATACATAGAACAAAATTGGAGGGTGCCCCATAGTAAATTTAAAAGTTAATTTTTAAGGACCACCCTAATATATAGACATTATACGTATTTAATTGTATCAACAATTATTAAATTAACTAATCACTAATGAACTTTTTAATAACAACTAGATCCAATCACGTATAAATGAAGTATTAAAAAATCATAACATTTAAAATAAGCGAAAGGCAAATATTATCAGGAAGGTGAATGTATAAAAAAAAGATAAATAAATAACAATAAATATGTAGGAAATCCTAAATATTTGAAATATTTTGTCAAGCTTTATGTAACAATAACAATTTAACCACTTGGGGACGAGCGACCCGTATACGTGCCGCATAAAGCGCTCAGAATCCTGGTTTTCCTCACCAGTAAAATTCTACTGTAAAATTTGCCTTATTTAATCAGTGCATTTTCTCGATTCAAGAAGACACAAATTTCTGTTTTTAAAAAACGGTGACAAAAGATTAAAAATTTCGCAAAAGGCTCCCGTCGCGAAAGGGTTAACCAATTAAACCAGACCAGAAAAAAATGAATCATTATCAGCACCAATAAATTCACTGTAAGAAATGTAGGATATCAAAATTGAATTACATTAATTCAATAAGAAGAACTACAAAATGAATGTAAAAAGGGAGAACTATCATGAATAAAAATGGGATAAAATTGGAACTAATGATTCGTAACTCGTTTTCAAGGGCAATATTACGATATCATTAGTAAAATACGGTTAATTTCTGAAGTAGAAATAATAATAAGCACCGCTTAAATGCATATTTTTACTATTGCCCGATTAACCGCAATCAGAAAAAATACGAAAGAAATATATCGATAAATAAATCCATAAAATTTGAACCATCAAGCCATGCACAATAAAAATGAATCATGTGAGTTAAAAACTTACATATTAATATAAACAGTTAGTAATTTAAATCTCAGAATTTAAATAAATTCATGCATCCATACCAACACGGCTAATACTTTTACACGTGTATTTACATGCGTTTCTGTTAATGGCGAATTCTGACAATTTAAAAAGAGCATATTAAGGGTGTAATTTTATTAATAACATAAATATAATAATTATTAAGTATTATCGTAATAAAACTAAACATAATAAATTATATATATATATATATATATATTATATATGTGTGTGTATAATAAGTCCAAAACAATACTTTAAATAAAATCGAAGCTTCAAAAACGAAAACAAATTCCTTTTGTTGAAAACCTTATTTAAATTCGAGAAACATTTTCACAGTGTGTTTGTCCACGAAATATAAATTTTAATATTGGTTTGATATTCATCTCGGCTATTCAATTTTTGAGATCTAAAATAATATTCATATAACCTCGATTTAAAAAAATATGATTTACATCAATCAAGCGAAACGAAATGAGTATGTCGAAAATTGAAGAAATCAATTTTTTATTTATTTATTTTACTTTCTGAATGTGACGTTATTGAATCTAAAAGGGTAGGGAGAAATTTTGAAATTCATTCATTATTTATTCTTAGAAAAAACATTTTAGAACCTTTTGAATTGTGTTACTTCATGCTTATGATTTAAAGGTAGAAAATAATAGATTTATGTTTCAATGAAATATTTATGAATATATAATGAGAAATGTTAATGTCTCAGTTTCAGACTGTTGCATGTTTTCTGTAATAAATATTTATCTGCTTCAGGTCTGTCCCACCTTCTATTAAGCAGTAAAGATGATACGGGATTAGTCCTAACCCGTGAGCCTGAGCCAGGATCTGGGATCGAAACGGCTAGATTTTTATACAGGTCTTCGGGTTTGGGCGGGTTCGGTTTAGGTTTGAGTCCTGCATCGGGTCGTGTTACCCACTTTTATCCCCACCCAACCCGCGGTTCGGATCTGGTCGAGTTGGCGCTATATTTTTTTCGTTGTGGGTCGGGTTGACTTCTACTTTTTTTCTGCGAATTGGGTTCGGGTAGGGTTGACTTTCATTGTTTCGGGTTCGAGTCAGTTTCGGGTTGGGTATTGACTCTTGCTGATCGGGTTTGGGTTGACTCGATTTTTCAAAATAGTCCAAGATATTTTTTCAGGTTAAAAATCTATATACAATAAGACCTCCATGATAGACACTCCCGAAAAGCGGACGTCTCTATTTAGCGAAAACTTTTTCAATTCCTAACGCTTATATATTCGTACTCTTATACAAGCGAATAGTGAGTACCTCCCAATCTATACCATGTAGCATGTGTAGGTGCGCATAAACTATTACAAATACGAAGCATGTATTTTTGTGTTTAACAAAAACGAAATTTTGGTAATATTTTTCATATTCCAAGACACAAAAAAAAATGGTTCTTAAAGAATGAATAATCAATACTACATTTCTTATATACGTTTTATTCCTCACGAGGTAAATTGAATACTTATTCATTCATATTCAAATAACGTATTTATTTTCATTTGAAACATAATTCTTCTGAAAGTTTTTGTGAAAATCCCAACAACCCGACTTGCAAAAAATCTAAATATGACCCGCAAAAAATATTCTAGTGTGAATCTAATACGCAGAAAGAAAATTAGTCACCCCGACCCTAAAAAAGAAAATTAAAGACAATCCGATCCAATGCAGGACTCTATTCAACGAGGTGTCCGCTTTTCAGAGTTTTTGCCATAATTGATATTAAAGATTACAAATTTGTCCATTTTTCTAAATGAAACATAAAATTGGTATTAGAAATATAATTGTAGATTACTTTTCATAACTGCATTAAAACATTATTACTTTCCTTTCATTTCATTTCGGGTTCAGGTCGGGTTGCGGGTTAAAGTATTTCGGGATCGGATCGGGTGCGGGTTGAAATATGTCGGGGTAGGGTCGGGTTACGGGAAAATGTTTTTGCGAGGAAAATGTTTTTGGCGAGTTCGGTTCAGATTGCAGGTTGACTTCAAATGTAATTTTCAGGTTCGTGTACGAACCTGAAAATTAGGAAAATCAGGTTGTACCCGACCCACGTAGGCCTCTAAGTTCGATTAGGCTACGGCTCATAGTGAGAATTATGTTTATGCACAAACTTGAAAAAAAAAAAAAAAAAAAAAAAAAAAAACTTGGTGTTTGTGAAACAACAATATATTCTGAGATTCTTGAAGCGCTTTAAAATCCTTTAAATTCAGCTTAAGAGAAGATTGAGTTATTATTGATGGCATATAAAGAGAAATATTCTATCTCATTTTGAAGCCTTTGCACCATCAGTTTTAGCAACATAAAGAAGGCATGGAATATCCGTTGTCTACCCTTTCTTCTTGTTTTAAGCTCTCTCCCATAATTACTGAAAAACTAAAATCGAGTCTTTATGCTATAGTCGTGCAATGATATACATATATATACATATATATAAAGGCACGAATTGGGATTTTTTGTAGATTTCAACCACTGGTTGGGTATTAATAACAAATTTGTAATTTTAGGCAAATTTTCAGGGACATGGAAATCACGAAACGCTGTAATGGGGGAGTATTTAGGATTAATACTTATTTTTATGTAAGAAGAGAATTTTAAATTAGAAAATTAATTCTGAAACAATTCTAAAATGTTATTAACAATTTTCTATTGCAATTTCTATTTAAATATCGGGCTCTGGTGATGCAAAATTTTAAGGGCTTGGTTTAAATCGATTGAAATCGAGAATTAAATTTTCCTGAAATGGAGTCTATTTCAAAAATATTTGTAGGGAAAGGAGCCAGAAATCTTGTTCGCGTTATAATAAAGAAACATGCAAATATTATAGATAGTGAATTATTATTTTTGAAAAAATGCAATGCCAGTTAAAAAAGAGATAGTTCAGAATACAAGATGTCTAAAATAATGTCCCAGTTTCAATGGTGTATTATAACAGTTTAATTTAGACTATTTACAATAAATCATACATCAAATTGAAGGTAAGCTTACCTAGTTTTTCTTACAAATGTTCAACAACTGCACCTTTAGTTACATGGCTCACATCCAACCTAAAGTCCAAAACTTCGCACACTTCGGTTAACAAGTCCGGAGTAATGGAAGCAATAGTCCCTTCAATTCTGTATCTTAACTGTGGCAAACCGTTAGGTAACGGAGGAACGTAGACACGATCTTTTATAAAGCCCCAAAGGAAAAAATCGCATGACTCTAACGGCTTTTAAATCTTCAGCCCGGCAATAACGCTTTACGCTCAGGGGTCGTCATTTTGCGTTTGTGGCACTGCAAGCAAGTCAATAACAAAGCAGTACTCGCGCATGCGCTTATCTAAAACTGTTTGTATTACTCTTTATTTGTGACCTTGAACCAATGTTATACAACGCTTACAGTTGATACTATTAAAATATATAACTGGGACATTCTTTTATGAACATCCTACACTGTTAAAAATTTGCAGCATTCTGGCAGGTCATTTGACCGTTTTTTCCGAAAACGGTTACACAACCGTAATTTTAACACTATTCTGACCATATTATTGGGCATTTTATGGTCAGAATATAGTTAAATTATGGTTATGAAACCGTTTTTTCAAAAAACGGTCGAATGACCTGCCAGAATGCTGCAAAATTTTTAACGGTGTATATTTCAAAGGCCAAAAAGAAAACCTTTAAAGGACGCCATGGCGTCCTTTAAAGATTCACAGAAAGGTTGGCGCGCTGGACAACCCTGATCTACGTAATATAGTGTCATATATTCTGATATTAAAATAACGCAATAGATAATTTAATTTTAAATTTAATGAATAATCCATCTGCCGTTTGTAGTTTATATTTTACAGACAAATTTTTTCGTTTATAGAATGAATGTACATACATTACACCTAGCTTTATGTAATATTTTCTTTTGTAGAGTAGCATTCTTTAGAAAAAGTATCATTATTTATGCATTACCGAAATATATTTTGTAAAGAAAAGAAAACAGGTGTTTCAAGATTACTTTTTTTAAAAAAATAAATTCACAAAATAATGTTGAATAAACATTACGGAATTATCGATTTATTAATCATAAGAATTAATTTGTTTTTAAAAATAGCTACAGTGCTAAATTGATTACATTTTTATAGTGGGACTTAAAGCTTAAGAATAGTGTATATTAAAAAAAAATCATTTAAAGTTAAATTTCCAAAGGTTACTTATTTGCAGGATTTAAAAAAAAAAATATATGTATTCTGAGTAGGTTATTTTATAAAAGTTGAACTCTGCCTACCAGTAAGTGTCCGGATATATATCACACTTATATGTCATGATTGCTTGAATTGCTTCTCATATTTATTTATTTATTTTATTTATTTATTTATTTATTTTTTGTATTTTATGCAGAAGAAAATAATTAAAAGTTAAATTGGCTAAATTAAATATTTTATATTATTATTATTATTATTATTATTATTGCTTTATTATATAATTATATTTTATTATATATTTTATTATTATATATTATATTATATATCTTATTATTATACATTATATTATACATTTTATTTAATATTCTGTTACATTATCATATTTTTTTATCATTATATTTATACTTTTTAACTGAAAAAAGAAGAAAGAGTTTATTCAATTCCTACTATTAGTTCACACTCTCCCTATATTTATTTATTTATATATTTATCTTGTTCAAATTTTCAATCGTTAATAAAATACTCATTATTCATCCTATCAAGTTGAAATAAATTTTTTTGAACTTGTACTGGATGACAATTGGTGTTAATACAGTTTTTTCAAATATAAATTAATTAATTAAATTTTAATTAATTAATTTTAGTTTTGCATGGGAGACAAAATGGCGGCCATTGGTTATTGAAGATCAATGAAAGTATTTTCAATAAGGGGTTACCATAGGGGGGGGACCCTGTTCTATCGCCAAATACCGCCAAGTTTGTCGCCAACTTGGCGATATATCGCCAAATTTGGCGGCCAAAATGAGTCGCCAACTTGGCGATATCTCTAATATTTCGCCAAATTCCTATAGAGTTCCATTGTAAGCATACTTGCTTATAGAAAATCAACAAATTGAGATATTTTAATGCAACAAAAACTAATATTAGCTTAAGGGATTATATTAAATTTTTCTTTGATGACCTAAGTAGGAATTGACTTTAAAAACAAAATTTTTATATTACTTGCTTTTTTAATCATATAATCTCAATTAAAATGCAGATATCGTTCTAGAGACTCTTTGACACCTCGCTTTATTTTATGGAATAGAAAATAATTAAAAATTAAATTGGCTAAATTAAATATTTTATATTATTATTATTATTACTTTATTATATAACTAGGGGGCTCTGCCCCGTACGAGCCACGCTCACCAACGCCCGTTCAAACACAGCAAACTCTAAAAGCACGCTAATTTGATCGTCTTTAAAAAAATTCGGAGGAATGAATTATAATTAAAAAAAAAAACAGTGGCGATCTCCCTGCTATCGGGTCGTCTTTGATTAAATCAGATCAGTGAAACATGTGAAAGTAAGCTAATATAAAATGAATTAAGTAAACAGACTCTTTGTCTCCCAGTATTTTTTAATAACTCTATAAAAAAGTTTCTTTAAATAAGACATTTTAAATGTATCGTTTTAAATCTGACGTAATTTTCATCAAAGTTTTCATTCTCTTTTTAATATTCATGTGAAAATACCTTTGTTGTTAGAAAGGAAATATTATTTGCGCTTTCTTAGAATTCTCAACAATAGTTTAAAAAGATTATTTCAAAATATGAAATAAATGTCTCGCGCAAATAGGTTTTTAAATTTAAACTGTTTGGCAATATTACGGTTTGGCCATTTTAAATATGACGTAATATCCTCCATTTACGATTTTTAATTCATATTAATGAATTTATTATTTTACAATTTTCTTTCTATTTTAAAATTCACGTGTAAATATAGTTTTTATGACGTAATTATCCATATTTTCAAGCTTTTAATACGTAATTCTCATTCGAAAGTTTTTTCTGTTTATATAATAGTCACGTGTAAATAAATTTTTAATTTGAAGGAAATTATTATTCTTTGCGCTATTTTTAAATTTGGAATCAATTTAAAATAATACTCTTTTCTAAAAGTTGTAAACAATATTTCTCGAAATGCTGAAAATTTAAATTTAAAATGTAAATAAATCCTCAAAAGATGAGACAAATTAAAAAAAATAAATACAGTCTGCACAGCGGAAACTTCTAATGTATATCCTCAGAAAAAAGTATTGCATTCCTATGTATAGTTTTTGCTCCTATAAAACTTTTTTAATGGAACGATTTTGGCCAACTTTAACACTAATTAGCTCTTAAAATAATTCTTCGATTTGAAAAATATTTGCATCAGCGTATTTATCGAACCTTTCTCTATAATACCACCGAATTTCATATTTTTGTATGCAATACTTTTCTTAATATTAACGAAGAAAGACCTCCGGTCACAAAAAATTCAAAACCGTCGGCGGTGACAGCGTTAGTTACTTTTTTTTAGAACAGAGAGATTATATTTTATTATATATTTTATTATGATACATTATATTATATATTATATATTATATGTTTTATTTCATATTCTGCTATATTATCATATCTTTTTTTTATCATTATATTTATATTTTTTAATTGAAAGAAGAAGAAAGAGTTGATTTTTTTTAGTCAAATAGTCTCAATTAAAATGTAGATATCGTTCTAGACATCATTGAAACCTCGCTTTTTTATGGAGTAGAAAATAATTAAAAACTAAATTGGCTAAATTAATTGTTTTATATTATTATTACTTTGTTATATAATTATATTTTATTATTATTTTATTATTATACATTATATTATATTAAATATTATATATTTTATTACATATTCTGTTACAGTATCATATATTTTACTATTATTATATTTATATTTATTAATTGAAAAAAGAAGAAGGAGTTTTTTAAAAAATAGGCTTATTAAAATGTAGATATCATTCTAGAGACTCTTTGACTCCTCGCACCCGGATATAATTTTAAATAAATTTTATGCAACTGGTGCACCTCATTTACTTGGAAGTGACATCTGATACCTTTAACATTCCTGATTGCGATTAAATCACGTGTAAATAATCAATAGAAAGAGTAACTTTGTGAAGACATGTTGAGAGTTCAACAGTTACTCTGGGATTTACCATTCTTATGCAAGAACAGTTTGCACGAAGATCGCAAGTTCGCGGAAATTGATTTTTTGATTGATGAATTGACTTGGAGAGAATTTTCCTCTTTCCCATTCCAAAATCCCCCTCCTCAGAAGTTTTCCAATTTTCTGCATATTACTCGTCCAGGGGGAATCCTCCCACAATCTTTTCTATACCCGAACAGTAGCCCCTCCGGGAGAAAGGTTTGTACGGTCCTGTATAATATTTTGCTGAGACTCCTAATTTAGTCGCTATTTTTCCTTATTAACCCCTAAAGCATTTTTAGATCTCAGTATCCTGAAAAAGGGGGGTGTTTTTACTTTCTGCAATACTTTCATACATTTTTCAAGGATACAGTCTCTGCAAAAGTTTAAGTAAACCACTCAAAAAGTGAAAAGTAACTGTCAAAACGGAACCTGTATATAATGTAATTCACTGCCGAAAGAGAAATAAATTTATAGAAATTTTATTATACTAGGGGGCTCGGCCCCCAACGAGCTACGCTCGCCAACCCCCGTCCAGACACCGTAGACTCTAAATGCACGCTAATTTGATCGGCTTTAAAAAGATTTCGAAAGATTGAATTATAATTTAAAAAACAGTGGCGATCTCTCTATAAACGGATTTTTATTCATTTCTCTTTGATTGGGGAATTTTAACGCCAAATCCGTTGCGGTACTACTTCGTCGACCAATTTCGCCAAATTATATAAATCGCCAAACCACTCGCCAAATTATACAAATTGACATAATTTTTATTTTAAATAACGAAAAAACAATTAAATTAGTACAACATTAATAAAAATACAAATAAAACGTCGAAATAAAAATAACTTGATGACGTAGACACGTGTAATAACATTTCAAAATAAGCTAATATAAAAGGAATTATGTAAACAGAGTCTTTGTCTCCTGGTATTTTTTAACAAAGTGAAAAGAAAGTTCTTTTAAATGAGACATTTAAAATTCATCGTTTTTAATCTGACGTAATTTTGACCAAACTATCCTTTCTCTTTTTAATATTCACGTGAAAATACTTGTGTTAGAAATTAAATATTATTTGCGCTTTCCTAACAAAAATAGTTGAAAAGTATCCTCTTAAAATATCAAATAAATGTCTAGCGCAATTTCTAAATTTAAACCGTTTTGCAATATTATTTTGTGTTCATTTTATGTAATAACTGTAATGTGACGTAAATATGACGTAATTTATCCTATTTAAGACTTCTAACGCATGTTAATAAATTTATTGCTTTACAAATTCCTTTCTTTCTTAAAATTCACGTGTAATTATAGTTTTTATGACGTAATTTTTAATAAGTTCCTGCTTTTTGTACATAATTATTTAATTCTAATTCCAAATGTTTTTTCTGTTTATAATAGTCACGTGTAAATAAATTTTTAATTTATTTACACGTATAAATATTTATTTTTTTGAAGCAAACATTATTGTTTCCGCTGTTTATACAGTTGGCAACAGTTTAAATTAATATCACTTTCTAAAATCTGTTAAAAATATATCTAGAAATGCTGAAAATCTGAATTTAAAATAGAAATAAAACCTCAAAAAATTAGTCAAAATAAAAAAATTAATGCAATCTGCACTCCGGCAAATTCTAACGCATAAAATGATCTAAAAATGATTAAATTCCTATGAACAGTTTTTGCTCCTATAAAACTTTTTTAGTGGAACGATTTTGTCCAACTTTAGCATTAAATATATCTTAAAATAATTCTTCGATCTGAAAACTGTCTGCATCAGCGTGTTTATCAAACATTTCTGTATAATACTACCGATTTTCATATTTTTGTATGCATTATTTTTCTTAATATTAACGAAGAAAGACCTCCGGTCACAAAAAATTCAAAACCGGCGGCGGTGACAGCGGTGGTTACTTTTTTTTAGAATAGAGAGAAAGGTATTTTAGAAATTAAAAATTACTTATTAATCTTAACGGTTTTAGAGAAAAAATCTGCCATTAAAACAAATTTTTAGTTTTTTTTTTCTTTTACTTTTTTTTCTTTTTTTCTTTTAGGTGCGAAAGGTAGACTGCTGGAGAAACTAGAAGAACAGATGCTTTATAAACAAGGCGATTTTTTGTAATTTCATGTACTATTTAAATCGTTGATTTATAAAGAAGAAAGTTTTGTGTTGACCACAATATAAGGTTAGTTGGGGCAATTGGGCCATGATTTTACAATGTGACTCTGGAGCTTCTGACAATTCAACTTCAAAAAGCTAATGTGCATTTGATTTAAAGTCTGAACTTCTGTAAATGTGTTCAGTTAGGTTCCCTCTATCAGACAGAAATGCTCAAAATTACATTTGAATATTTAAAAATATAAAAATATGCATATTTCATCTTTCTTTCATCATGGATCCAGTTGCCCCATAAAAATGGGGTAAGTGGACCAGGAGGGTCTATGTTCCACACGCGCTTATTTTTTTTCATATGGGATATCAGGTCCTGTTTGAAAAAGTGTAAACAACTTAAAAAACATTAAACCAGGCAGATCATGGAAATTATATATCAACTAAAGAGCGTTGTAAGGGAAACCTTTGCTGTCAATGTGTCGAAAAGAAGCACTAAAAGTGAAAATATTAGATTAATTTATAACAAAAACATAAAAATTAAGCAAATACTTATGAACTTTAGTATAGGTAATAAGTATAAAAGTCACATGGGTATTTTAAGGAGAAAAATAGCAAGGTACAATAGCTATGAACAAACGGCTACGTAAGTACTTAAGTACTTTATATGTAGCCCAGGAGTCACATTATATAGGGAAAATTTTATTTTTCCTACTAGAACCCTTATTGAGTTACCTTCATGATAATTTTATTTAACATATTCTAAAGAAAGGTGCGATGAAGATATTATTTTCAAAATAGTGGTAGGAACAATAAAAGTTTCCCTATAGAATGCGACCCCTGTGTATCGTACAATTTCAAGGTTTGGCTATTTCGCTTTCAGGGGCAAGGTACTTGCATTCGTAAAATGTTGAAATAATTTAATGACACCAGTATTTACAAGAGAATCTATTTTTAAACATGTGAAAGGTTATTTTCGCGTACTTAATAAAGTGAAATTTTCATTATAAAATTCCGGTACCAATGTAGGAATTAGGGATTAAAATTATGTGATGCCATAACGGCATCACCGCCTCTCAAGGTAGAGGTCTGCACGGGCCCGGGCTTGGCCCGAGGCAGAATTAGGACAATTTTTTCAAGGAGCCGGGCCGGCAAAAAAATTAATCGGGCCTGTCGGCCCGATATAAGGATTTAAGCGAAGCAGATAAAATATGAGCCATTTTTAATGAAAATGATTTTCTCGAGAAGTATAAATGTGCGTCACGAGCCGATGCGAGTTTAACAACATCAATACAGAAATGTAACATGTCTATCGTAGAGATCGGCATCGTACAGTTACAAGATGTCTGATTCTGAGTTTAATTTTTTTTTTTTAGCAGACTCGTGCCGGTGCGGAACTGGTCTTAATCGATCTCAGAATGTGTAGAACAGTCATTGTGTTTTGTAGTATTAATAGTGATAATGAACTTCTCTTAACAGTATCTTTGGAAATATACCTTAAGGTGGTTCTCATATTCACTGCTCAACAATGCGAAGCTTTCAGACACATTTTCTGACAAAATTTTTAACTATAAAGGCATAAAATTGACAGGCCTGCCTATTGAAGGCATTTGGAAACGAATAGCTTTTTCCATATTTGATAAATTACTTACAGAGATTCCTGTCACGTGACTGTACGTTTTTCTCCTTTCCTGTGCTATCGCTTCCGGAAATTCGATTCAAAACGCTAACTTTGACAGTATTTTCAGAAAGATATATTGCTTTTATCTATAAAAAAAACGACATTTACATAGCTTCTGAATAAGAATACCTGCCAATCTTACGCGTTTCCGAAAAGAAAAGAATTCATAAATGTGTCGAAATGTATCTCCTTTGAGTTTGAGAAAAGCCTTAAAAATGAGAGAAATATTTTCACAAATATACTTTTTATTATACAGCTTCAAAAGTTATCATGTTTTTAATCCTTTATTCTGAACTACATTAATCTTTTAATCAATCCTTATTTCCATTTTGAAATGTCTGTAGACACGATGACTAAAATACTGTAAGTAATCGTTAATGTTTACTATTGTGTGTTTTCTGTTTTGCGAATATCATAGTAATGTAAAATATACTGTAAAATGTTCCCATAAATATGTATGTAGTATTCATTAAAAGAATTTTAATTGTATGTTGAGAAAAAACGGATTTTTTTTTTTTTTTTTTTTTTTTTTTTTTGTAGAAATTGTGTTGGGCCGGGCCGGGCCTGTTTTCACTGATTTTTGTACGGGCCGGGCCGAGAATTGTAAAAATGCAAACGCGCCCGGCCGGGCTCGGGCCGAACTTCCAATTTTTACACCGAGCCGGGCCAAGATAGCTTTCGTTCGGGCCGGGCCGGCCCGGCCCGTGCAGACCTCTATCTCAATGGGTCAAGAAATTTGGTTTGATACCACCTAATATGCTTTTTTAAAATTTTATTACGTAGTTTTAATAAGGTATTGCATAATTTTCTTTATTGTGAGCAAAAAACAATGGAGAAATTTATTTCCCGTTGAAAGAGAAACTCAAAAATATTATTTATAACTATTGGGATAACTGGATCCAGCATGGTCCAGTTACCCCGGATACATATCCCAGTTACCCCATTCTTGAAAAATTTATGGAGTAACTGTGACACCTGGCTTACATTTGAAACATGAAGTAAATATATGTATAGAAACCTAATAATATTAATATAGTTATATGCCTAATCTTTAAAAAAAAAGATTGTTTAATAAAAGTACTTACAGTATTTTAATAAAAAGCCGAGGAAGTTCAACCATATTGACGTTGTTTTTAAAAAAAGAAACGTAAATTTTTGACAACCTATCACATTAAAGTGAGAATTATGATTGAGTTGACACACGTTGTTTTAGGAAGTAGAAATTAAGGTGCATTGTTCACAAAAGCTAAAACTTAAAAAACATCAACAGTTTTTTATAAAATAGCCTATGGCCCAGTTACCTCGTGGGTCCAGTTACCCCAACTAACCTTACTAGCTTTGTTCTTTTGTACTTTTAATATATTTAAGCTTTAATAGAAAAATGACGAATAAAAAACTTTTACCAGCGATTGCGACAAGATTACAATTTTACTGATCCCAATGCTGTGGAATGATTTCTCATGTTGGCAATTGCAATATTCTTTTGAAAAACATTTTAAAAGAAAGCAAACAAATCAAGAAACTGCTCGAATGCGCACAAAAGGAACTGTGTATATATAGGCAATAGATTTACTTCTCATCAAAATCTCATTTTCGTTCCGAGATTTTGGTAAGAAATACTTTACATTTCAGAAGAAAATGTATATCTATCTATTTTTTAGTTTCATTTTCTCCCATGAAAGAAATACTTTGCATTTCAGAAGAAAATGTATATCTGTCTATTTTTTAGTTTCACTTTCTCCCATGAAAGAAATAAAAGTCTAGTCCTTGGTTATTTCAGAATTTTGTATCAAGTTCCTTCAATAAGTCATACAAAAATTTCCATTTTTCTAAAACCTTGATTGTATTTTTATGAAATTTTACATAAAAAAATTAATATACACTGCCAAAAAGTTCTAATATTACTAAATCTACAAAAATATAATATAACCACGAACTAAAATATACAATAACGACTTTTGAATTATCTACGATTCCGAAAAACGTTTTTTATCTTAAAAAACACCGTAGAAACCAATATATTTTCGAGATTTAAACAAGCGCTTACAAAAACAGTTTATATTGCTGCCACTAATTTTCGGAAATGATTTCGAGTAGTTTTATAGTGTGAAGCCCAATGGCGTAGTTGTCAGCACGTCTGACTGCCATGCTGCAGGTTGAGATTTCGACTCCCGTTTGGGCAGGGTTCAAACATAGATTAACATACAAGATGGGGCATTTATGGCAAAATCTGCAATGGCCACAGTACTAGCGTCACTACCGACAAGGGGGAAGAATTAACAAGCATCCGAAATTTACCTATGCTGAAGAAATATGTTTACGCTCTATGTTTTGAGTATCTATTCTTTCCGGAAACGAAGAACAGGCAGACGATATTCTATTTATGCTTTATTTATTTAGCTGTTTTTTTTTTTTTTTTTTTTTAATCGTACATGTATTGTTCAACTTTATCTTACAAAATGATAATTAGAGTAATAATATAAAAGAAAAAACCTAGAAAATTCTGTTAAGAACGTGAATACGTTTATGATATTAAATTGTAAAAAATCAAATTCAGGTATTGTGTTAATTTATTCGTATCGAATAAAACTTTACTGAATGTAATGTCAGTACCTCTATTTATTTTTAACTTTTAAATTTATATAATTCTAAAAATTTGTCGAAAGAAAATTTTCCCCATTTGTAATTTTATTATTATTTCTTATATGTTAATATTATAAATATTATTGAATTGATTGTACGTTATTTACATTAAAACAACATTTTTATTTTATCTGTCAGAAAGTGAAAATACGTAAATTTTAAAAGATTATTGTAACGATTGTTTAATACGTTAAACTTCATAAATTAATAAAACATCCGCTATAAAAATTTTCCTACCAAATGGGAATACTTATGAAATTTTCTGGGACTTTTAGAGTGCAATATTTCGTATATTTTTATATTGCACCATTGCTTTCGATATATAACATTCAAGACAAAATTTTTACCTTGTTTTTCATTGCATTTAAATCGTTCACTCATCGCGTAACAACAAAAAAAGAAAAAAAAAAGCATATATCCAAACATGAACATAGGACAGATATTAGATATATAAAATAGAATATATCTATTCTATGTTCATACACCGGTGTAAGATTGTATTGAAAACGTAAACATGCAACATTAAAAAAAGAAAGATCACAATAAGGTAGATACTCAATAGTAAAAATATTACAAGGATGGGGAGTTTCTTCCCCATTGTCACTAAAGGCGCTACGATCGCAATCGCATTACTATTACGCTGTATGGAAATGTCCGATCTTGTATATTAATCTATGGGTTCAAAGAGCCTTTCATCCCTTCGGGTTCGATAAAATGAGTACCAAGCTAGATTGTGAAATAAACACCGAGATTTCCGTGTTAGGCTAGCTAGCTGACCGAAACATATACATACTATATTACACCTCGGGGCCCAAGGTAAAAACAACAACAACAAAAAAAAAAAAAAAAAAAAAAAAAAAAACAGGGATGAGCAGTGTAGGCTCTGTTCCTTCATGGATCGTATAGCGACAGGTTTAGTTTTTTTAGTTTTATAGTGTATTAAACAGTTTCCCCATATCGGAACATTTTTAACTACGTAACTAAATTTATACATGAAAAAGTAACAAAATAATATTCACTGTTAATGTCAAATGATGTTAATTCATCATGTTTGTCTGTAAAGCAAGTTTGGTGAACATGAAAAAAGAAAATATTTACTCGAACATTGATAGCATTAGAAAAATTTACATTTCGGGTTGAAAAAATTGCATTTCTACAATTTCAGGTTCTTTCAATTGTTATTAACATCATTAGTAAAATATTTATTCAATTTGACATGCTCCCTTTTTTCCCTTTTAAGCTATTTTTATCTCTCTAATTCGTTCACTAATTCATCATTTTTCAAACGATGAAAAGATAATATAAATGGAAAATTATCTCTTTCTTTGCGCTTTCTCCTGTTTAGTGAGAAAGTTTTAATTAGCATAATGAACCTTTTTCTAAATTGAATGGTTTAGCATAATTTTAATCCGTGGTTTTGAATTATTTAACAGGATTTAATACGCTGAATGAATTTAATAAATATTAAAATTATTTCTAATTCTCTAAAAGACCCTTAAAAAGACATGCAAATGTCAGGAAATGTTGCGCAAATTCAACTTTAAATGCATATAAAGGGTGTCCCAGAAGTAATGGGACAAACTTTAAGGGAAGGTAGGGGACATCACAAGGATTCAGATTTGCATAGCAAACCAGGGTCGGAAACGCTTTCCTGTCGCGGTAGATACGACACAAAACACAAGAAAGAAAGGACACGAACAGGGAGAGAAAACATGTTTATTATTCTTGGTACTGCAAAAATGCCGGGACAATGCTGGAAAGTGTTGAGGAACTTGTTGTACGTATCGTGGCAGCTGTTGGGGAAGTCCGGGGCACTCCCAGTATTTTCGAGAATATTAGATCTTCCATACGCCGGAGATGCGCTTCCATGCATCACGGCCCGGGGTCGTAATTTCGAACACCTACTTTGATGACGATCGTTGTCCCTTTAATGTTCTTTCTTCTTAGTTTTTTGATGTACTAAGGATAATAAACATGCTTTCTCCTCTTATTCGTATCCTGTCTTTCTTGTGTTTTGTGTCGTCACTACCGCGCCAGGAAAGCGTTTCCGACCCTGGGTTGCTATACAAATCTGAATCCTTGTAATGTCCCCTACCTCCCCTTAAAGTTTGTCCTATTACTTCTGGGACACCTAGTATAGTTCTATACCGTACAAAAACAAAAATGTTTCTTCATCTACGAAAATATAGTAACGAAGAACGAAAATCTAAAATAACCACTTCCAAGTTACCTATGTTTCCAAAAAACGTCCTTTATCATTAGAAACCTCAGATCCCAATATATTTTTGAGATTTCAAGAATCATATATCAAAACACAGTTTCTTTTGCTTCTACTAATTTTAGGAAACGTTTCCGAGAAGTTTTTTTTATAATGTATTAATTAGTTTTCTTAAATTAGGAATATGGGCTATAGGATGATATTAATTCTTAATTAAATATTTTTATACATCGAAGAGCAGCAAAATATAGGGTAAAGTGCCCATATTTCGCCCTCCCAGTCACTTTTAGGCCCTAAATGTTGTAATTTTCAGTGAAAACGTACCAAATTTGGATTTTACATAGACGAACTACCCACGTACATAGAAACATAGGCAAATATCGTACAAAAAATTTTAACAATTGAAAAATTGTTTTTTCAAAAGTATCTAAAAAATGAAAAAAAAAAAAATCCCAAATTCGTCCTTCCCAAAAATCCAATACGCCAAGGCTTAACTTATAACTAAATCAAAATTTATTTCTAAATGAGGAAGTGATTTAATTTACATTAAATTAAGACACAAAGAAACGTACTAATTATCAGTGGAAGAATAACATAACGAAACATTAGCCATTCAAACATGAGAAAAAATTGAAAAATTTTTCATGAAAAAGGCCTTCCTAATTTCGTACGAAATTTCCTAACGAAAATAAGAACTGCAAGGGGGACGAAATTGGGACTACGCTACTTCCTAATATTGCGGAGCTTCAGTTCCCATAAAATGAACTGAGCGCTTTAAAACTCACTGTATGCTAGTGTCAACATCTTACCTACGTAAAATACATGCAACGAATAAGAAATAAATGCTTACAGTACAGTAAATAACGTTCTACAAACGATGTAATAAGAACTCAGGTCTTCTAAAAATAGGAAATTCGGTATCTTTAATTTATGTATGCGTCTTGGCGAACGAAACTTTCAATACTGACTCCTTTTACCTTCCGTTCCCTGTGCCTTGCGTCATAAGTTGCGCCACTTTCGCAGAAGTGGAGAAGTTAAAGGGGACGAAATTAGGAAAGGGGTTGAAATATGGGCACTTTACTCTAATATTAAATTGAATGTCAATGTTAATGCTGTTAAGATACACATACATTTTAACATCTGAATTAAAATCTTTAAATTAATTTTCATACATTAGAGAGACTTGACTACATTTAAATTAAAAAAAAATATAAAAACATTTAATTAAAAACTAAAAATACAAAAAATACAAAAGACATTTCGCTGTGCAAACGCACAGCCTCATCAGTACACAATCAGCTACAACAGAATATCGAAACATTTCCTGGAGACAGTCAAAATCAAAGTTAAAGTTAATCATATAAAAACAAAAAATATTCCATTGGGATCGCACCGGATTCATTGAGTGTATAAGGGTATAATTTTGTAACCCAGCTCTCCATGAACAATCTGTAATGATAAGTGTTGCAATTTCTCCTCAAAATTAAAGAATTTTCGAAGGCTGGGGTGTGGTCTGTTTCATACGCATGTTGTACTAATTTAGAGTTCAATCTTCCATTTTTAAAGGCGCCGACATGTTCTTTAAGACTGATATCCAACGATCTGCTAGCAGGTAATACAGGGACTTTGATAAGAATTTGGATACAATATAGTGTAGCACGAAAATTATTTGAAGACAATTTTCCAATTTTAATACTGTTTTACTACATCAAACATTGCAAAATTGACATGCATTCTTCATCTGCACCCCAAAGTGTTTCCTAATGGAATGTTAAAATAAATTAAACTGTCATACATTTCATTTATTATTTATTTACAGGGACACACAAAATAATTCGATTGCGCATTACTGTCTATAAGCAGTGATTGTGAAATTGATAAATTAAAACATGTATCAATTTTACTGGGGAAGGGAAATATTAGACGCAAAAATGAATTCAGTTACATTATCAATTATGAACGATAAGTGCAATGAAATGCGTTTTTAGTTGTGTTATGCATTTTTAAATAAAATATACAAATCGTATATTGAGGATGCCAAAATGAATTCGAAATAATTATAACTTCTGTTGATAGGAAATGATAAAAGTGAGTATTGGACTGTGTTTTGGGGATCAACTAAATTTTACTATACTACTGTATCGTGTGAGTATATTGCAAAGTATATGAAAGATTTATATATATGTCTGCACAAATGGATATAGATACATTGCTGTCTGTGGATAATAATTGTCGGAAAAGCATTTTTAGTTGTGTATGCATTTAAGGCTAAATTAAATTTTAGGGCAGTTTATGGTATGTTATACAAATATACAGATTATATATAGGATATAGGGTTACAGGAAATAATTCGAATACAAAATCGCAGATGGAAGGTAACTGCTGATAATCGTTTTTCAGCTATATGTTATGCATTTTCTAAATTGGATACTTTTTCAGTATATGGGCATTTTTTAAAAGCTTGGTGCAATTTGGGTTCCAAAATGTGAGATTTGTTGTCAAATAATATAAACATCTACAAAAACAAAGTTGATGAACTTGTTTATATATGTATATACACTGGTTTCCAAAAATTAAGGAAAAATCACAAAAAAGGGTGATAACTCGTTCAAAAATGAACCTATCCGTATGAAATTTGCATATGTTGTTAACTAAAAGATACTGAATAAAATTACAAAATGCAAATTAGTGGCGCTGCAATCGGATTGCATCATCTATGAGGAGCATGAGAATGCATGCTAGAGAGTACGGCTGCTGGGGTCGGTGTGATTATGATATAAGAAAACTGAGATAGCCAATTCCTTAGACCTCGAGGTATCATTTGCCCGCATAACTGCAATATAGAGCTATTGGAAGATTGGAGGTAGATCAAAGTCAGACAGAGGTTGCCAGATGGCTAAATCTGAGTTTTTTCTGTTGTTTATAGGCTTTGAAACAATTTCAAACCGCTGGTTAGGCCTCCAGAAGGTTTAGCCAAGGACGGATAAGAGCTACGACAAGCACCGGTGACGATAGTTGCGGTTATGTGCACGAAGGAATAGGACAACAACACTCTCTTATCTTAGATTCGCCCGTACTGCAGACACTGGAAGGTTGGTATGAAAGTCTACTGTGTGTAGAATGCTTCATGAAGGAGGTCTTTATGCGATGCGACCAGACATTTGTGTGCCGCTCACCTCACGTCACCAGAGGGAACATTTAAGGTGGGCACGTCAGCATGTCCACTGGATAGCTGATCAATGGAGGCGTGTTCTCTTCACGGATGAGTTCAGTTCAGCCTCCAAAGCGATAGTATGCATTGATTGCTTTGGAGTATGCATTGATTGCTTTGGAGAGAACTTGGAACACGCTATCATCCATCAAACATTCGTAAAAGAGATTCGTATGGAGGAGGCAGTGTCTGTGTGTGTAAAGTATCTCTTTGGGCAGACGTACAGAACTCTACGTCTTTCCACGTGGCACTGTGAATGCTCACGTATATAGAGATGACATTCTTGATGCTTATGTGCGCAATTATGCCGGTGCAATAGTTAATGATTACCTGTTACAGGACGATAATGCTTGACCACGCGGGGCTCACATCGTAGAAGATTATTTTCAGTACCAAACAATTCAGCGCATGGAATTACCAGCTCGATCACTGGACTTGTATCCCATCGAGCATGTTTGGGATGTCTTGGGAAGATGTGTCACTGCTCTCAATACCCCTCCTCAGACCCTTGCCACGCTTACAACTGCTTTACAAGAGCAATGGCCCGCACTTCCCAGCGAACTTATCGATCGCATAATTGACAGTATCACACATCGCTGTATGTGCTGTATTGCTATTAGGGGTGATTATAGTCCATATTAAAGGTACTTTTCCTATACCAAACTGACTCATTTATTTTGTTTATTTTAAAGTTTTGTTAATTTCTGAAACACCACAATCGTCTGGTCATTTCTTTTAATGCTATATATATTACTATGTATGCATATACCGGGTGTCCTAAAAAGGACTGACTGATTTTAAAATTCAATAACTTGTAAACGGTGACAGATATTAAAAAAATTCTTGCAGGAGGGTTATGCATAAGGTCAAAAGTTTTTTTACAGTGATTTTCAATTTTAGTTCGAATTACAAACAATAGATGGCGCTGCGATCAATAGACGATAAATTCAGGCTCGATTTTTGGTACTTCGTGGCCCGGATAATACATTTCCATCTCCTTTTTCCGCATGGAACAAGAGAAAGGACCAAAAATTGAGCCTGTATTTAGCGACTATTGCTTACAGCGCCATCTATTGTTTGTAATTCGAACTAAAATCGAAAATCACTGTAATAAAACTTTTGACCTTATGCATAAACCTCCTGCAAGAATTTTTTAAATATCTGTCACCGTTTGCAAGTTATTGAATTTTAAAATCAGTCAGTCCTCTTTGGGACACCCGGTATATGTTACACATATGTTTTATGTGTTGTACATTGTGGCTCAGTTTTATTAAAATCTACTTGTAACGTTTTGAGTAATCGCTACTTTTGTTTTTCCTTAATTTTTGGAAACCAGTGTATAGTACAAGCATTTTATATATATATATATTTATTATTATTGTTTTTACATACAATTTACTCTTAAATTTTCTTATACCTATATTTCAGGCATTATAGTAGCCACCAGTATAGACACTTTTACCACATTTGTTTTACATTAATATATAAAGATTCATGACACTTAATTTTCATTTTAAAAAATCCTTTATCTTTCGTTTTGTACATATTAAAATCGAACATTATAATTTACATTTCTTTACTTTTCTTAAAAAAACAAACCACATTTTTTTACTTAAGAAGGACATAAATTCCGGTATATCGTTAAAACTATGCTATTTATAAATATATATTGCATTGTCCATACTCTTTGGCACTTCTCTGAAAAAACGTTTTCGTCCATTTCTTGGACGTCTTCAGTTTCACTTGGCGGCTCGCAGTTTCATTTTCGACCTTTTATCATCTCTCTCCATTTTTTCCCCCTTCTCCCTTTTCACTTTCCCCTTCTTTCCAGCATTTTTAGCCAACGGGAGTCAACATTTGCATGCGCCATATCGTTGCATACATTTTTTCTTTCGAGGTTAATCTCGATAGCCTCTCTCATTAGGGTGTTGTGGGGATTATCATATGCAGCTATTTTTTCTATTTTTATTGATTGAGGTATTATGGGGTTTTTTAAATTTGTTCTTGAGAAGGCTGTTGCTTGATTATTATATTTTATGTCGCGGATATGCTCCTTATACCTTTCGCTTATTTTTCGCTTTGTCATCCCGATGTATGTAATTTCCTTATTTTCTGTATTTGAGGCTTTAATTTTATATACTCCTGCCGTCTGTAATTCGTCGTATCTTTCTGCTTCATTTCGTATCGTTTTAAATAGGGAAGGGTTGGGTGTGATTGGGACTATCTTTCCGAGTTTACTAATTTCGCGTTTTATTTTTAGTGCTATTCCGTTCATGTATGGTAGGGGGGGGGGGGTATAATCCTTCTTATTTTGTCCTGGTTGGATCCAGTTAATTTTTTCTTTCGCTTTTCTGATTAGCTTGTCTATTGTTTTTCTTGGATGGCCAGCGTTACGTCCTATGTTCTCTATAATCCTTAATTCTTCTTTTAATAACTTTTCTGTCGAACATATATACAGTGCTCTATAGATGTAGGTATTTAGGGCTGCAAGTTTATAGTTTATTGGTGTATTTGTTTTGCTTGACATTATCGCTAGGTTTGCAGTAGGTTTTCTATAGATTGTTGTTTTTATCTGGTCATTTTCGTATATTATTTTTACGTCAAGGTATGGTAGGGATCGGTTCTTTTCTTCTTCTATTGTAAATTGTATATTGCTATCGTATTTATTTATTTCGTTTAAGAGGTTTTTTAAGTTTACTGTTCTGTTTGTTATGATAAATATATCATCCACATACCTTACCCAAAGGCGTATTTCATTTTTATGATCCTGTATTATTCTTTTTTCCATTACTCGCATTTTCCATTACGCACATATGGCGCATGCAAATGTTGACTCCCGTTGGCTAAAAATGCTGGAAAGAAGGGGAAAGTGAAAAGGGAGAAGGGGGAAAAATGGAAAGGGAGAGATGATAAAAGGTCGAAAATGAAACTGCGAGCCGCCAAGTGAAACTGAAGAAGTCCAAGAAATGGACGAAAACGTTTTTTCAGAGAAGTGCCAAAGAGTATGGACAATGCAATATAT
This sequence comes from Maratus speciosus, assembly GCA_963932465.1. Classification (NCBI taxonomy): domain Eukaryota; kingdom Metazoa; phylum Arthropoda; class Arachnida; order Araneae; family Salticidae; genus Maratus; species Maratus speciosus. Next base: position 324,513,913 of record OZ010798.1, on the reverse strand, counting down.
ATTTATAAATAGCATAGTTTTAACGATATACCGGAATTTATGTCCTTTTTAAGTAAAAAAATGTGGTTTGTTTTTTTAAGAAAAGTAAAGAAATGTAAATTATAATGTTCGATTTTAATATGTACAAAACGAAAGATAAAGGATTTTTTAAAATGAAAATTAAGTGTCATGAATCTTTATATATTAATGTAAAACAAATGTGGTAAAAGTGTCTATACTGGTGGCTACTATAATGCCTGAAATATAGGTATAAGAAAATTTAAGTGTAATATGGGCATTAAATGAGACAGAAATTACTGTCGAAAAACACTGGCTAAACAATTTACTCTTGTTTGTATTTATGAAAAAAATGATAAATGGCTTTTTTATATTAAATAAATTGTAGAAATAATTAAAAACTGCTTATTTGTGCATACAAGCAGTGCATAACAGTGCATAGGTTGCCAGAAAATATGCATGGAAAATTTCCTTCTCTCGCCAAAGCCCCTATGCTGAAAATACCCTAAATTGTTTATTTAGAAGTCTCTTTTATCTTGGAAAAAAATTATGTTTCGAAACAATAGTCTGGTAATGTTGGAAAATATTTTATAATCTATGTGTTATGCCTGGAATTTCTTTCTTGTTTAATTATAACTTTCTAAGTGAAACAGATAAAAGATGAAATCATCTTATTATGGTTTGATGTGAATTATTTATGATTAAATGATTTCTAACTTACACGCTTCTTCCAATATTTATTTTACAGTGTTATTGTGATATTTCCATTTAAGGAGACAGCTTAAGATGTAAATCTAGATACAACGATAAAAGAAGAGTAAAATGACCTCGGATCACATTTGAAATTCTGTTAACATGCCACAACAATGACTGTCAAAGAAGCTCATTGGGTCATATTACACGGAAAAGGTGAGTTCAAGTTTTTATTGGAAAGTTAGTGACCTTCATAGGCTTTAAATCTGACTGTGGGAAATTTTGAACAGCATTTCAAAGACGACCGTAGAACGCGAAGAAGATGTGATACTTTGATAATAAGAAAATTAGTAACATTAGAGCAATATTGCTCTCTTTTTTTTCCCAAGCGGCGCACTGAAACCCATGGTGGTACCTAAAATTCCCGAGGTCAACTACAATTATGAAGGTGAAAAAACATGAAAGGTCTATACGTTATTTTTAATTTATCTGCTAACACAAGCAAATGCTCTATGACAGCCGAAAAAAACAAAAACAAAAAAATTATTATAATTTGTATAAAAAATATTATTAATTTTTTTATATACAATACCTGTATATGAATCGTTAGGCGTTCAGGGAAATTCTGGTAAAAGTAAAATTTCTAATAACTGAGTAAGTGTGATCGAAGATCTCACAAAGGGTTTCGCTTAATATTCCTTTCAAAACGCTTTATCTTTTAATTTATAAATGCAAATCTTTAATTTATATATTAAATCCTCACATAGATGGTAGCACCATTAAATCTAATTTTAAAATAAATAGAAAAAGGAGCTATTTCTTTTAATCAAATATAAAATATTCAAGTCAAATTTTTTAAATAAAATTCAAAATTCACAAATTTAGCGAAGGTTTAAATGAAATTTAAAATTTCAAAAAACAAAACAAATTGTTTAAACGAAATTTAAAATTCTGAAATTTTTCAAGAATTGTGGATGTTCAAGCAAAATTTAAAATTTCGAATTTTCTCGAAACAAAGAAAATTGAGGAGCAAACATTCAAACCGTGTTTTCTCACAAAAAATAAATAATGAGTTATTGTTAGTTTTATGAATTCTGTGTTAAGTTGCATAGAAATAAACGATATTTTTAACCCAAAACATTTTTCTCCGTTTATAAATCAATTTTAAAACTTGACGTTTCAATCAAAGCGTGTTTCCACCAAAGCCTGCATTCAGTCAAACAGTGATTTCTCCAGTCTGCCAATCATAGTTGTCACTTAATGCGTACTTTCGAAACCTACCATACATATGACAATTGAAATGGATTGTTTTAGAGAAAAATAAGAGAACTGTTAAGGTTAAAGACTTCCAGAATTATAGATTTCAAGATCTAAGTTAAGAATATGATGTAAATCTTCTTAAAAAGGGAGTTACTGATGTCCATGTTCAAAGGGTTGTTTTAGAATCTCTTCGTCTTAGCCACGTCATATCAGTTGAAAAGAAGAAATATATTGACAAACTTTTGAAGGTAATGTATGGTGAGCTGTGGTGAAATCAACCCGATGATGTCTTCAAATGGTATACCCACATTATCCATGAATTATTAGCCTGCAATGAAGAAGAGGGGGAAGTGTGTGACTGTCTAGATGAAGATATTGGTTTTAAAATTTGAAGTGGATTTCTGGCAAATGAGCATTTATTTAGTAAATATTTAATGAATACTACTAGGTACCATAGTCTGTCATTTTATTTTATCAATAATCTACTGAAGTTCGATATTTACTCAGATAAAATAATGCTTTTGTATTATTTGTGAGTGAGAACTTATTTCATTCAAAAAGCGTTTTATCCACTTGATAAACAATCAAAACATGTTTCCTCCTCTGAATTCGGTCAAAACGTGATTTCTCCAAATGTTAAATGCATTTTATTAATTTGTTTCATGTTTAATATCTTAGGTATGCTTGGAATTCTTTCTAATAACCAGTAGTAAAAATACACAATAAAAATTTCAATTAAACACAAGTTATTTTCTAATTTATCAGTTTTTCGTGTTTTTTGCAAATTTGTATCTAAAGAAAAAAGCATGGTTTGAATGTTTGCTCCACAATTATGTTTAAACGAAATTTAAAATTCAGAGATTTCAAAGATTTAGTGGAAGTTTAAACAAAACTTAAGTTTTCGCAATTTCTAAAAAAAAAAAAAAAAAAAAAAAAAAATATGCAATAACAAATTACAACGACCATTTGAAAAATGATTTTTTTCAAAGACTAAAATTTAAGACATAAAAAATCGCACGGAGTTGATCATACATTACGTACGCCATGGATTACATTTTTCGGTACTGTAAATTTTTAAACTTCTACGGAGCTGGTCATACATTACGTACGCCATGGATTAAACATTAATATTCCTGGACCAATTTTAAATGAAATTTCATTTGTAAACTTCAAAACATCCCACAATATTACTTTTTACACCGTCGCATAGAGAAAAAAAAATGTACTTTTAAATGCAATTTGTTTGAAAGCTGTATCTCAATTTGTTTCTGAGTTATTAATTTTTTTTAAAGTTTTTATTACTTTTTTGTCATAATGGCAACAGAAGTATCCATCTCTGTTGAAAGTAAAGGGAAAATACAGATTACTGTATAGACCAGTCAGAAAACGAATAAAATGCGGATTCAACCAATAAAACGCTTCAGATATGTTTTTGATTTTCTACCCTGACGGAGGACAATAACCATTTATCCAAATGGTTGAAAAAAAAGAGAGAGATAGAGAATTTTTTAATTAAAAAATTAACTTTTAAAATATTTTTCAACAACTTTTATCCTTAAATACCAAAAAAAAAAAAAAAAAAAAAAAAAAAAAAAATACAAAAATTCTGTAAAATTCTGTAAAATTAAATCTATTAGATAATAAAATGTTTTCTGGGGGAAAAAATTTCAAATTCCGGCGCCAAGAATCGTATCGGGTACCTATTGAATAGCAGGTAAATCCGTTATAGACCGGGAGACGACTGCACAGCTTATCAATTTATTGAGTTGACGGCTAAAATTACAGGATTAAACTGAACTCGATTAGCATATTAAAATACAACTGGTCTTCCAAGTCATATCGTGGTGAAAACCACCTGCAGACCCGATTTTAGTGATTGATCAATAGATTTATCATTGTGTTTTCCTGCACCCAACAGTTTTTTATTCTGTATTTTAGCAGTAACGTGTAGAGTAAAAATTCTTTTAGCTATTTGTTGAATATCGTAATTTATACATATTTATAATATGTCACTTCTTTACGTGCATTTTAATTCTGATTATACTCTATCGTATTTATTTCATTAATAATGTTAAATACTTTTTTTTTTTTTTTCACACTAGATGTATAAGAAAACTTTGACATGAAGAGTAAAATTTTGTTAAGACTTGTAGAGTAGTGCAGCACATTGTATATTTTTATAATACACAGTTGCTTTATGTACGCTTTAATTCCGATTACATCATATTTACTTGATAAAAGAATTTTTTAAAAAGTTCTTTTTATCCACTAAAAACATCTTTTACAATAAAGTTTATTGATTGTTATTTTTATATTGTACCCCCTGAATTTAAGTAAGAAAACAAGCTATTAAACAACTATTGGAAAAGTAAGCATTCAATGACAGCTAAAAGAAGAAAGATCATATTACAGATAGACACGGTTAGTACAAATTTCTTGTGTATGAGGAGTTTTTCAGCCATTCTCACTCGTGGCGCTGTGATCGTTATTACATTGCTATTGAAGCTTGATTTACTATAAAAGTCTCCTATTGTATTAGTTAATATATAAATCTTTCCCATACTATAATTGAAATGTAAAAACAACATTTTGCAGGAAAATCGAAAAAGTCCCATTCTAATACCAACCAATTCGCATATTTTATACAGATAGAAAATGGAAAAAGGGGAAAAACTCACTTTCTCTTTTTAGACACAATACTCTCTCTCTTTCTAAACCTTCTTATCGGACATTCAAACTCGGAATTTCGAACTTTGGGCACCATACCTTTATGAATGATCTTGAAAAGAACAAACATTGCAGACATTGCAGAGAAAATTTTGAAAACTTCTAGGGGGCAGACGATATTTGAAAAAGCATCAATAAAAATATTATTTTAAATTGTTTAAGATACAATAATAATAATTTAATAAATAATGATAATAATAAAAAATTAATTGTTTGTAAAAATAAATTCATGCCGAATTCTATTTATTTGAATGAATATTTATTCTTAAATGTTTTATGTACTTCTTTGTCATAAATTTTTTTATTATATTTTATTATTTTTATCTTCAATAAATTCTTTACTTTATAAACTTTTCCCTTTTCGTTTAAAAATTGTATTTCGGCAAAAATTTCTGGAGTAAATATTTATTTTAATATACTAGTTCTAATTTCATGGGAAAATTTCTTCCACTCACGCTAGTAAAAGTGTGTTGAAGGTATCTGGCAACGTGCCGAATGTTCCGCTAGCCATTTTGTATTTCGCTGTTGAATTCAGTTTAGCTCCATTTGAGTGATTAATGAGCTTTGATGACGATTAAACTAAGCTAAACCTTTTTCAGCCGAAAAAATGCCTGTTCATTAAAAGTTTTGTTAATATGCAAAAGCCGTATGAAACAACACTTTTGTCTTAATTTATTTGTGCTGATTTAAAGAAAGATAATGAAATAAATGGCTTTTCCTTTGAACTATTTAAACAATTACCTTTGGTAGCATTATTTAGCGAAATTATTTCTTTTTATTAGTTTTATTTTAAAATAAAGTAAGGAAAAATCGTTAAAGGGAACATTAAAACGTATATAGCAAAATCAAATAAGTTAGAGGTTATAAGTTAATCTATATTATAAAGTAAAACACATTCGTGAGTATCGCTAACGTCATATTCACGGTGGCAACACCTGACAATAAAACTTCTAAACATCGCACAATTTCAATTTTTACACCATCGAATAGAAAAGAAAATGTACCTTCAAAAGTATTTTGTTTGAAAAATGTATCTCTTTCATTTTTCAAAAATATTTTTCAAGCATGAATTTTCTAATTCTATCTCAAAAATGAACGTAGAAACCGATTACGGAAAATTAACTCGTTTGCCTTTAAAACAATGTAAATAATTCAGCATTTGTTTGATTCAGTGTAATATTCCATAACTAAATTGCAAATGAAATTAAGGGGTCTCAGGGATTGAAAACTTTCAAAAAATCGATTTTGTTTAGTATCCATTTTGATTATTCAATTAATTCTGAACGCAGTGCAAAAAACCGCATAAAAATATTTGCATTTTTAACGGAGTTATAAACATTTATGCAACAATCACTTTCAAAGCCGCACCCATTTAATTGCAACTTTAAGTTGCATTTTCACAAAACTTGATTTTTGACGACTATCCGTAAGATTAAAAAAAAAAAAAAAAAAAAAAAAAAAAAAAAAAAAAAAAAAAAACTATTTGATGGAATGGCTTATTTTTTATTTATTTATTTATTTATTTTTTTGCATGCATAAAACACCATTATCTATAGAAAGAATTAATATATTTTAGATAGTTTAATATTTTAAGTATTTTTAATGCAAAAGAAATGTATTTTTAGGGTTTTTGAAAATTTTAAATTTGAGAGTTTTTTTTAATAAGGTTTCCTTCGAGTGATAGTTATATCCTTAATTCATTCTTCAAAGTAAAATTTCTTGTTCATTTTAAAATAAAAATTAGGTTTTTATATCAATTCAACGTTAAGACATCTTACGGATGGGGATGTGACACCTAAATTTTTCTTTCGAAAATTGTGTTATATAAATTTTGTTTTCAATGTAATAAAATATATTTTTTATTTTATTACATTGAAGTACTTCATTTTATAATTTTATAAGATTACAAACGTACCTTAAAAATATCAGAAAGTTTAGATTAGTTACATTGAATACTTCTGTTTTTATGTGGGCTCGAACAGAGAGCTCTGTTTATATGTTTTTAGGTATCGATCAAGCCCATGAGCCTTAAATCTTCACAAGTAAATAAACAAATAAAACTAAAGCGAATTTAATAGACAACCGAACTATGCGCTTAAACAGTGAAACAATTTAAATAAAAAAAGTTGCTATAAATACAGAATTCTTTCGCAATTAATCGCTGGCGTGCAGCTATTTCGAAAGTACCAAACATGCTTTTTGGTGCAGTAGGCAATCTTAGAATATATATTAAATGGAAAAAATCAATTAGAGTTTACAATTAGAAATAGCACAGAGATGTAAATAATTAATGATTCCCCTCCAAAAAGCAACAATGGCATAAAAATAAATTCTTTCCATGCAAAAGTTACTTTTATCATTAATCATTTTTTTTTTAGATGATTGAAATTAATAAGCAAGTCGGTCACTTATAATAAGTAAAAATTGTGAAAAAAAGTATATAACCCATTGACTACGTCGCCATCCAAAACCCATATAAAGCAGCGTTTATTCAATTTTTGCATTTTAACGTTAGCATTGCTGTACTTCGTGCAATTTAACACAGAATTTTTGTCATTAAATACGTCAAATATTACTATACAAGAATAAGAGAGTTCGGATTAAAAATCGTACAAAACCTGTGTAGTATCAGCCATGCAGTGTATGTGGCCTTAGTCAAAGGGTTAAAATGGAACATATGGAAAGGTAAGGTATAGATGGGATAGGGAATATAAGCGATTTATTATTTTAAATGACATATAATTATTATCACCAATACTTTTCAAATGTGTTGCATTACAACTAAAAAGATGTAAAAATATAGTCAAAAACGAAAACGAAAAAGAATAAATAGAAAAGATTATAAATGAAACGACTATAATTACAATGATAAATTTAAAAAGTCGGAAATTATACATCAAATGTGGCAAATGAGGTAGATTCATACTATAACTAGTTTTATAAATATTCAGATCTTGGTGCAATAGCTGTTGCACTCTTGTGCAAAAACGCATGAATACTAATTTATTACGATTATATCTATTAAATTCAGTAATACAGAAATAATAAGACTCCATTTTAAATAATACTTAATCACCTTGGCAACCTAGAATCATTACCTATCATGGAATATCACTGAATTAAATACATTCGATAGGATTTAATAGAATGAAGAAAACTTTTATTAATATATTTTTAAGTTTTCATTCGATTTTCATAAAATTTGAAATGACTCGACACAATTCTCCAACGATTATAGATATTAAATTTCAAACCATTCGACTGGGTAGTTTTTGTGCTGTTATATGCTGACCAAACGACGACTATAGGTGCCACATATTTACATAATTACGAATGCACCTAAAAAGTAACCTGCACAAATGAATAAAAAATAAATAAATAAATAAATAAATAACAACTACTAATAAAATACTTAGGATAATTAAATTAGGCAAAATTAACCCTTAACGGACCAATGCCGGCATATAAGCGGCATTGGCACCCTTAACCACATTCATTCACTTGATACCACTTTCTTTTTTAAAAAACACTTTTACTTGTACTTTGTAAACAAAATTTACTAAAAAAATTACTTTTAAAATATACAGGTGCGAATAGAATATAAAAATGGAATTATGTATTTAAAGTTATGGTCCGTTAAGCGTTAAAGTGAGTTAATTGTTGAAATAAATTATTTAGAAATCTAGACGATTACTGTTATTAACGAATATTGTAATATTAACGAATTACTGTTATATTTACGTGTCAAAAATTAAAATGTTTTTTGTTAGTTTGTAAAAATTATAATTATAAGTGACATTTTTATTCCTTACACTTACCAATACGAATTATACAAATGTACGTTTGTTAAATGAGAAGTACAGTCGTGGAAAAAGAATTAAACACTCCTTACTAACTCTGCAAAAAATTATCGTAGAAGAAAGTTACTAGTGCCACACGATTGGTAATAAAGTCTACTTTTAAATGATGTATATAAAATTTGGTTAAAGAGCCATTTACATATTAAAACAAATCATAACTTTGTTTTTTTCAATAGAAGTACACAATTCTGATAGCATAAATGAATTCTACACCCTTCATTTAGCCGGAAAATAAATTTTTGTGCAATTTGTACGATAATTTCCCAAGAAATTAATTATTTTAAAACAAGCGTAATAAAATACGCTTGTTTTAAAATAATTAATTTGGGTCTGTATCCAAATTGAAGCCCGGTACTGGATTGTTGATCAAGAGATCCCCCTTCTTGATCAAGGCATCTTAAGCGACACATAAGCAGTAATTGAAGACTGCTAGATTACAGAAGGCAAAAGAAATTTTAAAATATCTAGTCACTTCTATCATAGACGGCCCCTTAAACCATCATTTTGCCGTTTTTTAAGCATAATTTGAAAACTACTTGGAAGAAAAATGTGAAATTTTGGATTTTCATAAAGCAGGACTTAATAAATCTAAATCCACCAAAAAAAAAAAAAAAAATTGTAGATTGCAATTCATAATTTTTTTTCGAATATTAATTTCATAATTCATATCATAAAATTATAAAAATTTCAAATTCAACGTATTTATGTTCGGGTATTTTAGTATTATTGCTACAAAAAAATTAGCACATTAGGAGTATCATTTCATGATATATTAGTGAAAATATAAATTGTAATTTAACATTAGAAGCACCAAACTTTGAATGTTTATAATTCAAAAACTTATTATTCAAATGACTTGAAATTTGATGTCTAGGCATAGTTGGAACCGAAGATTTGAAATATCGTGGTAAAATGGGGTATTGCCATTGAAAAAAATGAAGTTCAGGTTCGTTTTAATATGCAGATGCCCGCCTAAGCAAATTTTATATCCATCATTTAAAAGTAGACTTTATTTCCAATCGTTCGGTATCAGTAACTTTCTTCTACGATAATTTGTTGAGGAGTTAGTAGGGGGTGTTTACTTCTTTTTCCACGACTGTACAATACACATCTCAATATCATTCAACAGATAAACAAGAAATATTTCCTGCAGTATTAATGCGACATGAAATTACAGATGTTATGACATAAAAAATGAAAGAAAAAACACGCCACAAAACAATGAATGAAGCTGAAAAGTGATTATACCAGCACGCATTTGCTGTAACCTTGACTTAATAAGTCTGGAACAAAGAACAGGTATGACTAATAAGCGAAACCTTATTAAAATGAACTTTTTTATGCTTCACAAACAAGATTTTTCGTACCTGAAATTGTTTAAAGGAAAAAATTAATATAAAAGTAAAAATTATTATTATTTTTAAAAACACTCTTTTGTCAGTATTCAATGTTCATCTTCAAAATCACGCCTAATTTTTTCACTGCATTTCATGTTTTTCTCCAAAAATTTCCGTTAAAATCCATTAATTTGTAGTGGACGGATTCGAACTCGGTTATGAAAAATCTAATGATTTTTGTAGGCTTGGTAAAAAGCACTAGTAAACGAATTTTTTTAAAAAAAAATTTTTTTTGGTCGGTTTCTATTTATAAGTTAACCCGACAGAAAAAAAAGAAACATTATTTAAACTAACTTTTTAGGATTCCTATATTGATTTCTCAACGTATAATCGTAAATTAATTAATATTAAAATATTAACTGATAATAAAAATTTTAATTTTTAACATTACACTCTTCAGTTTTTTATTTATAATTTATTTTCTACGTTTTAGGTGCGTTCGTAATTATATAAATACGTAGCACCTACAGTCGTTCAGTCCGTCTGTCTGTCTGTCCGTCCGCATATAACAGAGCAAAAACTACCCAACTGAATGGCCTGAAATTTTAAATATATAATTGTTACAAAATTTTGTCGCGTCAGTTCAAATTTTATGAAAATCGGATGTACAGTTTAATTACAGGGACAGCCAAAAGTTTTTCGTTACATTACGCCCAATGGGAAAAAAATATTTCAAGTGCATTTTAATGATGTTACAGCCTTTCGATTAGAATGAAATTGATATGCACTTATGAAGTGCACTAAAATATACAATCAGTACAATATGCGGTGGAAAATTATTTATAAAACTAGTTGTAGTACAAACGCATCACATTATGATATCCACCACATTATGACGTATAACGCACCACATAGGGATTACATTCCCGAGACTAATTTCCAATCCCGGGATTTCGGGATTTCTTAGATTCAATCCCGGGATTAGGAAAATTAGAATTTCTGTAACATCATCAATTTTTACAAAAGCTAAATATCATAATATAATAGAAAAGCCAAAGCAAAATTACAGTCTAATTTACATATGAAAATATACCAAATTAAAAAAAATAACTTCAGTTAATTATCAAAACTTATAGGATAAATTAGAACAATTGAAAATTAAAAGAAATACGCTGTTGATGTTTGAAAATGCAACAAAAAACATGAAATGTAATGCTTCTAGATAATTTCTATTATTTCCTGGTATTTAAGTTTTTGAATAGCTTAATATTTACAATATTAAAAACTAATTAATATCACGAATTAAATTATGAATTATTCTCATACCCACGTAATTAAAGTTCATAATTCTAGGATATTGCAAACGCATTATTTTCCCTAACATGATGATCTTTTTCTTGAAATAAAAGAATTTAGCACACACACACATAGAATAAAATAATACATAGATGTATAGTTTAAATTTCTAAACAGAGATAGCTATTAAAATTCGAAAACGTTGCATAATATAAAAAATTATTACGTACCTCGTGAAAAAAAAAGATTATTTTGAATAGTTCACTGTTTCCTAACTAATCAGTATTCCTTTGAAAATATGTTCTAAGAAATATGACGGCATGTAAAGTTTCCTCTCCAAGTCCTAGTTATGATAGCAAAATTGTCTGTTTTTAGGGAAATGTCATATTGGTTTAAGTGCCCTGTTAGCATTTCAATGCCCTTCTTTGCTGTAAAAGATCCATATATGCGCATAAGGTCTAAATTCCTGAATTTGTTCAAATTTAAATTTCTTGAATGGACATTAATGTAGTGGCGAACAATAGCCCAGACCAGATGTCGGAAGAAGGCGAAGTCCATTTCTCACGAGAAGTTGATGAGCTAACGAAAACGGAAGGCCGAACGCTGGAGTTTGGGGGAGATGGTTTTCTGCGTTGGAGGAGAGCAGTGCTCTCTCCTAGCTGATTTTAAATTGGGCGCTGCCCGCTTTTACTTTTTTTTAGACGGGATCGCTGTAGACCCGTGCTAGAGATATCATCAATTAAACGTTAAATGTCGTGCTGTTTTTGTGTGTCAGATAAATGTTAGTAGTTTAGTATCATGTAATCTAGAAGTTTAAAAGTTTCAATTAAACATTTTAACGAGTTAAACAGTAGTAGTTCCTGTTGCAACCTGTGTGAATTTTCCTCCCACAAATTTTTGTGGGCCCGGCCTGGATATGAACTGAATTACCGGACTCAACAAGTTTTTTTTTTACGATTTGAAATTTGAAATCAATCCCCTGGACATTTGGACATCCTACAACCTGAACGGAATCTGAATCTCGACTCGGATCCGAAGGATTTGTTTTAAGCTGCTGAGTTGCTTCGAAAGATTCTGGAAAAGAACTTCGGGTTTTTCGGAAAAGGAAGAAAGAAAAGGTTGGTTCGCCGCTTCAAGAACCCTGTGTGCAACGAATGCCCGTAGTTTTTTTAATTTTCACGGGTCCAAGGATCGCGTATGTGAACGACTCACAGTGGTTTTTTTTGTGTGAGTCTGTGTTTTTTTTTCTCGCGAGTGATGTGATAGTTACTGGCTCACGGTGTGTTTTTTTTAGTGAGCTTTTCTGTGACTAAATCATTTTTAAGCAGCCTAGTGATTTATTTTTTGTGGGCTGTTGTTTTTTTATGTGTTTTTAGTGCGATCTACTCAGCCTAGTGATTTATTTTTTGTGGGCTGTTTTGGCTAATTTTTGGCTCACTGTGCTTTTTTTGTCGTGAGCTTTGATTCGTTTTTTTTTCCCTTACGCATGTGAAAAAATATATTCATTTTACACACAGCGAATGTACCTGTGGTGGTACAAGCTCGCACAAACCATTTTTTATTTTATTATTGTGTTTTATATTTTCAAGAAAGGATTTTCCCTTTAAAAGTAAGTGAGTTCCTTTTTATATGTTTGTGTTGCTATAAAAAAATTGATATTAAACTGGAAATAAAAATAATGGCGCATTTAGTACGTGCCAAGAAGGTAGACCTTTTAGGGGTAGTGCGGGAATTGGGGCTAGAAGCTCCAGAAAGCTCTACTAAGCCACAACTCTCGGACATGATCATTAAATCGAGCGATTATAATGAAGATGTTATAAAAAATCTTCTAGCCGGAATTGTTGCTGAAAGGGAAGCGGCCGACAAAAAAATACTATTAGAAGAAGAGAGCAAACGCGAATTCGAACTCAAAAGACTTGAACTCGAAATAGCCGCGAAAAATAAAATTGAAATACCAACATTGAGTAGCGGGATTAAAAGCCCCGATGTTTTGAAATTAATTACAAAGTACAACCACCAAGAAGAAATTAGTATTTACCTTACATTGTTTGAGCGCCAAATCAAGCGTTTGGGCGTAGAAAAGGAAAATTGGGTAACTTATTTGTTAGGTCTGTTACCGTTGGAAATAGTCAACATAATAGGTCGCGAAAAGGAGGAACTCTCCGATGATTACGATTACGTGAAACAGTTATTACTGAACAGATTCAAACTGAGTCCAGAACAATTTAGACAAAAATTTTTTCCCATAGAAAGGAAAATTCGGCCTCGTGGCGAGATTTTTCATTTGAAATTACTAATTTTTTAGAACAATGGCTGTCAGGTCTTAACATTTCGTCTTTTGACGACTTAAAAAACATTTCGGTCATTGACCAAATAAGGAAGAGTTTGAGACCCGTTTGAGATTAGGGAGTATTTTATTGATGACTTGCCTAAGTTTACGAAAGTCTCAGATTTTATAAGTAAGCTTGATGATTATGAGGCAGCTCGCAATATTATCAGGAAAAACTCCGAACCGAGAAGTCCGAATAACGATGTTAAAAAGCGTTTTACTCAAAATGTTGAAAATAAAAGTTTTAACAGAAATAACATTCCGCAGAGTAGCAAATATGAAAAAAATTATCTTAACACGAGGAATAACGCTAACCCTTTCAAAATTAGATGCTTTTATTGTAATGAATACGCCTCCCATAAATCAAATCAATGTCCCAGAAGAAAAGAAGGGCCAACTTATTTTAGAGGCAAAGAAACCGAACATAGGGCTGAGCAAAGTAACTTCCATAATAATAAACCAGTAAACACTGCAAATAAAAATTCCTGCCCATCGGATAAAATCCTCAAAATTATTGAAATTATGGGGAAAAAGGTCAGCTGTGTGGTAGATTCCGGATCTGACGTAACAATGGTTAATGATGACATCTATAAGAGTTTAGGATGCCCTAAATTAAATGAAAACGATGTGAAACTGACAGGAATTAACGGAAAAGGAGTGAGTCCAAAGGGTTTTTTCAATACCGACATTTCAATTGATAATATTAGTATCTATTGTGATATTTAAGTTTTAAATGATTTACAATATGATATGATCCTCGGAAATAATTGTTTAAGTAAATAAAATTTTGAAATATCTGGTAATGGCCTTAAAGTTATGAGTAAGCGAAATAAGGAGAAAACTTATACTGTTAATATGATAACTGCGGTTTCCTTAAAAATTCCGAAGTTAGACACTCCTTCAGATGTTGTAAACATTCCCATGGCCAAGTCAGTCTCGCAGTCGGATGTTGTAAACATTCCCACGACCATCCCAGGCTTGCGGTAAAATTCCATAGACACTCCCATGATTGAAGAATGCTTAACTGACACTCCTAAGTATGAATCTGTTTACTTAGCAGAAATGGTAAATTCGGTTAATATAAACGAAATTGATCTTACTCACATAATTGACTGCGGTTTAAAAAAGGAATTAATTAACTTAGTTGAGAATTACAAGCCTGAGAAAATAAAAAGTGCTAACTTGAAAGTTAAAATAATATTGAGCGATGAAATACCGATTACGCACCGACCTAGGCGATTAGCATTTGCAGAACAAGCGTTTGTTGATAAACAAGTCCAGGAATGGCTTGATAAAGGCATTATACGAGAAAGTTGTTCGAGTTACGCCGCGCCTATTGTTTTAGCCAAAAAGAAAAATGGCGATTACAGATTATGCGTTGATTACAGAAAGCTTAACCGAAAGATAATTAGGGATAATTACCCCCTTCCGGTAATAGATGATATTTTAGACGAGATCGGGCAAAATAAAGTTTTTAGCACATTGGACTTAAAGAATGGTTTTTTCTACGTAGAAGTCGATGAGGACAGTAAACAATTTACTTCGTTTGTTAGAAATAATTCCCAGTTCGAGTATAATGTAATGCCTTTTGGTTTAAGCTCCGCCCCGCAGTTTTTCCAACGCTACATATATGCATGCCTCAGAGAGTTAATAAGAGATAAAACGATTTCCGTGTACTTAGACGATATAATCGTCCCTGCGAAGACTGAAGAAGAGGCGCTTTCTAAACTGAAACGCGTGTTTCAGGTAGCATCAGAGTATGGTCTCGAATTCAATTTTTCTAAATGCCAGTTTTTGAAAAGAAGGATCGAATTTTTAGGATACATAGTGGAAAACGGAACAATTCGCCCTTCAGAAACACAAACATTAGCCGTTGAGAAATTCCCTGAGCCACAAAATAAGAAACAACTCCAGAGTTTCCTAGGGTTAACTGGATATTTTAGAAAATATATAGCGAATTATGCTAGAATCGCTAAACCCTTAAGAGATCTCCTGAAAACGGAGAACGAATTTAATTTTGGAGCGAGTCAAAAGGAAGCTTTCCAAACATTGAAAATTAAATTATCGGATAAACCGGTGTTGCACATATTTAGACAAGGGGCAGAGACAGAGTTACACACGGATGCTAGCAGCTTAGGTTTTGGAGCAGTCTTGTTACAAAAAGACGATTATGGAAACTTACACCCCGTTCATTTCATGAGTAAGAAAACAACACCCGCCCAAGCCAAATATAGTAGTTACGAGCTTGAAGCGCTGGCTGTTATTGAAGCATTAAAAAAATTCCGGACATACCTGCTAGGGAATAAATTTAAAATAGTAACTGACTGTTCCGCTTTTCAAAAAACATTAGAGAAGAAAGATCTTACGCCAAAAGTAGCAAGGTGGGCATTATTCCTACAAGAATTCGATTATCAAATTGTCCACAGGCCCGGAAGTCAAATGAAACACGTTAATGCGTTGAGTCGTAACACCGTATTAGTCACAACACGTTCGCATGATGAAATTACAACAAAATTAACCAAAGCACAAAACGAAGACGATTACATTAAAACTATCAAAACACTAGTTGAGAAAAATGAAAGTAAAGATTATTTTGTTAGGAAAAATATGGTGTACAAATATGAAGAGGGTAGAGAACTAATTATGGTACCGGAAATTATGCAGAAGGAAATTATTCGCGAAATTCATAATAAAAGACATTACGCTGTAGCGAAGACCGAAGCGATAATAAAGCTGGATTATTATATCCCTAATCTTCGAAAACAAATCGAAAGTGTTATAGGAAATTGTGTAGAATGCATCCTGTACAACCGAAAGCGAGGGAAAGGTGAAGGATTGCTAAATCCCATTCCTAAACATGATTCCCCTCTCCAAACTTATCACGTCGACCACTTAGGCCCAATGCCCTCGACCAACAAAAACTACAATTTTATATTCTCTGTAGTGGACGCTTTTACTAAATTCGTGTGGTTCTATCCAGTCAAGACTACATCTGCAAAGGAGGCAATTTCTAAATTAAAAATTCAACAAGCTACATTCGGGAACCCAGAGCGAATAATCAGCGACCGAGGTGCCGCCTTCACTTCTAGTGAGTTTAAAAAGTATCTCGAAGACGAAAATATTGAGCATGTTCTAATTACAACGGGAATACCCAGAGGAAACGGACAGGTAGAACGACAATAGGAAACACTCATATCAATCCTTTCTAAATTAAGTATCGACGATCCGTCAAAGTGGTACAAATACGTACCGGCTGTTCAACGAATAATGAATAGTACGATTTCCCGAAGCACTCAATACACACCCTTTGAGCTTTTAACGGGAGTAAAAATCAGAAATAGGGAAGATTTAAGAATAAAACAAATTCTTGATGAGGAACATGAAAACGCATTTGTCGAGGAAAGACTGAATAGCAGAAATATCGCGAAACAACATATATTAAAAATTCAGGAGGAAAATCGCAAAACTTTCAACCGTAAACGCAAAAAAACGAAATGTTATAAAATCGGTGATTTAGTTGCAATCCAACGAACCCAATTTGGGGTCGGTATGAAGCTACGACCGAAATTCCTTGGTCCATACAAAGTGATCAAAGTGAAGCGCAATGATCGATACGATGTCGAAAAAGTGGGCTTTCAAGAGGGTCCAAGAGTGACCTCTACTGCAGCCGATCACATGAAGCCGTGGGCTTCTTCAACCTAAAAAATATAGTGCTAATCCAAGCTGATATTTTTATGTGTTTTTTTTGCATCGTCTCATCTTTTTTTTTACTGTGTTTATCAAAAGTGACTGTGCTGTCATCTGAACATTTTTTTTGACTGTTTTATACAAGAAAAAAAAAAAAAACTCTCTGTTTAAAAACTGTTCATAGGACTGCATCCACGTGATGAACTCACCTGCGCATTGTGTTTTTTTTTTTTTTGTGGACTATATTTAGCAAAAAAGAACTGAAACTGTGTTTTTTCTTTCCTTTTTTGATGGAAAGACTGTGTTCGTCTGTATACGTAGTTTAATATTGCATATTTGTCATGTTGTTTGTTTTTGTGTGTGTTTTTCCAGTATTTTTCAGGTTCCAGGAAAGTCGGACGGTACCAGTCCAGTCTATATGGTGGATGATCTGTGAGGACACAGAATGGTCAGGATGGACGAATGTAGTGGCGAACAATAGCCCAGACCAGATGTCGGAAGAAGGCGAAGTCCATTTCTCACGAGAAGTTGATGAGCTAACGAAAACGGAAGGCCGAACGCTGGAGTTTGGGGGAGATGGTTTTCTGCGTTGGAGGAGAGCAGTGCTCTCTCCTAGCTGATTTTAAATTGGGCGCTGCCCGCTTTTACTTTTTTTTAGACGGGATCGCTGTAGACCCGTGCTAGAGATATCATCAATTAAACGTTAAATGTCGTGCTGTTTTTGTATGTCAGATAAATGTTAGTAGTTTAGTATCATGTAATCTAGAAGTTTAAAAGTTTCAATTAAACATTTTAACGAGTTAAACAGTAGTAGTTCCTGTTGCAACCTGTGTGAATTTTCCTCCCACATTAATATTCATAAATCGCTTGTTTGCAGTAAATGTCCATTCGTCAAAAGTCAAACTAAATTTTTTTCGTGAATTTTTAAAAGTTTGTATTTCACTTGTAATTAACTCTTTTATTATGGAACTATAGTTCACTACACGATTTCGAATTTATACTGCAGATTTTGGCAAATCATTATAGCCTTTAGCTATCAGTAAGTTTCTTAAATCAGTTGAAGTTAAATGAAAAACAGAGTTAGCTGTCATTCGCAATAAAATTAAATCCAGTGATTCCTTATCACTACTAAAATAATCTTCTATTTTCCGCTTTTTAGAAAGCAATGCATCTTTTATGCAAACTTGACGTGTGGCAGGAAGAGATGATGTATTAAATTCTTTCTAAACTTTAGTACCATGTTTCGTCGATAAATCTGCACACAACCCTTAGTCGATCCACCTAACGTTTTAAGCACTTGGCTATCTCTTTTACGTTTAGCGATTTTTTTCATCTTTTGACCTTAAATGGCAGTGCCATACTGAAGATATATCATTATCTTTCCTATGAGCTACAAAATCCTTTTTATTAGACATCTTTTAAGCAAAATAAGTATAAACGCCCGAAAAGCAAAGAAGTTAGCACATAATAATGACTATGAAACTCAAATGCGACGCTTATCAGTAAACTCTAATTCGAAATTTTGTGATTTCCAATTGCTGAAACGACCGGCTTTCTAAACGCGGCGTAATCGAAATAAACAAATGATTTCATTGTTCCCGAATAATAGCCGAGCGGGTTACATCTGTTTGCAAGTCAAAAGGTTTCCATGTTAAGGGGTCTCAGGACTCTTAAAATTGGAAAAAAGAAAAAAAAAAGACCATTTTCAACATTTAATATCTTCAAATGTGTTTGATTTTAAGACACAATTTTAATTGGAATAAAATATATAAGTATGTTCTTTCATTTTATGCATTTAAAAAATTATAAGATGCAGGATTAGCATTTACAGGGGCTCCAAACTGTTAGACATTTAACGAAAAAAAAAAAAATCGGCATAACAGCTTACGCGCACGATTACAAAATAAGTATTGCAACTAGAATGAAAATTTTGGTGCCTACTTATACTTCAGATTGTAATAATTACCCTGAACCTAAATAAATTTGTATTTAAAGCTTTTTTATATTTTAATACAAATTTGTATTTAGCTAATGCAAAATTAAGAAAATTTCAACAGTATAATGACCTAAAAAAAATATTGTTTTGAACAATAAAACGGAAATTTTAGGTTCAGTTTATACAGACTAACATGAAACATATGTTTTGAAATTTTCATGAAAAAATATTCACAAGTTTTTGAGATATCGCGCGCGTTATGCCCAAAAACGTCATTTGGAGAAAAAGGGCTTCAAAGTTTCCGAAACGACGCTTCAGCTATCGAACGTGTATAAATGTAAAAGCCATAACTTCAGTTCTAATAGGAATTTGAAGGAAACAATTATATCAAAATGTTCAGAAAAGATAGGAGTTTAACGTCTAAAAAAAATTAAATTTTCGAAAATTTTAAAGCTTTAAGAGTCCTGAGACGCCTTAAGTGATTTAATCGCTTTGAAATATGTAAAAAATACTTGAAATATGTATATTTTTTCAAGGATATATAAATTTCGTAAAAATTAATTCTTTTTCTTTCTAAAAAAGAAAGTCTATAAATATATATATTTTTTATTTCAGCTGAATATAGTTCCATTTGAAAACTAGTCGGATATACCAATCCCAAAACTTTCTTCTATCTCATGCATGTTAATACTTGAAAATTAGCTATCACACTACCAAAATTAAACGGCAATCTATGCCCATCATGAGGATTCTATAGATATGAAATTCCGGGCATTAGTTACTGAGATAAGGCTATCTACGAAATCGTGTAAATACAGCAAAATTCAGCCAAGCAGCCCCACCTATTGGGTGATTTACACCAAAACCTATGTTAAACAAAACTACCAAGCAACCACTTACGTCAAAGTCTAACTGAATCTGAAGTTTGGGGAAAATCCGTGCATTAGTTTTTGAGATAGAGTTATTGCAAAAATCATGAAAATGCCAGCATAGCAGCGCCACCTATTAGACGATTAACACCAAAACCTAATCAGCAACAACTTGTGTTAACATCTAACTAAATCTGAAGTTAGATGAAAATTCGTGCATTAGTTTTTGAGATAGAGCTATTGCAGGAATCGTGCAAAATGCAGCACAGCAGTGCCACCTGTTGAGGGATTTACACCAACACGTAATCCGCATCAAGTCATATCAAGGACTAACTGAATCTGAAGTTTCATGAAAATCCGTGCATTAATTCGTGAGATAGAGCCATTTCGGAAATCATAAAAAATGCAGCATAGCAGCGCCACCTGTTGGGCGATTTTCACCAAAAACTAATCAGCATCAATTTGTATCAGGGACTAACTGAATGTGAATTTTTATTAAATTCCGTGCATTAGTTCTTGAGATAGAGCGCCCACAAAATTTGTGTCACACACAGACGGACAGACAGACAGACTCACAGACAGACATTTTGTAAAAACATGTTTTTCGGGTTCTCTGACCTCTAAAACGTGTAAATCCGTCGAAAACCGGAATTCGAAAATTTTCATGAATCCAATACTTTCTTGTTGTAAAGATAGAAGAAAGTAAAAAAGGACAATCCCGAAAATCCCGGGATTTGGCAGACAAGATCCCGGGATTTTCGGGATTAAAAATGATGCGGGATCCCGGGATTGTAATCCCTAGCACCACATTATGATATATTAAAAAATATTTCAAGTGCATTTTAATGATGTTACATCCTTTCGATTAGAATAAAATCGATATGCACCATAAAATTGATCATATAATCATATATTGATATCATATAAAATTGATATGCGTCATATTATGATATCCACCACATTATGGCGTATAACGCACCATATTATGATATATTAAAAAAATATTTCAAGTGCATTTTAATGATGTTACAACCTTTCGATTAGAATAAAATTGATATGCACTTATGAAGTGCACTAAAATATACATTCAGTACAATATGCGGTGGAAAAATATTTATAAAACTAGTCATAGTACAAACGCACAACATTTGCCACGTTTGACGTGCAATTTCCAACTTGTTAGTTTTAAAAATGTTTCAGTGTTGTAGTTTCACAACGATTTTGCATAATTTGGCGAGCGTGTACTGGCGCATCATTAAATCCATTGTTTTTTCAACTCCCATACAATTGTACGCGTTACAGATAATATTTGGTGATTTATACCCTGTGGCGGGATAATTCAAAAATGATTTAAAATTAATATATTAATTAGTAATTAAGTTGTAAAAATATTAAAATGTTGTATTGTCATCGGAAACACACCTTTGTACAACATTAATATAATTCTATATCATATCAGAAGTTAGTTAAAAGTCGACTTCAAAATCCCATCTTTACATGCAAACACCAGGTTGAGTTAACTAAAAGAATTCAAAAAATGTATAAAGTATGTCTATGCTGTAGCTAAGAAAAAAATTATGTTTTAGACAGCTTTACATTTTATCCGGTATAAATGCATAGCATTCCTTCCGTTGCAAACATGAAATTTTCCCGTTTTAGACAAGATTTCGTTATTTACCTGTTTTAACAGGCTTTGGTGCATTTCAACTTAATATTCCTAGTAGCAAACTAATATTAGTTACATTGGGGAGCTGTATTGCAGCCCCCGAAAGTATTTCTAATAGTACTCGTTGAATATTGGTTTTACGAAAAAAATATTTACGATGACATGGTACTAACGCAGATATGATATTGACTTATTTTTGCAATGAAATTTTAATGTTGCAGAAATATTGAACTTGCCTTGGAAATGAAATGGTAAGTTATTTCTGGGCAATATTTTGAAAATATTAGCAAACGGTAAACACTTCAAAGTTGGAACAGAATTCCATGCCAACAACTCTAATATTGGACATTGGACAACACAAGATATAATCAATGGTGATTAAGATAAAGCCAATCGAAACAATATTTGTCCATTCGTAAAATTAAAATGGATTTAATTTTTTAATATTATTAAATTAATTTTTTTATTATAAAGTACTTAGTTTTAGCCTAGCATTTTCATTAATTTCTTAGAAATATTAACAATAACATGGTAGTAATTCTTTCAAATAAAATATGTATTTATAATAAAGATCGCAATATATGAAATATTTTATGCGGCATTAATACAACGTAAAACTACAGATGTTCTGACATAAAAAATGAAAGAAAAAACATGATACAAAACAATGAATGAAGCTAAAGATTGATCATACCAGAATGCAGTTGCTATAACCTTGACTTAATGCGTCTGGATTACTGAACAGGTTATGACCAATAAGCGAAACCTTATTAAAACGAACTTTTTTATGCTGCACAAATCAGATTTTTTCGAGCTTCAAATTGTCTAACGGAAAAAACAAAAAAGCATTATATATAAGGATTAACCGAAACCGAATTTTGGTAATCTTCCTATTTTCGGTCGAAAACGAAAACGAAAATGTCAAAGAATTGTTTTACTTATTAATAATACATAAATATTTTCATGTAAAATAAAATGTAATTAATTCATCAATGACACAGAATCATTTTCTAATTATACGAATTTCATCTAATTAAAAAATGTTTTAGGTATACATACCTCGATTTATCTTTTATCATGATTTTTGTAAATGTTCATCTGTTATACTAGAAGTTTCTCAAAGAGTATTCGAAACACTTCTGCGGTTTCAAACTAGAAAATTTTTTATTACTGTTCAATCTGCAGCTTTTAATGGTCAAGTTAAAAGCGTCTTCAAGGTTTAGTCAGATATGCATTGATTGTTTTATAATTTGCACTCACGTCTTTAGTCAGTCATCAGTGAAAATTATTCTCAGTGAGGTTCATAGCAATAAATAATGAGTGTCTCATTTGAGCTGATACAGCTGAAATCAATGAGTAGTGTTGAAATTTTACGAAAGAAGAAACGATATTTTTGGAATACAGATGGTTTCGTTCGAGTTCAAGTCCAGCCAAATTTTCGGCAGCATTTTCGCCGAAACTCAGATTTTGGGCCAAAAATGAAAATGAAACTGAATTTTCGGTCGATCTCTAACTATACCTGAACTATGATGCATTTGTTGACTTAACGTAGAGCAATTTTTAATATTCATTTTATTTTGCTGCATTAATCATATTGATCATCATCTATCATCTAATTTTGCAGCATTGACAAAATGTAAACACTCCAAAGTTGGAACAGAATTTTATGCCAATAATCCCGATAATGGTCTGCTTATAATCAATGCTGATTACGATAAAGTCAATGGAAACAATATTTGCGCAATATTGTTTTGTAAAATGGATATAATTTTGTAGTGTTATTTAACAGATATTTTTATTATAAAATACATATTTTTATCCTAGCAATACTTTTAATTGATTTCTTAGAAGCATTAGCAATTTAAACCACGGGGTTAATATTTTTTTAATATTTAAAAGTTTTTCTTGCAACGGAATTAAAAAAAAAAAAAAAAAAAAAAAAAAAAAGAAGAAAAAAAAAGAAAGAAAATGTAAATACTAGAAAACATGAATTCTGCTTTTTCAGAATTTAGTGTCGCCCCCGATGAAAAAAAAAAAATGTATATATATAAATAGTACAAAACATATTTCAGTTATAAGACTTAAAACACACGCTTTTATTTTATATAAAATGACGTCATCCGCATCCGCTGACGAATACCTCATTTGCGATCCAGTATTAAACAACATCTACAGTGAAGTACGCATAGGACGTCACTATCGCTGAATAATACACAAATATAAAAAAGAGATATCATCATTCAAGAAACTCGACCAAAAAACGAAAACAAAAAACAAAAATCGGCTATAAAATGATTCACACGCCTTCATTTGTATGTAATATTAATACAGATACTTAAAATTAAATTTAGTTTATAATAGCTCCATGTTTTATCGGAAATCATTCATTTATATTTTTCCCAAACTAGCACGTATTTTAAGTATTTATTTTTTTTTCAGTTTTTATGGAAAAATGGCAACAAAAATATATAATTACTATTTTCCAACCAATTCTCCTTTACTTTCTACAGAAATGGAGTACTTGAGTTGCCAAAATTAAACAAATGAAGCTAAAAACTACGAAAAAATTAATAACTGAAAAATAAATGGAGCTGCAGTTTTCAAACAAATTGCATTTAAAAGTACTTTTTTCCAAACAATAAAAATGAAATACGACGGTATAAAAATTGAAAATATGCGATACTTAGAAGTTAAAAAAATTGCAGTAGAGTATTTCACCGTACAATGATACACCTGCTTTGTTTTACGGCTGGCATATACAACAGAACGTTATTTTTTGGAGATGACATTTTATTTGCTGAGAGAAAGAAATAGCATCGGGGGCTAATAATATGTTCAGCAATTATTGCAACACAATTTTCAACACCACACACTCCGTGTTGTCAGTCATATTACAGTGTATTAATTCTTCCGCAGAATTCAGGTCAGGCACTGACATTGCTTTTCCTTGAAGGCGGCTTATTCAAACAAAGGACGACAATAATTATTTACATTCTCGTCTAGCAGTTAAAAAAGTTTTAAGAAAGAAAATTATTTTCTAAGTTATTTCTAAACTATACACATTTGAGTTCAAAGCTTAAATGGAATTATTTTTCCCGTTCGTCGATAAAGCAAGTTTGTTGGAATAATAAGAAATGAAATCCTGCAGAAGAGATATAACGAGTTAAGGTTTCCAATATACGGAAATATAATAATTTTTAATTTAGAAGTTCACAATTACGAGGTTAAGGACACTAAACTTAAAGTAAACGATAAACAGAAATGCCATTAACTACTGTTTGTGTTGAAAAAAAAAATTAATTGAAAAATAACGGAATTCTTGAAAATCTTTTGCAAAAGATCTCAATCTGGATTTTCTTCACACTGTTAAAAAATTTTGCAGCATTCTGGCAGGTCATTCGACCGTTTTTTGAAAAAACGGTTTCATAACCATAATTTAACTATATTCTGACTATAAAATGGCCAATAATATGGTCAGAATAGTGTTAAAATTACGGTTGTGTAACCGTTTCGGAAAAAACAGTCAAATGACCTGCCAAAATGCTGCAAATTTTTAACAGTGCAGAGTATCTCTGATTCGCTGTTTTATTGCTTACGAAGTTTAAATAAAATAAACAAAGCAAAACATATTGCCAATTTGTTGTAGTAACCTCATGCATTGTCTGACAATATCGGCTCTAGGCATATGTGCATTTAGCTACAGACGTGCGAAAAAAAAAAAAACAGTAAATATCCTCTACTAACTCTGCAACAAATTATAGTAGAAGAAAGTTACTGGTACCGAACTATTGGAAATAATGTCTTATTTTAAATGATGTACAGTAAAACCTCCCTAAAGCGAAAACGTTCCGATCCAATAAAAATTCGTCGCTCCGAGAGGTGGTCTCTTAATGGAGGTCATGTTTAAATCTAGATTTTAATTATTGAAAAAAGGTAACAATTAATGTATTATTATTAGTAAAATTTATTTTTCACATTAGGAAAAAACATAAAAATTTAAGTGTCAAAACAAAAGTTAATTACATAAGTTAATTACTTCAGAGTTTAAAAAATGATTACATTGATGTTTGCTTTGATTTTACGGCATTTTTTTATAACTTTTATTTCCAAGTTTTTCGAAGTTCAGTAAATAAATCAATTTTTTTGGGCGGAAACAAATAATGACGATTTCATTAATTTATCTATTTCTTTGAGAGTTTCCTGACAGAATAGGGCCGGGGTGTTTATTGACAGTCATTCTTAATTTGTCATCAGAGTTAAATTCATTGCCTAGAAAGGCACAAAGCGGTTTAAACACTTAAAAGTTACCTCCCCCCCCCCCCCCAAAAAAAAAAAAAAAAAAAAAATCTAAACTTAGTTTAGAAGTTTGATGAATGCGCTAACCGGAATTATTTTTCCAATAAAACCTTCTTCAAGCGATCAGGAAAAAACGGAATTTGTTTCACTTTCTTCAAAGAATTGGGTCGCTCATGGAGGGAGTTCAACTGGGATAACCTCTGAATGGAGGTAAAAGTAATATTGAGCGTATGGGAATAAATTTCGCTTCATGAAAAAATGATCGTTCAGGGAGGTGGTAGCACATGGAGGTTTCACAGTATATAAAATTTGATTAGAGGGCATCTACAAATCCAAACCCGACCAAACTTTGTTGTTTTCAATAGCAATGCCCAGTTTTGACAATATATTTTTAATTTTCGTTTCAAATCCTAGATACGAAATTTTAAGTCATATGGATGAGTTTTTGAATTATAAGCATTCAAAATTTAGAGCTTCTAATGTTAAATTACATTTTCACATTTTTATTAATAACTGCTGAAATTATAATCCTAATGTGATAATTTTTTAAGTGGCTGTAACACTAAAATACTCAAACATAAATGTATTGAATTTGTAATAATAATAATAAAATATATTATGAATTATGAAATTAATTTTCGAAAAAAATTATGAATTGTAACCTACAATTTTTTTGATGGATTTATATTTATTATGTCCTGCTTTATGCGAATTCAAAATTCCAAATTTTTATTCCAAGTAGTTTTAAAATTCTGCTTAAAAAAATGTCAAAATGATAGTTTAAGTCTATGATGTGCAAAAAAGCATTCTTTGAAAAAACAAAAAAAAAAAAAAAAAAAAAAAAACAACATTTTACTCATTTTATTGAAAAATTTCGACTGGCAATAGTCGAAACCTATTAAGTGAGTGAAACGGTCATCTTGGCAATAAATAATACATTAATAGAAGTGACTTAGTCTTTCTATAGCATTTCAGTAATCGAGTACCGAACTTCAATTTGGATACAGCCCTTAAAATAGGTTCATTTAAAAATATTTAATTTCTCTTAAACTAATCGTACGAATTTCGTGAAAACTTGTATTTAGGCTAATTGAAGGGTGTAGAATTTATTTATGGTGTCAAACTTGGGCGTTGCTATTGAAAAAAAACATAGTTTGAGTTTGTTTTGGTATTTAGAAGGCCCCCTCAGCTAAATTTATGTAGGTCATTAAAAAATGATTTTATTTTCAATCGCTTGGTATCAGTAACTTTCTTCTATAATAATTTGTTGCAGAGTTAGTAAAGGGTGTTTTAGTTATTGTTTTTGTTGTTATCTGCTACAGAGTTAGTAGTTATACTTTTTTTCCCCACGACTGTACATAGAACATCTACTAGACACCAGATCAGCCTTTTTCTCTCGCGTGCCGTAAGTATATGTGTGCGAAATTTGGAGGGCCGCAACACATTTATATTGTAATGTAACAAAAGGGTAATTAAAATAGATAACAATAAAAATTATTATAATCACGATTGAACATTTGCCGCGAAATAAATGTTACTAAAATATTTAAAGCAAGTATTTCCAAACAATATGCTTCGTAGTATTTCTATTGAAAATGATGTAGAAATGTGTGTTTGGAAATAGTGGTATAACTTTTTGCCGCCAACTAATCTGTAGTGAAAGTTTAACCCTAATAAACATTATTAACTATATGATGAGTATAAAACTTAATAATATATCAATGCAGCTTTTTCAAGTTCTAAAGAAAGAAATCGGGGAATTTTCTTAAATAAATCAGTCGTTTTCTCAATGCAAAAACTTTTTTTTTTTTTAAATATAGAAAAGTGTAAGGCAAATTTAAGTAATTTGGAATAATATTTATTTAGTTTTGAATATTAAAAAGTCCTTCCGGCCAGTGCCGGGAGGAAGAGGTAGCTTTCATAATCCTTATTTAAAAAAAGCCAAATTATATCATTCAAACACACGAAGCTCAATTTAGTGGAAACCGAATATAGGAGATTCAATACTAATTTTTATCAATATAATGAATGAGAATTTCGCGAAATTAGTCAGCTTTATCCAAGCTGCTTTTCTTTAAAGTAACATATATTTGGCTGCCAAATTCGGCAATTTCTTAAAGTGCCTGTCATTTTAAGACAACATGGTGGATGAGGCTAAGCAGTGAACTTGGTCGAGACCTTAGTAATTGCTGTGCACATGCTCACTCACATCGGAATACGTTGATATATACGAGTGCTGTCGCATGCAAAAAATTAGATTTTTCAAAATGTCACCCACAATAGAAATGGAAACTGCCATTTCTTATGGTAATCTGAGCCATTATGGTTCATCTGAGCCATTTTTTATGGTAAAGACAAACAAAAAATGCTCCTGAATCCTTATATCAAGGTCAAATACTTAAGAAATAAACCTTTTTCAATTTCTAATTTTTTTGCACCCCACTTTAAATATATATAATATTTTAATTTAATGGCCGCCATTTTGAAACAAGATGGCTGATGAATCTGGCCAGCGAACTTGGTCGAGGTATTGATGTATACTATCCACATGCCTTCTTACATCGAAATAGGCGAATACGTGTGTTATCGCGTGACAAATACAAGATCGTTTCAAAATGTTAGCCATGCTAGAAATTCAAAGTGCTATAATTCGACCATTTTTTAAGATATAAACAAAAGAACAAATTTTCAGAAACAAAAACTGCTCCGGAATCTTTGTATCAAGGCCAAACACCTAAAAAAAATCTTTTTCATTTTCCAATTTTTTAATACCTCATTTTAAATTTAATTTTTTTTTAAAAATGGCAACCCTTTTGAAACAAGATGGCGAATGAAGCTGGCCAACGAACTCGGTCGAGACATTGGTATGTGCTATGTACAGACCAAGTTACATCCAAATCGGTTCATAAATACGCTTGTTATCGCGTCACAAAAATCAGGTCGTTTTAAAATGTCAGCCACAATAGAAATTCAAAATGCTATAACGCAGCCATTTTTTTAGATATAGACGAAAACAAAAACTGTTCCGGAATCTTTGTATTAAGGTCAAACACATACAAAAAAATTTTTTCACTTTCCAATTTTTTGGTATCTCATTTAAATTTTTTTATTTTTTAATTTTTTTAAATAGCCGCCATTTTGAAACAAGATGGCAGATGAAGCCGGCCAACGAACTCGGTCGAGATATTTGTATGTACTATGTACACACCAAGGTACATCCAAGTCGGTACATAAATATGCCTGTTATTACGTGAGAAAAATCAGGACGTTTCAAAATGTCAGCCACGCTAGAAATTCAAAATGCTATAACTCAGCCATTTCTTAAGATATAGACGAAACAAAAACTGCTCCCGAATCTTTTTATCAAGGTCAAACACATAAGAAGAAAATATGTTTTCAATTTTTAATTTTTTGGTACCACATTTCAAATTTAATTTTTTCTTAAAAATTTAAATGGCCACCATTTTTAAACAAGATGGCGGATGAAGCTGACCATCGAACTCGGTCGAGACATTGGTATGTACTATGTATAAACGAAGTTACATCCAAATCGGTTCATAAATACGCCTTTTATCGCGTGATAAAATTCAGGACGTTTCAAAATGTCAGCCACGCTAGAAATTCAAAATGCTATAACTCAGCCATTTTTTAAGATATAGACGAAACAAAAACTCCTCCGAAATTTTGTTATAAAGGTCAAATACATAAGAAAAAAATATTTTTCCATTTTTAATTTTTTGGTACCACATTTCAAGTTTTAAATTTTTTTTAAAATTTTAAATGGCCGCCATTTTGAAACAAAACGGCGGATGAAGTTGGCCAACAAACTCGGTCGAGAGATTGGTATGTACTATGTACACACTGAATTACATCCAAATCGGTTCATAAATACGCTTTTTATCGCGTGACAAAATTCAGGACGTTTCAAAATGTCAGCCACGCTAGAAATTCAAAATGCTATAACTCAGCCATTTTTTAAGATATAGACGAAACAAAAACTGCTCCGGAATCTTTGTATAAAGGTCAAATACATAAGAAAAAAATATTTTTCCATTTTTAATTTTTTGGTACCACATTTCAAGTTTAAAAATTTTTTAAAAAATTTAAATGGCCGCCATTTTGAAACAGAACGGCGGATGAAGCTGGCCAACGAACTCGGTCGAGACATTGGTATGTACTATGTACACACCGAATTACATCGAAATCGGTTCATAATTACGGGAGTTACAGTGTGACATAGGTCAGATATATATATATATATATATATATATATATATATATATATATATATATATATATATATATCAATTTTGAACGGAGGGTGGTTTCGGGGTCTGGGGGTCATGATCGATGAAAATATACCAAAATTTTTTGAAATCGCTTTCCTCCGAACGGCTGCAATAGGTAGCTTTTTTGTAAAGAAAGCTACCTAAAAATGATACACCACTGTAGAACAAATAAACTGCATATAAAAAAAACTTCCGACTAGGAAACGATATTTAAAATGTTTTAAAGATAGTAATAATAGTAAATAACATGCCAGACTTTTTCTTTTTATAAAAATACCTAAAAGAACAGTGCAGGTCTTATTTTTATTTATTTATTTATTTATTTATTTGCACATCTCAATTTCCTAAATAGGGATTAATGACCATGTGTCTCGGGCCATACACAAAAGGTCGCCGGGCCTCATGTGGACCGCGGGCCGCAGGTTGAGTACGGCTGCACCAGATAGTTTATGGGCGGGCAAATCCTCAGGTTGGAGGGGAAAACGACATTTATTGAAAAAAAATATTTATACATAAAAATTTACAATATAACAGAGATATTTTGATGCATAAATTATAATAGAAAAAAATCCAATACAGATAATATTAATTAATTAGCAGAGTGATTCCATTAATTTTATAAATATGAATGAGAATGTTAATATCAGCCGGTACCTAATCTTATTTTATAAACAAATATTAAATATTTAATATTCTGCAATTTTGTTTAATTCACTGTAAAATATATATATATATATATATATCTCGTTACTCCATAAAATCGGTGGCAGCCTTGTTGCCTCCTTTTTATTGAGTAATTTAACGGATATATCTGGTGTTACGTTACACTAATGTGTAACATTACACCAGTTGTATCGGTTTTACTTACACCATTATATAAGTTAAATTACGCCATAAAATTGGAGGCAGCAAGTTGCCACCAATTTTATGGAGTAAACATTACATAAATTTTTACAGTGTTCTTTTAATCAAGTTTGGTTTTGTTATCAAGATGAGAAACAGCTGTTCTGCTATGATTGTGTATAGTTGTATTTAAAGTAGAATGGCATTAAAGAACAATATTATCATATACATGATGGAATGGATACTCAAATGAACCGCACTGACAGTTATTCGACGTTAATTTATTAATTTAAAAGGAAAATTG
The DNA here is from genome assembly GCA_963932465.1 of Maratus speciosus. Classification (NCBI taxonomy): domain Eukaryota; kingdom Metazoa; phylum Arthropoda; class Arachnida; order Araneae; family Salticidae; genus Maratus; species Maratus speciosus. The sequence goes on along the minus strand of OZ010798.1, from coordinate 324,482,524 downwards.
GGGAATCTGGGCGCACTTTTCTAAGTTATTTTTTTCGAATATTTTCATGGATAAGCAGCACAAAGAGTCGACATTGAAGAAAAGTGCCTAGGAGTGTTGTATGTCCTCGAGTAGGGTCTTCGTTTAGTAGGTGTGTGCGCATGTATGCGTCTGCGTTCAGGGAGTGTGGGTGTCATTCCTTAGAAACAGGGCTTAATGTCTAACAAAAAAAGTACCGGAGATCAGATTTTCTGCACTACTAAAAACCTTACTGTAACCCCACTCCCTCCGCCGCCACCACCACCACATCCGCATATTTGTATGTCATCAAGGATTTTTTTGGTATCAACTAGCAAAACACAGCATTCAGGGATTCTGTGAGCAGATTTTATAAATTCTGATGGGTTCCGACTAATAATCACAAAAATAAAAAAAAGCACTGGAGCTGCGTTCCTGTGAGCTACAGTGCAAATTAAGCACCGCGTGGTGCTAATAAGTTGATCAGTGCGAATATTTTACAAACACGAACAAAAACCAGCCAGTAAACATAACACTACCACGAGTAAAAACGGCAGATACGGTTGTGTGGTTAATTCTGGCATCCGTCGCCGCCGTTTGAAAACCATCTTGACAAAAACCCATTGTGTCTATATGTGTGATCGCGCTAGATAGAACTGTGTTCGTATGTGTGTGATCGCGCTAGACAGAACTGTGTTCCTATGTGTGTGATCGCATTAGATAGAAGTATGCTCCTATATGTGCGCCACACTACGTCACATTATGTAAGTGCTTTGGTATCCAAGAACACAAAGGACTGGAGAGGGGGGGAACCGGAAAAGATAATTTGTGCTTCGGTACTTGGGAAGCGCTGTTCGGCAATGCTCTGGATCGCTGTATTTATGAGCTTCGGTGAAGTGCGACCAATATTTAAATGCAATCACTAAAAGCAAAAAACTACCAGAGCTCCGAGCCGGTAAGCTGCGGTGTAAATTATAAGCACTGCTTAGAAAAATGTCCAAGCTACAAAAGTTAGTCAACTAATTTGGGGACGCGCCGGTTATAAGAATAATGCCTGGCAAAAGCAACAAATCTTAGAAACGAGAGATTATCACCGAACTTCATCACCGATAAGGTCATGGACATGGAATTTTTTTTCTGTACTACAATTTCAGATGGAATAACACGTTGTATGAATGCATTATTTATTTCATGATATTGGTTACATCTACATTATTTACTGATCCTAATTAGAAAAATAAAACTTTGTTAAAAATCCTTTTATTCCTTTTGTTTTTCTTGCATTTTCTCTTTTTATTTTCATTTATTTTTTCCGTTACTCTTTTTTTTATATTAATTTTTTCTTTCATTTTGACAACACTTTCCTTTTCTGCATGTGTTCCTTTGTGATTGGTGTTTTTCTTTCAGCTACCGCCACCTGTTGCATTCTTTTGTAAGTTCTCCTCCGTCCTTTCTGTTCATTTCTGACCATGTCCATTTTCTGACACGTGTTTAGCTGTCTGATGGCGGGCTGTTAAAATTTCCGTCCCGTAACGCGTGCTGTATGTTATTTTGTATTCTATGATGTTTTTAACAAAGTTTTATCTTTCTAATTGTGATTTACTGCCAGTTTTTTGGTGTTATTTCATCTGTATTAATGATCATATTTAGTACATTGAACGTTACAATTAAAAGATTATCATGACGGATTAAAGATAAAACAAGAACGAAAAATCATGCGTACAGCATAGATTATGAAACACTTTCCAACATATTCAGAATACTATAACAAAACTTCACAGTTTACTAAGGTGTAAGGTGACGTCTGAATGAACAAACTGAAAAACGCATAACGCATTTGAAAACTCGGTTTTTGCTGTTATCATGAATATTCGTTAAAATATATGATATGTTTTGCAGCCTTGTATATGATCTACAGATATGTATGCATACTACACAGTATGCTAAAAGTTTGTTCAGTTAAACGCGTAACACAGTTGAAAACTTTCACTCAACAATTTCCGCAAATAAACGGATGTTGTTGAGAACTTTTGTGTGACCCTGTGTATGATCTATAGAATTTATACACACCAAGTAATATTTAAAAAAATAGTTCAATTTAAAAACACATACCACAACTGAAAACGCATATCCAGCAATTATTGTTCGTAGGCTTCAATAGTTCAATTATTGCTCATATTCTTCTATAGTCAAAATTTTTTGTGCGTCCCTGTAAATAAAAAATAGGTTCTATGCACACCATATTCTGCAGTAAGAACTTTGCAGTACACCTCAAAGATGTATATCAATTTCAATAACTTTAAAATACTGTAACATCATTAAAATGCACGTCAAACTACTGTTCCCCGTACACCGTAATATAACGGAATTATTTTGAGTTGCCCTGTAAATGAACCGAATATACTACACACTTCATTTTCAATGCCGAACATACCATTGTAAACCACAATAACACAAGTCTATTTTATGGCAATCGGACTATATTTACGCGAGTTAGAGCACAAACAGATGGACAGACAAACCAAAATCATAAAACTTTTCATCTATGTTGGAGAGTAAATCTATAGCAAATAACACCTTGTAATAATATGTTTATGTCAAATGCTAAAAGGTGTAAAGTAAAACTTTCAAACCAGTAAAAATACGTTTATTTCACTGTTGACATATTTCGACTCACCCAGAGTCATTTTCAAAAATAAAATATTAAAAATTAATAAAATAATTTGCTTTTGAAAATGGCTCGGGGTGAGTCGAAACATGTCAACAGTCGAAATAAACGTACTTTTACTGGTTTTAAAGTTTTAATTTACACCTTTTATCATTTGAAATAAATGCAGTAAATTCTGTTTAAGGCGGAATCGATGGGGACCGAGAAAATATTCCGTAGTAGACAATATTACGCCTTAGACAAATTTTACACTATGTCTATGTATTTGCAGGGGCTTGAAAGTCTTTCCAAGTTATATGGATTTCCGTCTTACAGAGTCCGCCTTACAGAGAGTTTACTGTACATGTTGTAAAGTGTTAAAAACAAACCCCGCGGCTCTATACAACCCAAAAAGGATAATGTTCTGCGGTGCTCGCTTTCTTGACCATACGTCCTTAGATGACATAGCACCTCAGGACTTATGTTATGTCCAGGTCAAGTGGTCAGAATTTCGTGGAACACCCATTGTTTAGTTTCGAAGCAATCTTGATACTCAAGTTATTGACATCGAAAGATTAAAAAATACTTTTTTTATACGAATTATTATATATTACAATTTATAAATGTATTAATTATAGGTCACTATTTCCATTGCAACTTATATGTTGCAATTAATAGTTATTCCTACAGTTGTCTAATAACTTTATCATTATAATTATTATGATTATAAAAGATACTGTTTTGAACCTACTTCAATGGTTCTGCAAAGGTGAAAAATTTGGAAACCAGCTCTATGACATGAACCTATGTATTAAATTCAAATATGCATTACTATTTCTCGTTTCTGAATTGGATATTTCTTATTTATGTAAATGAGAAAAAAATATGATGTAATCTAAACAGAATTGCGGTTTTGATATGCGTAGGCAACACACCTACGCATGTCTGGATATCTTTCTGACTACGACATACTGTAAGTACAAAAATAAATAGCATTATTTCTCCTTTTCTTTGATAAAGACATGAACAATGGAGTTTTTTGTTGCTTTAATCTGTTTTGAATAAAGTTGTTTGCATTGAAAATTAGCTCTTGTAAAAATGGAATACCAATAACAAAATTACGCAATCATAAATATTTTTTTTCTTTATGCCAGAGTGATTCTGAACTAGTGTGTCTGAGCTAGTGTTGTATAATATCGTAAAATTGGGATAAAGCGAGAAAAAAAAGCGGAAAAAAAAACAGACTAAAATACGGAAATACTACTGCCAATCTAGACGCCAGTAGTATTTCTGTATTTTAACAGAACTTTTTCCCGGTAATTTACAGAAAATTTTCCTGTTTTTTTTGGAATTTAACGTAAAATTTTCTGTAGTTTACCGGGAAAAAGTTCCGTTAAAATACGGAAATAGTACTGGCGTCTAGATTGCCAGTAGTATTTCCGTATTTTTGTCCGTTTTTTTTTTACAGTGAGTGCTTCGAGATCTGAAACCCAAGCACTTCAATAAAACCTGTGTAACGTAATCTGCTTTAAACGGAAAAAATATCGAAAACTCGGTTAAAAAAACAATAGAATTATAAGGAATAGTATCCTAGTAAGATTGGAGCGTCTAAAACAAAATATTTGCGGTCTCTTCTCGTTCCGTCTTTACAGGTTTTTGTATTAAACAGTTTTCTTTCATCGTTTTAAAATATCTAGAAGGGGTGAGTTCGCGATTAGCTTGAAGGCCCGACAACATCGGCCATTCGAGTGAGAAGTAAAAAAGGGGCCCACAAGAGTTAAAACAGAGTAAAAAAGCCTGAAACAATAAAAACTTCTTAACAAGCAAAAAAAGGTTCTATTTAAAATGAGTCTATCAGAAAAGTTCTGTAGTGCTGCTATCTGTTGTCGCCTTTTCGAAACAAAAGTCTTTTACACAATTGTTCGCTAGTCCGTTATCTTACGCCACCATAGCTCAGGGAAGTGTCGCCATCTTGGAACATATTTCACAACTAAAAAAAAATGAAGACGCGTTGCACATGTCATAAGGAAATTGTCATTTCACAAGCGAGGTGATGTTGGACATAAAATCACTTACACTGAGACGTTTTCCAACACCCCCGCTTTTTATGTCAAACCGACGAGCGTAAAATGTTTAACTTGTTTCTCAAACACTCGAAATGAGGCTTAGGCAACGGCTTGGTGAGCACGTCTGCCAGCATTAACTTCGATGGGCAATAAGTTATTTTGATTATGCCATTCTGGCATAGATGTCTGATGTGGCGATACTTAACTTCCACGTGTTTAGTTCTTGTCTGTGCCTTTTCGTTTTCGGTCAATCTTATGGCTGATAAGTTATCTTCGTACAATGTTACGGGTAGTTGTTGACATAGTTCGAGGTCATTTAACAGGCCTAACAACCACGAAATCTCTTGACCTGCATTAGAGGCAGCGATATATTCAGCCTCCGTGGACGAGAGTGCTGTGCAACTCTGCTTCCTCGATGACCATGCCAATATATTATTTCCTAATTTAAACAAGTTTCCAGTGGTTGATTTCCTGTCTATTCTGTCGTTCCCCCAATCGGCATCGCTATATGCCGTTAGGATTGGAGGTTTTGTTTTATCTATGACGAATTTAAGATCTTTGGTAGTAAGCAGATATCTAATTAATTTCTCGATAGCTTGCCAATCGACTTCCCTTGGGGATTCATTCCTTCTTCCCAGGATATTAACGACTGATGCTATGTCGGGTCTAGTTAAAGTTGCAATGTATAGAAGCCCTCCTATAGCCTGTCTAAATTTTACGTTATCTCCCATTAGTTTCCCGTTTGGATCTAGATTAAAGTAGTTAGTATTCATGGGTGTATACGTAGGCTTACCATTTAACAAATTGAATTTTTCTGCGATTTGTATTATTTTGTGTTCCTGGTCTAATTCTAGATTACCGTTTGCTGTTTCCTTTATGTTTATGCCTAAATATTGTGTTACTTGACCCAAATTTTTGATTTCGTATTGCTTTGATAATTCAGTGTATATTTCGTGTGTGTCCGTTTTGTCTCCTGCGACTAAGATGTCATCAACATACACTATTATATATGCGATTTTTCCATCTTGGACTCTTTTGTACAGACATTTGTCTGACGCGCATTCAACGAAATTTAGTTCTTTTAGAGATTTACTTATTTTTTGGTTCCACGCCCTAGCTGCCTGCTTAAGGCCGTAAATCGCTTTGTTTAAACTACACACTTTATCTTCTTCCCCTTTTGTTATGTATCCCTCTGGCTGATGCATATAAACCTCCTCTTCTAAATCGCCATGTAAGAAAGCAGTTTTGACATCTAGGTGAGTTATTTTAAGGCCTTTGTACACCGCTGCGTTTAAGAATGCTCGCAGGGTGGTATGCGCTACAACGGGTGCGTAGGTCTCGTCGAAATCGCTTCCATATTTTTGAGCATATCCCTTAGCGACCAATCTGGCTTTATATCGCTCTATAGACCCGTTGGCTCCCCTTTTTGCCTTAAACGTCCACCTACAACCTATGACGCGTTTTCCCGGGATAGGTTTTATTAATCTCCAAGTATTATTTTGCTTCAGAGAATCTATTTCCTCACTAGTGGCTTTTACCCATTTATCTTTAGTTTCTGCGTCATTGATATTTTGTAGGTCTGTCCATGACTTTGGCTCCTGAATTTGACACAGGTTTGCGCTTATTCAATAACGGTTAGGTGGTACGCCACGATTTTGTCTTTGCGATCTTCTCGGCTCAAGAAATGTGTCGGTCGGGGTGTTATTCTGATCATCGTCGCGCTCTTCTAGATCAATTTCAATATTATCTGCTGGAATTTGTTCGTTGTTTTGATTTTCTTTGGCGGGTTTAATTTCCTCATCTTTTATACCTTCTTCGAAGAATTTTACGGTTCTAGATATTATAATTTTATTTTCACCCGTATATATCCTATAGCCCTTGCTTCTGAAATCATATCCCAACATTATTCCCTCGATGGCTTTCTCATCTAATTTATTTCTTTTAGGTTTGTCGACATAGGCAAATGCCTTACATCCGAAAGTTTTGATGTTCGAGAGATCGGGTTTTCTTTTATGCCAAAGTTCATAGGGTGTCATGTTATTTTTGTTAGCCTTTGTTGGTAGACGGTTGATGAGGTAGGTGGCGGACATGACAGCTTCCCCCCAGAATTGCTTAGGTAACTTGGCGTCCGACAACATGGTTCTAGCCATTTCCACTATCGTTCTATTCTTTCTTTCTGAAACGCCGTTCTGTGGGCTAGAATAGGGAACACTCAATTGACGCTCTATCCCGTTTTCTATCAGTCAGTTTTCAAATTCATCACTTATATACTCTTTTGCGTTATCGGACCTTATTGCCTTTATCAACTTGCCAAATTTATTTTTTGTTAGCGCTATGTATTCTTTCAGTTTGATAACGGCTTCCGATTTATGCGCGATTAAGTATGTTATTGTGTACCTGCTATAATCATCCGTGAATGTTATAAAGTACCTTTTCCCTCCTATCGTTTCAGTATTCATGGGGCCACATATATCGGAATGTGCGAGGGTACCGATGTCTTTGCTTCTGTTTGTGGCTACTTTAGGGTAGGGCAGAGCGGAAAGTTTCCCTTCAATGCACTTGGTGCATCGCGTGTCATGTTTACATTTGTTAATTGTTATCCCATTGGCTAATTCATGATTAACAAGGTATTTAATATCATCAAAATTTTTGTGTCCGAGTCTTCGGTGCCACAATGAAATACAATTTGTATTGTTACAGAAAGTTTGAGTACTTATAGTATAGTCGTAATCATCTTCAGGGTTTAATACGTAGAGATTATCATTTAATTTAGCTGTCAAGATTATATTATCATCTTTGACAAATAAACATGCATTTTTCTCGGATATTACCTTTATGTTATTTTCAGTGGCTTTCTTAACTGACAATAAATTGCCCTTTAGTTCTGGACAGTACAATACATTTCTTAGTGTAATGTAGTGGTTTTTGTCTGTTTTTATTTTTACGTCGCCCATACCTTCCGGATTAAGCCTTTTTCCATTAGCGATTGTTATATTCCCAAAATTCCCGGCTGTGAATGTAGCAAAATTTGTTTTTGCTGATGCAACGTGCCTGGTACAACCCGAGTCAATGATATATGTGTTTGGTTAATTTTTACTGACTCAATTTCAAAATTGTTTTCCACTGGGAAGAGAGGAATGATCGATTGGTTGACCTCATCCTCTATATTTAACTTGCTGTTGAAACAAAAATTCGAGGAGTCGGTTTTACTACCATTGTGTTGATTTTTGGTGTTTACCGAATTGGCTTTAAAGTTGGCATGGTTGTTAAATTTATTACTGTTATAATTTTCACTTCTTTGGTAATTGTTTTTCTGTTTGTTTTTCAATTTGTAACATTCTGAACGAGCGTGCCCATCTCGTTGACAGAAGCTGCAATACTTTTTATTTCCTTTATTTATAATTTTATATGCTGTGTCCCTTGGTCGTGTGCTGGTGTTTTTGTATTCGATTCGATGAGAGTACTCATCGATGAGTTTGTTTTTTACAAACTCGAGGTCTAGATCCTTTTCGTCTCTAGCCTCCATGCTTGTTATAAGGGGAGAGTATGACTGAGGCAAGCTGCAAAGCATAAGAGCCACAATGTGCGAATCATTTATGAGCTCTCCAATGGCAGCGAGTTTGTCGCGGATAGTTAGAATATTGTTGATATGTAAATTTAAGTCTCCGCCCTCGTTGAGCCTTTGCGAATATAGTTTCCTCAAAAGGAATAATTTGGATGATAAATTCGCCCTTTGGTGAACACTTTTTAATCTTTCTCAAATGTCTTTGGGAGATGTCAAATGTCTGATGTGCACAATTTGAGTATTTTCAATGCACAAACAAATTATGGCTTTCCCCTTAGCCGCGTTTTTAGTATATGTATCATCGGGTGTGGCAGGTGGAGATTCTGTTATATATTTGAATAAGTCATCTTTAATTAACAGATTTTCTAATTTAAAAGACCAATGATTATGGTTATTATCATTTAATTTCTCTACTGCCGTAATTTCTTTTGAGGCAGACATAGCGTGTTATTCAAGTATTATAAATTCTTTGATAACAAATATATTTACTATAAGAAGTTTGTGACTTTCTTAAAATAATTTCTTAGAATATATTCATAAATATAAATAAAATGATCATTTATTCACAATAATCAATCAATATTTATTCACAATAATACTCTTTTTTTTGCGATATTATATATATCGTTATTTATTCATGCACATTTATTTTTATTTTCATGTATATATTTCAATATTTCATATCTCATATGTGCATCTTGTTCATCATTTTATCACAATCAGATAAACAAATTTTTATTACTGGGTTTTTTTTTAATTATTTATTTACTTTCCCTTTCAACTCAGCCTTCATAATCTTTTAAAATATCTAGAAGGGGTGAGTTCGCGATTAGCTTGAAGCTAAGGACCCAGTATAAATATAAAATTGTTATACCAAAAGTATTTACATCAATAATGAAAGATAGAAAGTTTTTTCTTACCTTTCTGGTAAGTGAACGCAGAGTGCTTGACTTCTCACGTTGATCACCTAGAAACACTCGATTAATTTTATTTGAAAAAATGTGTAAGTGGTATTCATTGATGAGCAGAAGTGCAGAATAAAACCGTTTAATCTAATGCTATATCTTGGTTACATAAGGTCGTACACTCACACTATAAAAGAAGAATAAAATAAGATTAGTAATGTAATTTTGAATCATGATATGTAAATCCACGCAGATACAAGGTTTTCTTTATAACAATAGAACAACGCACAGAAATTCGTGCGTTGTTGGCCCGACAACATCGGCCATTCGAGTGAGAAGTAAAAAAGGGGCCCAAAAGAGTTAAAACAGAGTAAAAAAGCCTGAAACAATAAAAACTGTTTAACAAGCAAAAAAAGGTTCTATTTAAAATGAGTCTATCAGAAAAGTTCTGCAGTGCTGCTATCTGTTGTCGCCTTTTCGAAACAAAAGTCTTTTACACAATTGTTCGCTAGTTCGTTATCTTACGCCACCATAGCTCAGGGAAGTGTCGCCATCTTGGAACATATTTCACAACTAAAAAAAAATGAAGACGCGTTGCACATGTCATAAGGAAATTGTCATTTCACAAGCGAGGTGATGTTGGACATAAAATCACTTACACTGAGACGTTTTCCAACACATCGCATTAAATTTTTGTGAATAATACGATTTTCATAAGTGAATGATGTGAAATTAGTTACAATGGCCAACACGTTGTGGTAGAATTGGGTTATTTGATCAGATGCACGACTCTAGTTGTTACTACCCACACAGCACACTTGGTTACAGCAATGTCTCAGAGACATCGCAACGTCCCTTTATTGTCACGTCTCAGTGCGATGTAACTAGAGCATCTCCGAGATGACAAGAAAGACTGTCGCTGAGATCATCTCTTGCGACATAATGGAGACACAAGCTGCCGTTTTCGCCCATGCGCAAATACCTCCAAGTTACTGGCGCATGCGTGAACTTAATGGCGTCAAAGATAATTTGTTGTGAAGGATGTGTGCGTGCCATGTGATTGCTCCGTGTTTGGATTTGATACTGTGTATTGTATTTATTATTTCTTCAGTGGTGCTTGGATCATTTGAGACAACAGCCTGCCGCTATAGGCCTCAGAGAACCCCCATCTCAAAGCTCTAAAGTGGTGCTTCTTCAGTTTGGAAATTTTTAATTAACTATCTGGAAGAAGTATAGTGTTTTGTTGTTTGTGTGTGTGCGCGGGGGGGGGGGGGGCGAGATAATAAGAGCCTCCTGACATTTATATTTTTACAATAAAGTTTATGAATATATTATTTATCTGTGTCATAAATATTGATTTTTTTGTTTTGATGAAGGGCAATTATAAGAATATACTTAGAATAAACACTAATACATCATTTCGTCTCATACTATTATATAAATAGGGGCTCATCATATGAGTTTTCTTTTTTTTCTGTTATTTGATTGAATTGATATAATAGAAATATTTATTCAACAATAGGTACTAAAGTTTATCATTTACTGCTTTAAAAGTATATATTTGATTTTTTTTTTTTTTTTTTTAGCTAAAGGATATATTTAAATTTTTAGAGGGGGGGGGGGATTCAATATATTACTTAATAAGTTTTCTTAACAATACTAAAGAAATTATAATGTGTACATTTCGATTATAAAAATAAGCTTGCAAATATTGAAATGTATAAAAATTAGCATTTTATGGAGATCTATTTTTAAATGATTAACAATTGATCTTCATCAAGTATAAAATGCTTGCATTCATAAATATGAGTTTTTTAACTAATTAAGTTTGAATCGATACAATTCATAGAGTGAAATATTGAAATATATATGATGTAAAACAAGCAACTTAAGAGCAATTGATTGAAATAAAAAGTTGTTTTATAGTTTGTTTAAAATGGATGAGAAAAAAAATGTAAACAAACTTAGAATAAACACTAATACATCTCTTTGTCTCATACTATTATATAAATAGTAGTGCTCATCATAATATCTTTTTGCTGTTATTTGGTTGAATTGATATAACAGAAATATTTATTAAACAATAGTTATTAAAGTTTATCATTTGCTGCTTTAAAAGTATATATTTGATTTTTTTTTTTAGCTAGAGGATATATTTAAATTTTTATTTGTTTATTTTTTGTAAATCTGCCCCTATACAGATTAAAGAAAACACACAATGCAAAAAAGTTGATTGAAATTACTACATAATTTGAGAGTACATCATATTGAAACTTATTTAGTTTAGTATTGTTGTTTATGTGTGGGTGGGATAATAGAATTATAAGTGTCTCCAGACATTTATATTTTTGCAATAAAGTTTACATTTTTTTTTCACTGTATAAGGGTGAAAAATATTGAATATTTTTGTTTTTATGAAGAGCAATTACCAAATTTCTAATTAAATGTAATTAAATATGAGGGTGGGGGGGGGTTATGGCTTTTACAGAACTAAATTTTTTAAATCAGTAAACTGCTGTTTGCTAAGATAAGAAAATTGTATTAGTCATAGATATTTTTGCATAATAAATACTTATGAAAATGTTGTGATTATATACATATGCCAGGCTTTATTTATCATTTTAAAATTCCGTGTATAAAATAAGCCGGCATATTTAAATTTCAACCTGTTGGTATAATAAGGTTTGTTTTTGTTTATATTCAAAAGCTTATGTTTAATTTATAAAAAAAAAAATTACAAAAAAAAGAAAAATATATTAAAAGTTAAAAATATTTAACATCTGCATGAGGAATAATAAATGAATAATTATTTGCTAGAAACATATTGTTTTATCTATATGATAAATTTCTTTAATTCTAATAGAGCACGTTGATTTATAATTACTGAAAATAATTGTTAAACTTTGCAAATTCGAAGTAGATAAAAAAATTTCCATAGTAATTAACATCAAGTTATTTGTAAATAATTGCAATAAAAATAGTTATTACAAGTAATGAAATTATCTATATTAGAGTACGTAAAACTTGTGTATATATGCAAAAAGATTTATCAATATCATGTTTATGATTCAGAAAAACAAATTTTGAAACTTATTTAGCCGAATTATTTTAATCTGTAGATATGTGGAGTTTTATCATTAATCAAGTATTTATTTATTTATAACATAATATCATAGTACAACAAGCTGCAAAATTTAACCCTTTTCACTCCAAAGACTCTGTTGGAAAAAAGGGGGGGGGAGGGCAATATATTGCTTAATAAGTTTCCTTAATAATACTTAAGAAATTAATATGTAAATTTGGATTATAAAAATAAGCTTGCAAATATTGTAATGTATAAAAATGAGTATTTTATGGCCATCTACTTTTAATGATGGTTAACAATTTATCTCCATCAGATATAAAATGCTTGCATTCATAAATATGAGTATTTTAAATAATTAAGTTTGAATCAATGCAATTCATAGATTGAAATAGTGAAATATATATGATGTAAAACAAGCAGCTCGGGAGCATTTGATAGAAAAAAAATGTTTAAAATTGATGAGCAGAATTGTAAATAAACATAGAATAAACACAAAACACCTCTTCATTTGATGCTATTATTTAATAGTATTGCTCATCATAAATCATGTATTGTATAAGTTTTTTTTTCTTTTTTTCTGTTTGGTTGAATTGATAATAGAAATATTTATTCAACAATAGTTATTAAAGTTTATCATTTGCTATTTGCTGCTTTAAAAAAACATTTTAATTTTTTTCGCTAAAGAATATATTTAAATAAAATCATAAGACGAAATGCAATATTTCACCTTGATTCAATCACAAAATATTCAATATGAACTTTACAAAGTTCACTGTTTTACTTAAAAGGCAGCAATAATAATAATAATATAGATGTTCCAATTTAACAAATTACAAATGTACTGATTTTACAAATTTAAAATAAATTGTACATTTTTTAACTTGTAACATCTACATTATTATTATTATTTTTGTTCGCCTTTTAAGTAAAACAGTGAACTTTGTAAAGTTTATATTGTATATTTTGGTATATGTTTAAATTTTTATTTGTTTATTTTTTGTAAATCTGCACCTATAGGGAATAAGGAAAACTCATACTACAGAAAAAAAAAAAAAAAAAAAAAAAAAAAAAGCTGGATGGAGTTCTACATAATCTGAGAGACATAATACTGAAACTTATTTCTGTGTGGAGGAGATAACAGAATTATAAGTGTCTCCAGACATTTATTACAAGGGAATTTCTATTTTTTGTAAACAAACATAGAATAAACACCAATTCGTTTCATACTACTGTATGAATATATATCATATTATTAATATAATATATTATACAATAGTGTAGCTCATCATAGAGGTTTCTTAAGAAAGTTATCACAATAATAATACAATAAAATAATTGAATTTCTGTGCAAGAATAAGTGGATTTCGTTGCAAGATTTTATTAAATACAAGAAAATTTAAAAATCAGCTAAAAATATTTAACATTTACTTGGGCTAGCTTCATTTAAGTGCGGCGCTAAAGGAAAAAAACAGCTATAGTGCAAAATACAGCAACAAAAGGGTGATTGGAGGAGGGGGTGAGCCTGCATGTCAGTAGACCAATTTTCACCACTATTTCTGTTTAGTAATCTCCTCCTTGTTTAATGAAAGAAATTCTGTTATTAAATAAGGTATGTTAGGAGAAAGAAAGGCAGTATCACATCCAGATTGCTATTCAGGAATAGTAGCAGTAATTAGCATGTGAGTTTGCCAATATTGTGTACCATCATTGTCTGAGAGTAAGGGAGGAGTAGACTCAAACTGTATCTTTATCCTGGGCTCTCACTTACAGGTGGTCGGTATGCATATCATAATCCATACAACTCTTCATCTCATATTGTTATACAATCACACAGTTCATTTTAAATTTCATTATGAGTTTTTTATTATAAAATATGTATTAGGAAAGATTCGGGAAACATTTAGTAGCATATTACCTATACAATATTTTTTTAAAACTGATCAGGGTTTGTTGATATATATCAATGGATATATATCTTGATGTATTTTGATATATATTTATTTTTAAAATATCAAGATTTTTGGTATTTTCGTAAACTTGATGTTTATTTTCAAAATATCAAGATATTTGATGTTTTGTATATTTGATATTTATTTTCAAAATATTTCAAAATATCACTGAGCAAGATAATTTTGACATTTTCAATTAAAACAAGTGTAAATGAAATTTTCAATTGTTATTAACTGTATCATTCTGCAGATAAAAAACTTTGTTTCTGGCTCTGGCAGTGACTTTTTTATCCAAAGGAAACAAATATTTTCCCCAAGTTTTATGTTTGAAGCTTTTATTTTTAAATGTAGAACTAATAATTAGGCGAGATAATTAATTCAAAACAGCCATTGAAAGATATACTGTCTAATTTAGATAATCCATTATATATTAGAAAATAATCTTTTCATATATTGGTTCAGTTTAGTATAAACTATAGGTAATACATGTTAGGAAATAAAAAATAAGACAAGCTTACATTTATATTAAAATTCTTTAATTTAAAAACTATTTTGTTTTAAAAATTTCTGATTTCTTGATATTTGACACTGAATACTATAATATATATATATATATATATTAATAACTGCATAAATAAAATTATATCTGTTTTCAGTTAGGTAATCTTCAATTTTGTTCTAAGTAGAAAAAAGAAAGAAGGAAAAGAAATGCAATGCATTTTTAGAATATTGTTTAAGTAAATTTTCATGTTAAGTGCAATATGTTTTAGTTTCTAATTTATATTATGCTTGAAAATATTTATTGTCAGATAACTATTAAATAATTTGTCATTTAACTATTAAATAATTTATCAGCAAACTAGTTAACTATTTTGAAAATATCGGATATTTTTGATATTTTCGAAAATACCATGATATTTACGAACACTGGAACTGATCATATCAATTATAAATTTTACTTTTTGAACACTATTCTAATAATTTAAGTACTACTCAGAATACTGATGATAAAAGCCCATGAAAACTGATTTTCAGAAAAGACAAAGATTTAGGATGGTAGAGTCTTGCAATTAAATACGATAGTAAAGCCACTTAGACTGTGGATTATATTTAGAAAGAATATGGTACTGCATTAAGTACTTTTTCAGCAAATATTCAGCCTTAGATCACATTTTTCTGAATGCCTCAGATTTTATAGAAATCGAACAAACTTCCAATACCATAAAAAATATTGTATTTCTGTAAATGCAAGAAAATTTAGGAATCGGAGAAAAAAAAATTGACATTTATTTGAGCTAGCTTGAGTTAAATGAGGTCCTGAATGGTTAAAACCAAGTATATTTTTTTACGTAAAGTACAGCAACTAAAGTGTCATAGGGCAAGGGTTGTGAGTCTGGATGCCAGTAGGTCGATTGTTACCACTATTTCTGTACAATAATCTTTGTCATAAATTCTGTTTTTAAAAAGATAAAGATTGTTATTCGGAAGCAGTGGTGACAATTGTTGTTTGAGTTTGCCAATATCGTGTGTCACCACATTTAGAAGGCCTCTAATCAGGGTTCGCAAAAACCCGGGTTTTTCTGAAAAAACCCAACCCACATGGGTTTTTCATGAAAAACCCAATTTTCCCCGGGGAAAATCGGTTTTTTTCAAAAGTATAATATATGCGCAATTACATTATTGTATATTGTATTTTCTATATATTATATACACTATACATAAAAAAATACATTGTTCCCTTATATACAATATAATTGTAATGCTATTTTACAAGTTATAAATTGTATAAATTATATGAATTTAAATTAATTAAATGTCAGTGTTTCTCACAAATTAGTTTTAAATATAATAGAAGATATAAAATTGTTAATTTTCTTTAAATCAAATAATGAATAGAATATTAAAATTTAATGTGTATACGTAGGAAGAAAAAAAGGGGTAAACTAGTCTGATGTGCCAATCCCTAAAGTTTCTTCTATCTCACATGTTAATAATTCAAAATTCGCTATCACAGTGCCAAAATTAAATGACAATCTATACCCATCATGAGGATTATAAAATATAGATTCGTTGAATTGGATGCATTTAACAAGGAGATATAAGTATCACCTGTTGTGCACTTTACAACATTAACCACCAACCTGATCAGTAACAGTTTACGTCAACATCTAACTGAATCTGAAGTTTGAGGAAAATCCATGCATTATTAGTTCTTGAGTTAAAGCTATTGCAAAAAGTGAGATAAATGCAGCACAACAGTGCCACTGTTGGGCAGTATGCACCAAAAACTAATCGGCACCAGTTTCATCAAGGTCTAACTCAATCTAAAGTTTTGTGAAATTCTGTGCATTAGTTCTTGAGATAGAGCACCCACAAAAAATTTTTCACATATACAGACAGACATTTTCTAAAAACCATCAAATCGTCTTCAGGATCTTTTTAAAACGTACAAATCCATCATAAACTGGAATTCGAAATTTTTCACGAAGCCAATACTTTCTTCTTGTAAAGATAGAAAAAAGTAAAAATACATATTTTTTATTCCATGAATATAGTTGATTTGAATTTTTTATATAAAGACATTCTTATGATATAACCTTTACCTTATGTACTATGTATGTTGCCTACTAGGTTCTATGTTAGTAAAGTATTTCAATGTGCTGAAATACGTTTTATGTTACTTCAGATGTGTATGTAATGGCTTTTATATATTAATATTTTTTTCAAAATTAACTGAAATGACTTAAATTCATTAAATGTATATATTGTATAAATTTTTTAATTATTTCTGAAAATTGAAAAAACCCACGTTATGGGTTTTTCAGTGGGCTTTTTCAAGTGGGCCCATTCTGAAAAAACCCACCGGGTTTTTTCGAACTGGGCCCAGCTTTGCGAACCCTGCCTCTAATTCAACTGAATTGTTATCCTGGGCTCACACATATGGATGATCTGCCTGAATACCATAACCCATACTCTTTGTCTGATACTTTTATATAATTATACGTAATAAATTTCTTCATGAATTATTTAGTAGCGATGTATTCTACTTATACAATATTTTTTTAAGTGACTATCTATTAAAAATTTTAGTATTCAAACACAATTCCAATAATTTGAATACCTGGAATATAAAGTGGTACAAGTCCATAAAAACTGATTTTTAGAAATTTAGAGTAGGATAAAATATTTGTGATAAAGTAGAGGAAAAATACAGTACTCCATTAAGAAGCTACTCCGTCCGGCGAAAACACCCGTTTGCTAATGTTAATCCAATGAAAGAAATTTTGTAAGATATCTCGTCTGAATTTCAGTATTTTTAAATCTCTTTTATTTTATTTTATTTTATTTTATTTTTTTCATTGGAAAGCTGAGATCGATCTCTAGATCTGCCTTTTCTTACTTTTTTGATTTTATTTTCAGGTATTTTTAATTGGGACACTTTCACTTTCGAAACCGGTTTCGAAAGGACAAGCATACTCATAAAAGAAATTTTTGAACAAAATCGAAAAAGTAAAAAACGGCCTTTGTACAAACTGACCTGAACTATCCAATGCAAAAAAAAAAAAAAAAAAAAAAAAATCATTTAAAAATATTGAAATGCAAATAAGATATCTTTAAAAATTTCTTCCATAGGATTAGAATTAGCAAGTGGGTCTTTTCGCGCGACTGAAGTAGCCCCACAAGCATTTTTTTAAGAGTTCTATCACATGTATTATGCATGCTAAAAAATCATGTATACTAAATTTGCATTTCTATTTTATTAGAGGATACAAGAAGATTTAAGATTCGAAAAGAAAATTTTTGATGTACTACATAAATGTCACTAGTACTATATTTCTATTATTTTCTAATTCAAAATATCCTGAATGAAAAATAATAGAAATATGAAATTGAGTTATTCTGTGATGCATTTGAAGGGCACACTGAGGCAGCCACAGATTAGGCCCCCACTTGTAATTGGGGACGTGAACGATAATTTGTTTTAATTAAAGCAAAATAATAGTAACAGAAATGTCATAGGGTGAACCTGCAATGTCAGCAGGCCAATTATCACCAGTGTTTCCGAATAGTAATATTTGCCTTATTTAATGACAGAAATTTATCAAATTAGGTGAATATTGCTATTCAGATGTAGTGGAGACAATTAGCATCTAGGTTTTCTTACTATAGTCCACTCATTACAGAACAGTACTAGCAGAGAAAGATCGCATAGTTGTCACAATGTGATATCTCATAAATGTGTTGTGCGATGCACTGAAGACGTTGCAATGCAGCGTCACATAGATGTCACAATGAGCTATCTCGTAGATGCTACAGTGCGACGTCGCATAGATGTTGCAGTGCGATGTACTATAGATGTTACAACGCGACGTCGCTGGTCACGGACATTTTGCGGTTGCCAGAACATCTGTGAGACGATCAGTGCGACATCGCAATGTCGCAGTGCGACGCACCTGCGACGTTTCAGAGATGTAAGTGTGATGTGTGGGTATACATACAGCAGTCTAAAATATGCACCTTCCTGCAGTTTTCTATAAAGAATGTGTATACGTAAATATTTTCTCATTTGTAGATAAAATGTATTGTTAGTAAACGAGGTTCTACAGTATATTGAAACTGACGAACAAAGAAGTAATTTTTAGTTTGATACTAAGAAAAATTGAATAATAATAGTAATATTAATGATAAAAGAAACTTTATTTACCCTTTCACTCTCAAAAATACTCACTAAATTTTTTTAATGAGAAGATTGAAGTATGCATATGTATGATATGTCTCTTTTTGAATCTTATTTCTTACAGACGCCTAATGTTTGTGATGAATCGAATGAACATTGAGCAGACACATACACACGTTCTAGCCAAAATATAAGGTATTCAGTAGCATTCGGTCGTTCTGCGGCTGAATGCGACCGATGTGTAGTTGAATTCTCCCTTCTCAGAGTGATGAATAAAATTTTTAATTTAGATTAAAACTTGTTACAATCTGGCGTAATTTGGGCATGGTGAAAAAGCGGAACATTTAATGTCTCGCATAGGGGTACCGCGGAAATGCTCTGCGGAACCCTGAAAATCGGGACGTCAAGTGTAAATCCGGACGCCTGATAGCACCATAATCTCGACATATAAGTATGACAAGAGAGTTTACTCAGTTTTTCTTTAATAATTTCGAATTGGGTATAATAGTCTTTCTATTGAAATTTCATAATTTCAGTTATAACTGCGAGAGTTTTCGCAGTTATAGAGAGTTTTAATTTCTATTTGAAGAAATTATTACTGCTTTAATCAGTATGAACTGTTCCCTTTTCCCATTCCTTTTAAGACAATTTTAGGTAAAAAATTCATTTATTATCTCTTATTTTAAACGACAGAAAAATTATGAATAAAAATTTCATTCTCAGTATTATCCATCTTTAGAGAATAGCTTCGATTAACATAATAAAACTTTTTAAAATTGAGTGTTTTTCAATAATTCTAATGTTTGGAAGCGCGCTGTGGCATATTTTTGCATCCAATAAAGGCTGTTACGCAGTTTAAATTTCAAATCAGAAATGTTTTTTTGTAGATAATACTAGGGGGCTTTGCCCCTTGCGAACTACGCCCGCCAACAACCCCCCCCCCCCCCCCGTTCAGACTTTAAAAACATGTGTCTTTTCTTTAAAAATATTATCAGGTTACAGGAGATTGAATGATATTATCACGAACAATGTTTATTTTTTGTAATCGGGTTGCCATGCTTTTCCGTTTGAATGAGGCATTTTTCGATTATCATGGATTCATCCACCGCTGTCGCGACAACTGACTTTTGATTTTAGTATTGATAAATAAAATCAGTTATACATTTGAAAATCCGCTTGTGTGAAATAGTTTTATTTAAAATGCCACTGACAGTCAGACTTTTATAACGACGCTATAGACAATAATCTTTAGTTGGGTTTGAGGATTAAAAAAAATTCAAAACATTCAGAACAAAAGGGATGCACCGTATATTGAAATTTTACGCTTATATTTTATGTTTTGATCGAATTTTAGATCTCTTCACTAACAGGTTTAAATTCTTTTCTCTATTTTAATGTACTTTCATGCATATTTTTATTTATGTTTTTAAATTTAAATTGTTTATTTTATTTATTAAGTTATATATGAATTTTCTAATAAGTATACATCGAATAGTAATTTGTACAGAATAAATCGAAAACATTTTGCAACCTGCATCTATGCTGCATCAAATGATGAAATATTTAAACAAATTTGTTAGCTGTGCTACTTTTGATTCTCAATGTGATGTCAAATGAATATTGTTCATAAATAAATCCTTTTAAATGTATAGTTTGTAATATATGGCGTAATTTTCACTTCAAATTTGTTTCGCGTGTAATAATTTAATCATTTTAAAGTTTTTTTTTTCCTTTGAGATTTATGTGTAAATATATAATTCAATAACGTTATAGAACTATTAATTTGTTTTAAATTTTAATACTATTTCTTTAATAGCGACAACATTTATTTTTTTCTTGCTGCGAATGCGATAGAGAAAAGAACAAATGGTGTCATTTTTGCGTTACTGATGTCATTTTCTCATTAAAATTGAAAAGAAAACCAAGGGGCGAAATTCTTTTCTCTTTGCATTCAGATGGGCGATTATTACTTCATATATTCGTTTCAAATATACAAATAGTTTCAAAGGAAATTTAACAACGCCTAAAATTTCTAAATGAAAAATATTAAAAAAGTAATATTATTGAAACATTAAATTTTTTAAATGTTAATGGAATTTTTCTAATAGCTGCAACAATTTTTTTTTATTGCTAATGATATCATTTTCGTATTATTGATGTCATTTTCTCTTTAAAATTGAAACGAAAACCAAGCAGGAAATTTTATCCTCCTTATACATTCAGTTGAACAATTATTATTTTATACATTCGTCTCACGTATTCGAACTAGTGCTTTTATAAATTCGTTTCATTAAGGATTTTTTTTTTTTTTTTAATGACAAAATGATAGCAATAAATATTAATCCCAATTATTTCTTTTTTCCCTTTCTTTAGCGTTTACATAAATGACGTCATATGGAATAATTTATTTAAAATATTTCTAGTATATGAATTAAAATAAATGTTTAGAAAATTGTATTTTTCTCTCTAAACTATTTCGGCTAAAGTAATTAACGTAATTAGTAATTTCGGCGCCTTTGAGAACGGAAAAAAAAGCTTTGGTGGAATTATTATTTTTAAGTCAATGGAATTTATGTCAACAATTAAAATGACAGACAATTGTGGGTTTTCTAAAATAAAATGATTCCTGAAGATCGAATATGTGAAAATACGATTTTATTTATTCAGATATTTTTGATAACATAATTTAATCACAATATTCTTTTTACTATTGATGGAAATATAAGATAATTTCAATTTCAATTTGAAAATGACGAAAAAAAAAAAAGAAATTTAATAATCCCTATGGTTTCCTCTTTCCTCCCTTTTTTCTACAAAAATGGAGTAATTTAGTTTCCATCATTATAAAAATGTTATTAAAACTAGAAAAAAATTAATATGTTGAAAACTAATTCATTTTTTTTCTTTTAATTATAACACCACTTTTGAAATTCGCGGATCAATATGGATAATTTGTATTAATTTCACTGCCAAACATTCTATAGTTTAGGAGTAATAACTGTGAAACACAATCAGTCGTTTCATAAAATCCTTTCATAAATTCGTTTCATTAGGATTTTATATACAGGGTGCCCAGCCCACTCTCAACAGTGTACAATGTACAATGACTAATTCCTAAATCGTTAGTCATAGACATATAGTTCCAATTACAAAAATGTTTTAAATGAGGTAAAGAAATATTTTAAAAGCGATTTAGGACACTAAAAACCTTTCTTAAAAAATTACGATATTTAAATTTTTATATGGTCCCTCGGTCCTATAAGTTATATTTAGTCAAAATTTCCTGTTACACTGACAGACAAGTAAGACAAAAAAAAGTCCCGTTATTTTACGATTAAAATTGACCGAGTAATAACTGTTTAAAGTTGGAGCATATTTGTTGCTGCAAATTAGGGGTCATTCACAAATTTAGTAGATATATCATTTCGTCAGATATATTGAAAAATGGTTGAGAGTAAAGTTTACATTGCAATATAAAAATTAGAAATACATTACGATTCCTCAGACATACAAGTAAAAAAAAAAACAACATAAATACATATACAATTAAAAATGGAAACTTTTCGTGCCAAGTTTTAACCCCCCCCCCCCCATCAGTGAAATAACATTCAAATGATCAGGAAATTATATATATCATGTTTACAGTTAATAATTACTAACAGTTAAAATCAAATAAAGTATAAAGAAATATACTTTATACTTTATTATTTTTTTTTCTTTATATTTTTTCTTTATATATTTTTCTTTATATCGTAATACAGCTTCTTAGTATTGTAGCGTCGCGTACGTATTATGTATATCTCACACTGCAGTAAACATTTAGAACTGGTTAGAAGTCGCGCGATTACAGGTTGAACAAATGCAAAAGTTCTTCAAAAACATAAAAAAAAATCTACTTAAAATTTTCGAATTTTTTGCCCCAATCGTTCATGGATCCCCTATCAGCAACACGTGTGCCAAATTTCATAGTCATGCGCTCTGTGGTTCCCGAGTTTTTAAGGCTACATAGATACGCACAAGGATTTTAATAGGATAGATGATCAAGCACATTTCAATTTAACACTAATAAATATTTTAAAAAGAAATAAGGCCATTTGCACAATGTCGTGGTGCTTTTAGTCTTTATTGAAAGCATTCAGTACAGATTTGTTCATTTTGAATTTCTTTCTTTTTTGTTCCTTTTAAGCTATTATTATCTCGCACACGCATTCATTTTATCATATTTCAAACAGTAGAAAGTGAATATGAATAAAATATTACCTCTTTTTTTGCGTTTTATCCTTCTTTTGTGAGAAATTTGAAATAGTACAATGAATCTTCTCCCAAGATGAATGATTTTGAATGATTTAATATAGTAAAATAAATTACAAAACTGTTTTTATATAAAATGAAAATTGTTAGATTTATTAAATTTCACCTCTGATATGATTTCTGTCGGTAATAAAAGAGGAAAGAAGATTAAATCAGTCCTCTTTTAAAAAGTAGAATCAATGCAAAATACATTGTTAAATATAAAGCGAGTTGATGCAGCTTGTCTCAAACGTTTAGGTACAAAAATGCTGTTTATCTAATAATAGCACAATCTGTAACTATACAGCGTCGCTAATGTTTGGACACACACACACACACACACACAAAAAAAAAAAAAAAAAAAAAAAAAAAAGCAATTTAACAAATTACAACTACCATTTGGAAAATGATTTTTTCAAAGACTAAAATTTAAGACTTAAAAAATCGTACGGAGCTGGTCATTCATTACGTACGCCATGGATTAAGCATTAATATTCCTGGACCAATTTTAAATGAAATTTCATTCTTAAACCTCTAAACATCCCACAATATTTCTTTTTACACCGTCGTATAGAGAAAAAAGTGTACTTTTAAATGCAATTTGTTTGAAAGCTGTATCTCAATTTGTTTCTGAGTTATTAATTTTTTTTGTAGTTTTTATTACTTTTTCGTCATAGTGGCAACATAAGTATCTATGTCAGTTGAAAGTAAAGGGAAAATACAGATTACTGTATGGACCAATCAGAAAACGAATAAAATGCGGATTCAACCAATAAAACGCTTCAGATATGTTTTTGATTTCCTACCTTTTAATTTCAAATAATCGTGTTTTCACTGAATCAGATTTTTTTTAAAACATTTTTGGCGGGCCATACATTTTCAATGGTCAATTTTAATTTTTTAGTAGGTCAGATTACTTTGCTTTCTCGTATACTTCATGGGTTAAACCAAATGTTCTCAGTTTGATGTGGGGACGATGGACGTTAATTTTTTTTTTCATCATAGAGATATGAAATTTTGCGGAAATATACATTTCGTCATATGTATATAGCACACCTTAAAAGAAATTTCCAATCTTATTATAATTTTAAGATTTTTTTTTAATTAAAATTTTAAAACAAAATTTCAAAATGCTCCATGCTTCATAATTTTTTAGATATTTCCTCGATTTTGCTTTTTAATCATTTAAAACTGTATTGCAAACAAATCTATACATCGATTTTTTAATCCCTTGAATAGTTAATTTTTTACAGATTTTTTTCCGAATACCATATCGATTTTCATCAAAATTTTGCCTTTTAATAAGTTAAAAATCAAATTTAATTATCTTAATGAAGTCGAATTTTAAAATGCATGCACACTTTCTTTGTAACCAATATCAGGATTCGCCCTTAACAATTTCACGAATTTTTATTAGAAATTATGACGCATGGAACATTTAAAATTCTAAGAACATTCTAAGAACGTTGATAAATTAGTTTTGAGAAAAACAGATTTAAAGTATATTAACACGTTGAATGCCAAGTCTATTTTGTCTGTCTTTCCGTTTGGGCCACGAAATAAGATTCCCGTTACAGAATCTACATGTGTCAGTCATCGGTGTATGACGCGTTCTAAACGGAAAGTTCAGTGTCAGTCACCGGTATGCCACTGAACGTGTTAAAGGGCCGAAAAATTGTTTGAGCACAAAATTCAAACGCTTGTAACTTTGTGAAAAATAATCGCATCTGCATGCAGTTTTTTTCAAATGGCTCAGAACAAATTGGAGTACAATATGCACAAAAATAGTTTTCGATTTTTTGGTCCATTTCTGCTCAAATAAAGGTCATGGCCCCCTTAAGGTAGGGTACACAACCTGTGGCCCGCGGGCCGGGCGGTCCACCAAAATTACCACTATTTTTATGCAGAAAAATTTTCCCAATTAATTGACAGAAACTTTGCTATTATATAATTCAAATGTTACTTTTAAATTTTTTGTGGCGGCAAACAATTTTCTGTCAAAAAGGTTGTGCAGCACTACCTTAAGGGGATTCTCCGCTCACTTGAGAACATACGTTCCGTAATGTTAAATCAATGGGCATGGCCATGTTGTTTTCGAATTTCTCGTTTGAATTTTAATATTTAACGATTTTTTTTAATAGCATAGCCGAGGTGAATCTTTAATATGGCTATTTTTTACTTTTTCGATTTCGGTTGCAGATTTTTTTAATAAAGATACTTTCACTTTTTTTCGAAACTGGAAGTACCTTTTTTAAAAAAATCTGCAACCCAAATCGAAAAAGTAAAAAATCGTCATATTAAAGATCGAGCTCAGCTATCCTATGCAAAAAAAAATCGCTTAAAAATTTTCAAATTTAAATGAGAAATCCGAAAACAACCTGCTCATTGGTTTAACATTACGGAGCGAATGTTTTCAAGAGAGTGAAGAGTTAAGGGGACACTTAAGGGGAGATTTACTTTTTTTCGGGACTGTATCCAAATTGAATTTCCGTACTCGATTGTTGAAATGCTACAGAATGTCTATGTCCCTTCTACTAATGTATTATTTCTTGACAATAGATGGCCCCTTAAATCATCATTTTGACATTTTTTAATCATATTTTGCAAACTACTAGGAATAAAAATTTAAAATTGAGAATTTGCATAACGCAGGGCATAAGAAATATACAAAAAAAAAAAAAAAAAAAAAAAAAAAAAAAAAAAAAAAAAAATAGGTTGCAATTCATTTTTTTTTCGAATATTAATTTCATAATCCATATTATAAAATTTTCAAAATTACAAATTCAATGTATTTTTGTTTGGGTTTTTTTATTATTACAACAACACAAAATTATCACATTAGGACACTAAAATTTCAAGATCAATAAAAATATGAGAATGTAATTTAACATTAGAAGCTCTAAATTTTGAATGTTTTTCATTCAAAAACTTATCCAAATGACTTGAAATTTCGTTTCTAGGCATAGTTTGAATCGAAGATTTAAAATAGTGTCAAAATTGTGTGTTGCCATTGAAAAAAAAGTTTGGTTTGATTTTGATTTGCAGATGGCTTCTTAAGCAAATTTTATGTACATCATTTAAAAGTAGACTCTATTTCCAGTCATTTGGTACCAGTAACTTTCTTCTATCATATTTAGTTACAGAGTTAGTAGGGGGTGTTTACTTTTTTTTTCACGACCGTACTTTCGAGCTCAAGCCATTCTGCCCTGTTTATGTGTGATTTTAGACACGGCTTATAGAACATAAAAAAAGTAAAAAAGAAACATTGTTCTTGCAGTCTTGTATGCGTCTAATGTATTGTGCCTTTTGAGTCATTGACATCAAAATAACTTTTAATCTGCTTATATTTTGGATATATTTTGTTTGACACAAATCTTTCCATTTTTCGATCGTCCGAATACTTATTACACGTGGCCGCCCACATATTGGTTTTAGTTGAAATTGCTATTTCTAGCAAGTATTCCTTATATTCCTCGCATTGAAGGATGAAATTTCAATAACAAGTTTAATTTTCACTTTCAACAAAAATCTTTAAAATTTCTACTTTTGTAAATTCCATATCTTTCGGCATCTTAAATAACCACCGGAAATTGAATATTTGATGTTATTCTGCTCTGGGAAGATGGTTGGTTGGTTGAAATCAACCCGGCTATTGTTATAGTTAGCATAATGTGCTTAAACTTTTCAGACAATTTGTTTTTTAACAAAAATAAATAAAACGTGCATTTTTAAAATACATCTTTTTTTTTAACAAGAATAAATAAAACGTGCGCTTTAAAAATAAATTGTGCTAATGTATTTATTCTAATAGCTCCTCTTTGTTTTATTTCAATTACATTTTGAGCATTTATTCTGAAATTATTCTCTACATTTCTCTTTTAAATTTCATTATCATATTTTAGTAGTAAAGAGTGTGGAAAAAGTTTTGGGTGGGTATAAAATCCATTATTTCCGAGAAAAACGTAAACGTCAGCAATTTATTAACAAATATATTAAACATCATATAAATAATGGAAAAGTAAATCTCAGAATCTGCACTTTTTATTTCATGAATGCCCTTAACCGTTTTGGGACATCATTGACTGCCGCATGAAGTGAAGATTGATCCATTCCTTAATCAACTTTCCTTTCAGACCATCCATACTTTGATGGAAAGTAGCCAAGATCTTTGCCTTAAAAAGTCTCTAAATGGAAAAATCCATTGGATTGATGTTGGGCGAGTTAGCAGGCCATTCGTCGGGAGAATGGAGTCAATGTTCTTCGCCCTAAGCCATTCAAGTGTCACTAGATTAATTTTAACACAATTATTCTAATTGGTAAATAAATCATATTAGATGTAAAGTTCCAACTGGGTGAAAAATGTTCGGAAGAGGATTCGAACCAGGGATCTCTTGGCTGAAGCCGATGTAATTTCATATCCAGCTATTTCTGGAGTTCCATTATTTTCGATTTATTCTGTTGAGCTGAACTAGATTTCAGACAGGATGCTGTAATAAATAAGGTTAGTTGGGTGAAAAAGTTCCACCATATTCGTCCGGGATAGCTCAGATGGTAGAGCATTGGCGGCTTTAGCCAAGAGATCCCTGGTTCGAATCCTGGTCCGGACAATTTTCGCCCAGTTGGAAATTTACATCGAATATCATTCAAATGTGTTGCGCGCGCGATGAGCAGGTGCAGAGTGCAGTTTCTTCCAGAAAAGTGTTTTGAGCAAAAGACTTGAGTGCTTCCTGCAAAATCTCGTCCTGACAGTATTGTTGATTGATTTTGACACCAAGATTCACAAAAACCAGGGGGTTTTGCCATCTTTTTTTATCCCTCCCCACACTATCAAGGGCTTTGGATGAGCAGATTTCTGACTAAATCTTCCCTGTAAATTTCGAGTGGCAACATTTTGTGACCAAATTCGGTCATTTTGCGTAATAAATTCCTGCTCAATCGAGAATGGCGCGTCATCCGACCAAAGAACCAAACGATGCGTGTAACTAGCGAGATGCTTCAACTCTCTGCATTTCTTCAATCGTTGCTGTTTCATCGTTTCGGTCAACACGTGACCGCTTGAAACTTAATCTGTTTTAGTCCCAGGTCTTTTAGGTAGATTTCGTATAAAATACTACCAATTACATTTTCCCCTATGTTGGAATTTCTGAAAAATTTTTGCAGATCTACACCGATCATGACCCCTAGAACCCAAAACCACCCTCAGTAAAAAAACTTTATCTATCTATCTATCTATTTATCTATCTATCTATGTATCTATCTATCTATATATATCACTTTCTTCTGGGCACGATAACACCCACAAATCTGTACAAATCTCTTCCAAACTGATACATAAAATCAAGGAGCATAAAATCTCGGTCAAGTTCGTTAATGGGCAAAATCGGACCACGGGGATGGAAATAAGGAGGGGTTTTGTGAAAACCGAAAAAACCCCATAACTTCTTAATTTTTGTACATATCAAATCAGTTTAAAGTTTTTATTACTTTTAAAAATAGGGCCAAAAATTTATGTATAACAGATTTTTGATAAAATTAAAAATGGGTTCAAGGGGCGCAAAAATAGGGTTTTTGGTAGAAAAAAATTCATAACTTCGTCAATTCTCAAGATATCAAATCCAATTAATTTTATTATAAATCTCCTTAATATTATCTACAACTTTTATATTCACAAGTTTTTGATAGGACCAATTCGTACCGCAAAAAAATTAAAAACAAAAACAAAAAAAAGGGGGGTGGGGAGAGGGTTGAAGAAGAAAAAAATCCATAACTCCGTTAATTCACAAGATATAAAATCCCCATGAATTTATCATATATCTTCTTAATATTGTATACAACATTTATATAGACAAGTTTCTGATAGGACTAATTCTTACAGCAAAAACAAATTAAAAATACATACCGGTTGAAGAAAAAAATAATCTTATTAAAGGTGTATTCTAATCCAAACTGCTTATTTTCTGACTCATTTTTAAATTCATTTTTGCTCTAATCACATCCAATTGGTAGATTCTATTGTTCAGAAATTATATAATGTACTGTAATGATCGATTTTTTGATAGAGGCATAAAATATTTCAAAAAATGATGTCAACGTGGGCATTTTGAACAGAATTTCCCGAAGCGATTGTGTTAGAAACGAAAAATAGTGTCCTACTGAGAAAATAATTGTTTATAAATCAAGTTTTAATTAACTGAACGAAAAATAAAAACACAGGTCGCTTATAAATCTCTTCAAAAATCACGGCAGCAAGTTTTATATTTTTCCTATTAAAAATTAATCTGAAATAGAGGTCTGCACGGTCCCGGGCTTGGCCCGAGGCCCGTACCCGGCCCGGCGGAATGGAGGAAAATTTTCAAACGGGCCGGGCCGATAAAAAAAATTAATCGGGCCTATCGGCCCGATGTAAGAATTTGAGAGGAGCAGATAAAATATGAGGTCATTTCTAATGAATATGACTTTTTCGAGAAGTATAAATGTGCGTTACGAGCCGATGCGAGTTTAACAACATCAATACAGAAATGTAACATGTCCATCGTAGAGATCGGCATCGTACAGTTACATGATGCCTGATCCCGGGTTTAATTTTTTCGGCAGACTTGTGCCGGGACGGAACTGGTCTTAATCTTTCTCAGGATGTGTAGGACAGGCATTATGTTTTGTAAAAGTATTAATAGCGATAATGAACTTCTGTTAACAGTATCTTTGGAAATGTACCTTAAGGTGGTTCTCATATTTACTGCTCAACAATGCGAAACTCTCAGACACATTTTCTGTCTCATTTTTAACTATGAAGGCATAAAATTGACAGGCCTGAGTATTGAATGCATTTGGGATCGAATAGCGTTTTCATTTTTCATAAATTACGTACAGAGATAACAGAGACTCTTGTCACGTGACTGTACGTTTTCTCCTTTGTGTGCTATCGCTTCCGGAAATTCGATTCAAAACGCTAACTTTGGCAGTATTTTCTGAAATATATATGACTTTTATCTAAGAAAAAAACGGCATTTACATGGTTTCTGAATAAGAATACCTGCCAATCTCATGCGTTTCCGAAAAGAAATGAATTCATAAATGTATCAAAATGTAGCTCCTTTGGATTTGAGAAAAGCCTTAAAAATGACAGAAATATGTTCACAAATCTACCTTTTATTATAAGCTTCAAAAGTTATCATGTTTTTTAACCCTTTATTCTAAACTACAATAATCTTTTTATGAACCCTTATTTAAATTTTGAAACGCCTGTAGAGACGTTGACTAAAACACTGTAAGTAATCGTTAACGTTTACTATTGCGTGTTTTCTATTTTGCGAACACATAGTAATTTAAAATATACTGTAAAATATTCCCATAAATATGCATGTAGTATTCATTAAAAGAATCTTAATTGTATGTCGAGAAAAAACGGAATTTTTTGTAGAAATTTAGTCGGGCCGGGCCGGGTCTGTTTTCACTGATTTTTGTACGGGCCGGGCCCGGGCCTGGAAATTCCGGCCGTGCAGACCTCTATTTGAAAATGCGCCAGAAAATTTCGAGTTGTTGAGCATGGAAAAATATATTTTTTTTAAGTACCGCCTTAACATGATTCTGATAAAACCAGCCATTATATAAAAATGAAATAAAAACTCGTCAAAAGCGGCGAGATAAAATTGTTAAAGTGGGTTTTTCTCTAATCATAATTTAGTTCTTGTCGGTGAAATTAGTATACTTAACTTCGAAATCTACCTTCGCCTGTAGGCCGGGCCGTCAGGGATTTTTTTTAAAGATGTTTCAAACCGATTTTTCATCAGTTTTTAGATCTCGTCTCATTTTGAGCATTGATCTTTGTGGTTTACGTCTGATTCTTTCTCGGATGACTTTGATGTTGTTTTTCGAACAAGCTGAACGTGATCTTCCTCTTCTTGGTTTGAGAAAAAGGTCCTTTGAGTTTTTGTAACGCTTCAAAATGTTTGAGACCGTTTATTGAGGCATTTTCAATTCCTTAGTGATCTTCATCACAGCTTTCCCGTCTTGAGCCTTTTGCGTAAAAAGCGCTCGCCTTGTTCCGCAATCCATTCTAGCCTAAAGAAAAATGAGTTTTTTTTTTTTTTTTTTTTTTTTTTTTTTTTTTTTTTTTTTTTTTGTCATGGATAGATAAAAGTAAGTTAAAGCTATAAAAAAAACACAGTTAAATTCAAAAGATAACGAGTAAAAATTAAATTTAAAAAATCAAAGAACCCGACCGCGTAAAAAGCGAACTAATTAATTATTTCTCACCAATTTGAAACTATTTTTTTTATATTATTTACCTATTTTTCTTATTTACTTGTACTGATCACTTTTAAGTTGTGTTTAATTGTTAGTTCCTATGTATAAATTCTGTTTTGATGAAGCCTATAGATGTCTATGAAGGTTAGAGTTGCAGTAAAGCTAGAGATCCTACCTACACAACTTCCAGGTTGTATATTTAAACGGAGCTTCTGCGTGTAAAATAGTTAATGAAACATCGTCTTCATTTTGAGAGACCTATCCAATGATATGCCACTCAATAGGGTGCGTAAAAGATTTTTTTTCGTCTCTACCACCATTTTGTATTTTACGGCCGCCATTTTGAATTTATGAAAACAAAACTTAGCCGATAACCATCGGACGGTTAAGACGAAATGATAGAGACCTCATTCATTAAAATCCATCCAGCCGTTGGGATGTTTCGAGGGTATACAGAAATCCACATACCCAGATACGCGTCAAACACGTAACCCTTCTTGGCAGTCGGGTAAAAACACAAAGATAAAATTTTACACACAGAAACAAGCCATCCAAAACTTTTTCGGCACCCTGTATGTGCTTAAGGGGACCGTGGACCTTTATTTGAGCAAAAATTGACAAAAAAAAAATCAAAAATTATTTTTGTACTTATTATTATTCTCCAGTTTGTTCTGAACCTTTTACGAAAAACCTCATGCAGGTGCGATTATTTTTTGTTATATTTGTTGAAGTTACAAGCGTCTGAACTTTGTACACAAACAATTTTTCGGCACTTTAATATACTTTAAATCTGTTTTTCTCAAAACTGATTTTTCAACGTTTTTAGATTTTTTAAACATAATTTTTGATCAAAATTCATGAAATTGATAAAAAAGAATCCTAATGTTACTTACGAAGAAACTGTGCATGCATTTTAAAATTCGACTTCATTTAAGATAATTTAATCTAATTTTTAACTTATTAAAAGCAAAATTTTGATGAAAATCGATATGGAATTCAGAAAACAATCTCTAAAAAATTAACTATTCACGGGATTTAAAAAAATCGATGCATATATTTACTCGTAATAGGGTTTTAAGTGATTAAAATGCAAAATCGAGTAAATATCTAAAAAATTATGACGCATAGAGCATTTTAAAATTTCGGTTTAAAATATATATATTTTTTAAATCTTAAAATTATAATAAGAGTGGAAATTTCTTTTAAGGTATTCTATACACTTATGATGAAATGTATATTTCCATTAACTTTCATATCTTTGTGATAAAAAAAAAAAAAAAAAAAAAAAAAAACTCCACCGTCCCTTTAAATTTTTGAGACAGATTGTATATCTGAAATTTACCGAAGAAGTAAATTTTTAGCTACATTATTGCTAAAATGTTTCTATAAATAACTGTCCATATATTGCTTCAAAACGTTACTGTTGACTTTATGTTGTCGGTAGGTATCCTTTTTTACATATTATTGTTATTCTTATTGTGATAATGAAGAATAAGATCTATTACCGCGCAATCTGAATTTAAATTAAAAAGAAAATACGTGACTTTTTGCCTTCTAACACTCCCACTTTTCTTTCACTTTTTTATTACGGATTATTTGTACATAAATCTTATTATGATCTTCTTGTAAAGTAAGTTTGTCCGACACTTATAACGCGTTTTTCTAAGTTTTATAATTCTTCATAAAACAAAATACACTTTTAAATATTGATTAAATAATGAAATAATAGAAATTACGAAAATTAATTCAAGGTGATCATGCATATTTAAATCTAGGATAGTAAACTCTTTTTAAATCAATAATGTTACCATTTGCACAATTTTGTGGTCTTCCAATCGTTATTAGAGACATTAATTAAAGATTTATTCAATTTGAATTGCTCTTTTTTTTCTTTCTTTTAAGCTATGCTTATCTCCCTAATGCATACACTTCATTATTTTTCAAATCGGAGAGAGAACATGCGTAAAAATTAACCTCTCTTTGCGTGTGATCCCGCTTTCGACAGAAGTTTCAATTAGCATAATGAACCTTTTCTAAATAGAAAGATTTCGAATAACTGTAATACAAAACAGCGGATTGTGAAATGGTTTTTGCATAAAATGAAAATTGTTAATAAGTTAAATTACGGCAAAAGTATGATTTTTATGAACAATTTATAGATTTTCTAAAAAAAAAAAAAAAAGAAAAAAGAAAAAGAAAGAAAGAAAAAGGACTAAATGCTAAGTACGAGGGACGTCCCGAAACCAAGTTTCGTCATTTTTTTCACAGGTAAAGTTTAATTGCCTCCCCCCCCCCAAAAAAAAAACAAACAAAAAAACAACAACAAAAAAAACACCATGACATCATGAACTATTGTACTATTTTTCGACATAGTCACCACAGACATTGAGGCATTTGTCTTAGCATTAAATCAGTTTGAAGAAACCATTCTGGTAAAACTCGGTGGAATTATCGCACCGCCTGCTCCACCCCAGCATAGTTTTGGAAGTGACGTCTTGAGAGTGCGGCTTTCGATGCAGGGGACAGGTGAAAGTCTGATGGGAACACAGCAAGTTTTACACAAGATCAGATTCGTCTCTTCGGATGGGAGAGATGGGATCACCCCGGCCTACAGCCCCGATCTTGCCCCATCGGACTTTCACCTGTTCCCTGCCTTGAAAGCCGCTCTCTCGGGACGTCACTTTTAAAACAATGCTGAGGTGGAGCAGACTGTGCGATAATTCCTTGCATCGAAGAGCACCGAGTTTTACCAGAGCGGTTTTTTCAAACTGATTGCATGCTACGGCAAATGTCTCAATGTCGGTGGCGACCAGGGTTCGTAAATATCATCTTTTCGAAAATATCAAAAATATCCGATATTTTGATATATATCCGATATTTTCGATATATATCAGATATTTTCAAAACAGCCAACTCACTGCTGACAATAAATATTTTCAAGCATAATATACATGGTGTATTCACAAAGTTTTAAGGCTGGTCTGAGAATGAAAAATTTATTAAACATTTTTGTACAGCAAACTAAAATTATTCGAAATATGACACTTGGGCATCAACGAACCGCTGCCAGCATTTTTTCCATTATTCATAAGCTCACTGGAAGTCTTCCCGCGCAAGACCCCTACAGCCCCGACCTTGCTCCGAGCGACTTTTTTTGTTCCCCCGGATCAAGAAAGACCTGAAAGGGAAGCAATTCGACATGATTCTAGCGATCCAGGCAGCTTCGACGAGGTCCCTTAACACCCTTGCTGGCGAAGAGTTCCAGAGAGCCTATGAACAATGGAAAAAACGCTGGCAGCGGTGTGTTGATGTCCAAGGGTCATATTTCGAAGACTTTTAGTTCGCTGTTCAAAAATGTTTAATAAATTTTGTATTCTCAGACCAGTATTGAAACTTTGTGAACACACGCTGTAAATTAGAAACTAAAACATAATGCAGTTAAAAAGAAAACTTAAGCATTATTATAAATATGCATTTCTCTTTTCCTTTTTTTTTTTTTCACTTGGAACAAAATTGAAGATCAACTAATTGAGAACAGATACAATTTGCTTTAAATACATTAAAAAAAAAAAAAAAAAAAAAAAAA
Organism: Maratus speciosus; assembly: GCA_963932465.1. Taxonomy (NCBI): domain Eukaryota; kingdom Metazoa; phylum Arthropoda; class Arachnida; order Araneae; family Salticidae; genus Maratus; species Maratus speciosus. The sequence goes on along the minus strand of OZ010798.1, from coordinate 324,447,509 downwards.
AAAACTATTGGATTCAGTATCAAGAAATCAGAACTTTATTGTGCAAAATTTTAAATACAAAACTATTTTCTGTTATCGAAGAATTATCTTCTTTCAGAAAATTATCTTCCGTACGCAAAAGTGTTTCGGCAATGTACTTTTTAAGTTTTTTTGACATACTTTTTTGAGAGTGTTCTGTATTACCCAATTGCCTCTATATTTCTCCATATAACTGGCCAAATATTGATACAATACATTACTGTTGCCTTTAAGTTGGAAATATTTATTCTTTCTTAAATATGATTGTTATTTTTATTATGAAAATGAAGCAAATAAATAAATAAATAAGTAAACCTTCCATTCAATCAAGTAAAAGCAACTTAAATAAGATAAAATAATTAATATTTTTGTCTAAACTTTTTACTTTTCTTTCATTTTATTTATTTCTATACACAATAAGGAAAAGAGATAAAAATTATAGCGAAATTTTCTGCAATTTTAAGCGTTTAAATTGCCAGTATTTTGTGGTGTAAAATTCAGCTTGGATACAGTGATTTTTACAGTAAAATCAGCATGATTGCAGCATTTTTTGCTGTAAAATTCCAGAAATAAAGATATTTAAAGCTATTTTTTTCGGTTAATTTACTGTAAAAAATGCTATAAATTTGGGTGCCTAAAGTTACAGCAAACTTTGCTGTAGTTTTTGCCATTTTTTCCTACAGTATATTATTTATTCATTCACACTCTCATTCTGCTCACCAGAAATTAATTTATTCTTTAGACTTTACTGCATTTTTCGATGTTTTTGTAAAATTCTTATAACACATACACTTTTTTATTTACAGAAAATTATGAAATAATATAAATGATCAAAATTATGAAAATTAATTCAATATAATCGTGCGAATTTAAATCTTTAAGACTAAGCAAAAAGCAACAAACAAACAAACAAACAAACAAAAAAAAAAAAAAAAAAAAAAAAGTTTTTAAAAAGCAACAAGCGATCATTCGCACGATTTCGTGTGCTTTCGACCGTTATTGGATGCATTATTTAAAGATTTGTTCTTTTTGTATTTTCCCTTTTACACCGTTTAATCGCGATAATTCATTCACTTTATCCTCTTTAAAGGATAAGAGAGAGAATATGATGCTCTTTTATGTGCATTAATCCTCTTTGAAAAGTTTCAATTAGCATAATAGACTTTTAATTGAAATTTTAAATCAATTAACATAATTAACATTTTTTTCTAAATTGAATGGTTTTAAATAATTTTAATTCAATAAAATGAATTATAAAAGGATTTTTACACTAAAATTGGAATTACAAGAAAGATTAACTTTAACCGGGTTATGAGTTTTTCAATCTTTACTAGAATTAGGTCGTCAAGGATGAAATTTGTAGTTAATAATTTTTGAAACTATAGCGGCTTATTATTTAGCACTGACTTAAGCCATTTGTGCCTGAATTTTTGTTTTCTCAAATTTGTTAGTAAAATCACTTTAAAATGTTGCAAAATGATCTGGAAAAATACTAAAAAAAATATTCTTAAAATTTTTTGTATTTATTTGATAAAATGTAAATGTACTTAATATGAGAATATGCATAATATTTGTAATAGTGTAATATGCATAATTATATGTTTTGTCTAAATTTATATAAAATAAGTCTTTAAATTGTATATTACATACTATAATTAGTATTTTTATGAATTACTAAGAATATATATTTATTTCTTAACAGAGACTAATATCATTATAAGTATTAGTAATAATAAACTTAGAATAATGGTATTTGAGACTTCAAAACAATTTTTTTCGTAATCATCTTGAAAAGTACTTTTTATAAATAACTGTCCCCTAAATGATTAATAAAAATATGTACCCATTCGTGCCCAGTGTCCTATATTTTGTACGTTACAAAATTGCATAAAAAATAGGCTTGAACATATAATTTCACAATTTAAAAAAAAATGTTTTTTGCGAAAAAAGTTTGTAATCGCAATATAGGGCACTAGGCGCAAATAGGTACATATTTCTATTAGCCATTTAGGGTACAATTATTTATGTAAAGTCCTTTTCAATACGATTTTCAAATAAATTTTCTTTCCGCCTCAAATACGATTAATTCATTGATATTCTTAATTTATTATTAATTATTCTTATAATGTTATTAGTCTCTGTAAAGAAATAAATATAATTTTTAATAGTTCATAAAAATACTAATTATAGTATATAATATAGAATTTAAAAGCTTAATTACTTGAATTTAGACAAAACGTATAGTTATGCATTTTTCCACGTATGGATATTCCCATATTTAGTACGTTTACATTTTATCAAATAAATACAAAAATATTTTAGGGTAATTTTTTTTAGTATTTTTCCAGTTAATTTTGAAACATTTTAATATGATTTTATCAACAAATTTGAGAAAACAAAAATTCAGGCATAAACGGGTAAAGCTTGATAAAATAATTCCTTATATTTGTAAATTATCAACTATGCTTTTTCCTACAAATTGCATCCTTGACGACCTGATAAATAAAGTTTTACTAGCTGGAGTAACAACTTGATGTGTTTCATTTGCATGCATGAAATCTTTCAATTTTTAAAAGAAAAAAAATTAAAGCTAATTTTATTTTACATATAACAGAGATCAATAATATTAAATTTATTAAATTTCCTATTATAAGCAAGGAATCATGTTTACAATGTAACTGAACTGAAATGTACGAACATTAAGTTTTAATGGTTACGTGGTTTTGATGCAATTATTCTAGAATACTTGTATAAACAAGTAAAAATTAAATTTAAAAAATCAAAAAACCCAGATTGCGTAAAAAGCGAATTAATTAATTATTTCTCATCAATGTGACACTATTTTTTATATTACTTACCTATTTTTTTATTTACTTGTATTGATGACTTTTAAGTTGTGTTTAATTGTTAGTTCCTATCTATAAACACTGTTTTGATGAGGCCTATAGATGTCTATGAAGGTTAGACTTACAGTAAAGCTAGATATCCTACCTACACAACTTCTAGGTTGTGTAACATTTAAACGGAGCTTCTGACTGCAAAATAGTCAATGAAACATCGTCTTCATTTTAAAAGTCCTATAAAATGGTATGCCACTCAATAGGGTGCGTAATTTTTTTCTCGTGTGTACCGCCATTTTGTATTTTACGGCGGTCATTTTGAATTTATAAAAACAAGAGATAGACTATAACCATCGGACGGTTAAGATAAATCGATAGCGAGTTCCTTCATTAAAATCCATCCAGCCGTTGGGATGTTTCGAGGGTATAAAGAAATCCACATACCGAGATACGCGAGAAATACATAACCCTTCTTGGCAGTCGGATAAAAAAATGACGGCAAACGGTGAATAAAATTACATTTGTCGAGAGGATTTTGGATAAAAGTTTGAAAAGCTTACCGTTATTCCTAAACTAATACTTTTTGACTTGTTTAACTGCTCTAAACGAATTAATCTAGGCGAGTATCGTCAATTTCTTTAGTTCGAGTTGTTATGGTTTGGATTTTTTAACGCTCCCTTCTTGATTCATTTTAAGTTAATTTTTTTGCTTCATTTGTCATTTTTCAAAGAGTAGAAATATAATATGAATTTAAAATTACTCCTTTTTGTGCTTCAACCATCTTCTGAGAGAAGTTTCAATTGACATAATCAACATCTTTCTAAAGTGAAGACGAGTACCGTCAAGTTCTTTAGTTCGAGTTGTTATGGTTTGGATTATTTTTTAATGCTCCTTTCTTGTTTCTTTTTGAACTATTTTTTTTGCTTCATTTGTCATTTTTCAAAGAGTAGAAATATAATATAAATGGTATTGGTTTTGAATAATTATTAATATGAATAATAATACATAATAATTTAATTGAATATTAATTGAATATTAATGTATAATAGTATAAAATATATAATAATAATAATATATAATAATATATAATTATAAATTATAATGAATAATAATATGATTTGAATAATTTTTAATAATTTGAATATGAATATATGGTTTTGAATAATTTTAATACATTAAGTGAATCAATTATAAAAGTGTTTTTACAGTAAATGGTGAAAGTAAAATTACTAAGTTTGTTAAACATCATCTCGGGTACGATTTTATTTATAGAAAAAAAAAAAAAAAGGAAATGCACATTAAATCCAACGACTGCTAAAAAGGTGAAGACTTTGGCGTTAGATTTTTGTACCGATCTGGTTGTAACCGACCAGAATCCGAAATTTTTGTTTAAAATCAACCCGAAACCTAGACAAAACCAGGTAAAAAAAAAGCACGTCAACCTTTATCCCGAACTGAACCTTAAATATGGGCACACGAAGCTGAAGTGAAACAAAATTAACCCATATTATAATACAATAATGGAAAAATAGTCTACATATGAGAACGTCAGTTTCAAAACTCGCTTACCCAGTAAATCAAATTTTGGGATATCGCGAAAAATCTCTGACTGCGTCCACTGGTTTTCATTGTAAACTAAGATTTTACAATGCTAAAAAGTCAGGATAAAACTTGATTTTTGCAGATTGTAGTGTTTTTTCGGTGCAAATTCACAAATAGAATACATTGATAGTAAAAACTCTCTTTTTTAAATTTTGGATAAGGCGAGTTCTGAAACTCACGTCTTCACACACACACACACACACATACACACCAACACACACACACACATATATATATATATATATATAGTATGGATTTTATCTTTTTTGGATAAAAATGAACACGTATATACTCCTTAATAATCAAATGTATAGTTTTTTCAATTGAAAAACATTCAGGACTTTCTTATGAAAAATCGGGTAAACCGGAACACGGAACATTTAAAGTTAATCCAATCCACAACGGAAAAAAAATACGTTCATGCGAGTCCACCCGAACATAGCGGATCGGGTCAGGTGCGGGTAAAACCGGGTTGCGCGACGCGACGCTGTATTCTAAATGACGCTAAGTAATAATTAATTATTAAAATTAAGCAAGTTAATATATCTGAAATCAACACCTTACTTTATCTCATATATTTCTAAAATAATTTCTTCTAAAATAATTTCAAAAATGGCTGAAGTATTCTTGGAATTATATCGGCATCTTCAACTTATTTTTAGCATTATTATTATTATTATTATTCTCATGAAGTGTAATATCCGAAAAGTAGAAATACCATTCAATCAGGGAAAAAATAATTGAAGATAAAGTTTAATGTTTTTCGTCCTATATTTTATCTTTTCTTTAAATTTTAAAATCTATTATTTCTATTTCATCTCCTTTAAATGTTTATTATACCATTTTCATGCTTTTTTCGTGTATTATTTGGCACTACTTATTATTCATACTGATCACGGAAGAATAGAAATTACGAAAATTTATTCAGTGCAGTTATGCACATTTAAAGCTATAAGATTGATATTTTTCTTTAATAATACAATCGTTACTTTCATTTTTTGCTATTTTTTTTTTTTTCAGAATCTTATACCAATCTTCAGCAACAAATTTCTTCTTTATTCCCTTTTTACGCTTTTCGCTAAGTCTTTGTAACTCTTCGAAAAAATACGCTTCTTATTTTCCATATGAATTACAAAATAACAGAAATAATCAAAATTACGAAAATTAATTCAGTGCAATCATGCACATTTAAATCTACTATAAGAAAGATATTTTTCTTAATAATATCTTCGGCACTTTTATTGTTTTTTTATTTGTTTTCGGAATCTTACACTCATCTTCAGCTACAAATTTCTTCTTTATTCCTTTTTTGCGCTTTTCGCCAAGTCTTCGTAATTCTAAGAAAAAATAATCTTCTGATTTTCCATACGAATTATAAAATAACAGAAATAATCAAAATTACGAAAATTAATTCAGTGCAATCATGCACATTTTAATCTATAAGGCTAATAAATTCTTAAAAGAAAAGGAAAAAAAAAAAAAAAAAAAAAAGGCTTTTCCATCTTTAGATTTTCAAGAAATCTGACGTCCCATTTTAAATGAAATTTCATTCTTAAACTTCTAAACATCCCACAATATTACTTTTTACACCGTCGTATAGAGAAAAAAAATGTGCTTTTAAATGCAATTTGTTTGAAAGCTGTATCTCAGTTTGTTTCTGAGTTATTAATTTTTTTTGTAGTTTTTATTACTTTTTTATCATAGTGGCAACAGAAGGTATCCATCTCTGTTCAAAGCTGACTTTACAATGGCTTGGAAGCGAAAAAGTCACGTGATCCAGATAGACGGTTGAACGCGCGCAATCCGACTATAGTTGCTTGCTAGTATCTCGCTATGCTGTTGTGTGCTATAGCCGGCTGTCTCTGTTTATACATCTGTGTGTAGATGTGATAAAATTTTGAAAATTTTTATTTTAAATGCTATTGAGACGTGCTCTTAAACCGCTGATCACGGATTACATCGTGTACGGTGAAATTTTTAGCGCAGTAATTATTTTACTGCCAAAAAGAGCTCATCAGTTTAGGCCTAACTGTTGTTGCATTATCCGAGGAAGTAATGTGAGTTCATATATAATTATATTTCTCTTTTTATTTTATATGTATGTTTAAAATGTGTTTTTATAAGCACTTATAATTGAAGTGTGATGTATATATATTTTTCATTAATACAGTACTGCGATATCTAGAAATAGGTGCTCAAAAAAAAGTTTAGTATTGTTCTCAGTGTATAATCAGTAAGTGTAACTTTTCTTTATGTATTATGGAGAATAGTACTCATTTTGTAAGATATAATAACAGTGAATCAAAGATCAATATCTTCTCCCCCCCCCCCCCCTCTTTAAAAATTTAAGTACTCTTTTTCAAGTATCTCATTTTTTGAAAATACTCTCTCTTTCCAGCTCTAGGTTATGAAGTGGTCTTTCTGTGAGAGTAGCTCTCAATTTTTATATAAACAAAAGTATTTATTTTTAAACAGCAAAATTATTCAGTTTAATGTATGTACATTTGTTTTAAACAATGAAAATTATAATACTAAGTACTGGTTATTTAATTGTAGTACACATTTGATTAACTTCATTTTAATTTAGCAATTATAGATTGCTCTGATTAATTTTATAATTTCTTGTATAAACACTTTCAGATACTGGTATAAATGAAAATATTTATTGAAAAACAGAACATTTTAATATTGTTATTATCCAAAAATGTACAATTAAAATAACTTTCCAAATCCCAAATGAATTTCAAATATTAACTTAATATGTAATGCAGTTATTGAAGATGTCATCTTTCTGCGGTGAAGGGATTGAGTCAAGAAGGATATTTTTGGATTTTTATGACAGCTGGGTGCACTTGCGAGGCAGGATCTATATTTAATTTTCTGTCTGTGAGTGTACCTTGCTAGTTCCTTTATACTGGATGTTCCCACAAGAATATATTTCAAACTTGTCAAAGTACTTGTTTACCAACACAATGTCCACACCACGCTGGCTGATGATCTGGTTTCAATTACAGTTTGTTAATATTATGTTCATTTGGGGTTTGGAAGTTACTTTACCTGTGCACTTTTGGATAACAGTTCTATTAAAAAGTTCTTTATTTTTATTTAGTGTATTTTTATTACAAATGCAATAAGAATTCTAAAATTTGTAGCAACTAAATTAAAATGAAGTGATTCATATGAGTTAAATATTTTCAATGTTTAATAAAGAAACAAAGCACATGTTGTGAATACCATAAGAAAGTTTTTTTTTTTTTAAATCTTTTCTAACTATTGCTAAATAGCAAATTTTCTGTATGAAGTTAGTCTCCCTACATTAAAAGTTTTATTGATTCGCCTCCCCCCCCCCCCCCCCGCCCTTTTTTTAAATCCTAATTCATGTTTTATTATAGCAAGTGAAAACATCAATTTTAGTATTGTTGCTGTTTTTAACCCCTTGAAGGGCGGTAAAGCAGTGATGGCATCAACCCAATGAAAATTTCACTTTAATGAAGTATGCGAAAATATACTTGTTTACAAATAAATTTTCTTGTGAATACTGGTGTCATTCAACTATTTCAACATTTTATGAATACAAATACCTTGCCCCTGAAAGGGTTAAGTTATGTATTTTTATTATTAGGTATCCTACTTTTTTAAATCTAGGTATGCTTTAGAAAAAGAATTGCTTCTTTGGCAAGTTTTACTCAATAACACAATATCTAGATTGAATTATTTTAAATATTTTCCACTTTAACAATACCGGTTAATAATTAAATACTTCAATATTTATTGATAATACAATTCTAATCCATTTTTTTTATGTGCATATAACAATATATTGAAATATGTTCAATATTTTTCCATATGATATTTCATGTTTGTTATTTTTAATTGGAAGATGATTTATTGAATTTTATAAATATTTTTAAAATCAAAGTAAACGTATAAAGCATGGAAAATTCATTTAAATATTGACAAAGTTTTAATTTTTTACTTCTAAATATATACTTAAAAAGATATTAGCTGAAAGACCAACTTTCAGTTAATATTTTCATGTAAAAGAAATTAATTTTTTCCTATAAACTGTTTCAATTCATAGATTAATAGCTCCCAGTTTAGCACATATTTAGTTTATTTTTACAATCATTATCAAGAGTCCACGTTTTATTAACCCTTTTCTTCAAACAACTATTGCTGAAAATAGTCTGAATTCTTTTGAATAATTTTAAATTTAAAAAAAATGCCTTGTTTGTTTTTATCTGCTAATTTTCATGTTAAAAAATATTTAAGTAATTGTTTATTGCTTTTCATGTTTTGAAATGAAATGTATTTTCATAATGAATTACTTTTCACAACTTAATTGATAGTTACAAGTTGTTTATATATTTATAAGAAAAAAAAATATTTATGGATTTTCATTGAATTTTGACTGCAAGAAAATATTCTTATTTTTATTTTTCTTCCTTCCCACCGCCCCCCTCCCTTCATTTCCCAAGTTTGTAGGGACAAGAGTGGATGCTGCAAATGAGATGAAATGTCCAATCCTATCTAAGGCTGTTTAAACATTTTTTTTATATTATATCATATAAAATTGAAATTAAGAGGATTTTAAATAATTATTTAAATAATTCAGATCATTTAAATGTTTTATGAATACTCAAAATTTGCTATTGTTCAAATATTCAAAACATATTGTAATTTCAAAATGTATAAGGTGTATTACTATTTTCTGAAAGATATATTTCAAAATAATATTTATTATACATGTCATAGGCTGATTGAGAAATTCGACTTTTGCAAAGAGCCTAGTTTGTTTGCGAAGAAACAGGTTAATTGTGAATGGGAAATCATACTTGATTACACTGGTTGGCAACAAAATCCTCTCTGTAAAAATAATAGTTGATTCTTACTAGATTTCACTCTGGTAAATAAAAATATAGTAACGAAACTACTGTATCACAAACAATTTTTTTGGTAGGAGGGTTTGCTTTTAAAATTAAGGTATTTTATATCTTGCAAAAATGTAAGTGGAAATTTTAAACCTTAAAATGTAGATAATAATATGTAAATTACCTGTAAATAAATGTATAAATATGATTACCCAAGTTACAGCGGCATAAGGAATGAAAATATATTAGTGGATAACAAATAGTAAATTCAGACACAAAATGGGGGGGGGGACATAAAAAGAAAAATACACTATACAAATATCAACAAATTAAATTTCCATGATATATTTTATCAATTTCATATCTAAGACAGTGAAAACACTTCTTCCATGATTTCAATGATATCTGCTTCATAATAAATACGTATATAAAAACTATATTTCAAGTTGAACGACAGATTCACCTTAATAAAATAAATGAGAAACATGAACATCAAATTCACAATATATATTTTTACTTAATAGGTGCTAAAATACAAATGTTAAAAAAATTCTAAAAACAATCAAGATGTTAAAACATTGGAGTCATGACTCCAATGTTCCTCATTTATCTTCTTCATGTTAGAAGAAATTGCAATTCTATGTTAGGTAAATAGTCTAAATATTTATTTTGTTAAAAATACTCCAAATATTGATCATATTATTGAATCAATACCTCTGTCAATAAACATATGGGAACTATAATTTGCAGGTCTAAGCAACAAAACATAAAACAAACTTCTGAATTCTTTAGGAGAAATAACTCTCCACTGAAAAAACTATTTGATTTAATACAATTGATTTAAATAAAACAACCCTGGATAGACATTTTAGCTTTTGTGGAACCAAGTTCTGAAAAGTTTTTTTTTTCCCCCTTTGTGGCTGATTTGTGATGAGATGTATTTTGAAATACCAGATTCCTTAGAGGAGAACTCCCCCCCCCCCCCAACTGTAACTTCTCCCAAATGGAACCTTTGGGGGGAAAAAAGTAAATTGCCTCTCCCTAAATTAAAAAAAATAATAATAAACTTTTTTTTTCTCTGGGGATTTAAAAAGAAAAATTAAATCTTATTATTTCTGAGTGATTTAAAATTATTAAACACTAAGAGAAAATATAATTAAGAAGTTTTCGTCGAAAAGGAGTGACTGCCCCCCCCCCCCGGCGGAAGTTACTTTAATTATGTTTATGAAAGTATTTATATTGTAATAAATATCGCATGCGGCGCCGAGCTAATTTTCAACGCAAGCAATGCTTCGACCATCGACTTTTTCGTCTATCTGGATCACGTGACCTTCTAGTTTCGATTTCGCTTCCGGGCCATAGTAACGTCGGCTATGATCTCTGTTGAAAGTAAAGGGAAATACAGATTACCGTATAGACCAATCAGGAAACGAATAAAATGCGGTTTAAACTAATAAAAACCTTCAGATATACTTTTGATTTCCTACCCTGACGAGAACAATAACCATTTTTCCAAATGGTTAAAAACGCTAACTGCAGTCATTTGCAATATTTCAGGTACTTTCATTTGTTATTAACTTCATTATTAAAAGATTTATTCAATTTGAAATGCTCCTTTTTTTTCTCCTTTTAAGCTATTTTTATCTCGCTAATTCATTCACTAATTCATCATTTTTCAAACGATGAAAAGAGATTATGAATGGATCATTATCTTTCTCTGCGTAATCTTTCTTTAGTGAGAAGTTTTAATTAGCATAATGAACCTTTTTCTAAATTGCATGGTTTAGAATAATTTTCATACATGGTTTAGAATTATTTAATCGGATTTAATACGCTGAATGAACTAATTTAATAAACATTAAAAAATTTACAATTCTATAAAAAAAAACATGCAAATGCCAGAAAATTGAGCATATTCAACTTTAAATGCTCATAGAGTTCTACACTGTACAGAAAGCAAAAACGTTTCTTCAATTACAAATATATATATATATCGATTATAATTAAATTATGGAAGACGGTAAAAAAATTCTTAAAGTTGTTTTTAACACTTTCTAACAAAGTTGAAAAGTGTTTATGCACTCGGTTTGTCTGTCCGTCTATCCACGCTCTAAATCCAGTAAATATATACATTATATTACTTATATAGTTCTACACTGTACAAAAAGCAAAAACGTTTCTTCAATTACAAATATATATATATATATCGATTATAATTAAATTATGGAAGACGGTAAAAAAATTCTTAAAGATGTTTTTAACACTTTCTAACAAAGTTGAAAAGTGTTTATGCACTCGGTTTGTCTGTCCGTCTGTCCACGCTCTAACTCCAGTAAATATGATCGGATTTTCATACAATTGATAAACGTTATTTAGAGTCACCTAAGCATGTCTGGTATTGTGTATGAAGTATGTGGGATTAATAGTTCACTTACAGGGGTACTCGAAAGTATTCCATTACATTATGGTATATGGGGAAAAATCGTCTGGAGAGTATTTTAATAACATGACGCTATTTCAAATGTATTGGGACTGATATAAATCACTGATTATTTCACTACAAGATGATTACGATTGAATAGGGTATTCATAGCATTAGTCATTCATTTACAGGGACACACAAAATAAATCGATTACAGTACTGTTTTTAAGTAATAATGGCTGGAAGTGAGTTTTCAAATTCGGCATGCGCTTTTAAATGTAACTATTTTTTTTTTGTATTATACTAGTCGTATATAAATTCTATACCTCATATACAGGGTTGCACAAAATAATTTACGTGCCATTCTCCTTTTTAACGGAAATTGCTGAAGGGGAAATTTCAACTAATGTATGTATGTGTTTCTTAACTGAACTAAAATTTGGCATGCATGTAGTTAATACATGCAAATCTATATACAGGGCTACTCAAAGAATTAGGATAATTTTCCGATTGTAGATGGGAACAGCTGAAATTGTGTTTTCAAGTGTGTTATGCATTTTCATGTGGTTGAATTATAGTAGTTGAGAAAACAGATTAAAACACTATAACAAGAAAGATAAGTCATGCGTCAAGCATAGATTATGAAGCACTTTCCAACACTTACATAATACTTTAACAATACTTCGCTGTATAATAAGATAAATAAGACACCTATGTAATCGTTTTAGAAAACGCATAACGTATTTGAAAAACAGGATTCTGCAATTACGTTCATAGCCGGAAAAATGCTTCAATTTTTTTGTGGAAAAATGTTTGAATTCTTTTGTACAACCCTACGATTTTACCGATATTACATACTGATTTTTATACAGGCCGCGTGTTAAGCTGAAATTTAATTCAGAAAAAGCACGATTAAAAATATTGAAATGACATTTTTAGAAATTATCATTCATAAGCGTCCATTTATCCAGTTCTCTGTATAAGATTTTAGTTATATTCTTACAAACATCTCTTATTATGCTAAATACAGTTCAGCTTGAAAATGCGAATTCAATTAAAGACCACCTTTAAGCAATTCACGCTCATATTCATTAATACTTAGGAATTCGTTTATGTAACCTTGATCTATGGCATTTATATATACCCTGTAACATGCAAAATTTAGTTGAACTTGAAAACGCATTCGAAGAATTAGCCATAATGGACAGTACTTCGGATACAGTACAGTATCCGAAATCCTTTGTGTGCCCCTGTAAATGAGCAATAAGTGATATGCACATCATATTCCACAGTAGGACGTAATCTCGCTATAGTAAACCTGAGTAATGTACATCATTTTCAGTATATTTGATATAGTGTAACATAATTAAACTAGTATGTTGCGGCCATCACACAATTTTCTTCTATATAAATCACGTCAATTAAATCATTTAAAAAGCACAAGAAATTACATCAATTTAGCACCAATTCATATCAAAGTATATCTGAATTTGAAGTTTGATGAAAATTCGTGCATTAGTTCTTGAGATAGAGCTATTGCGGAAATTTTGAAAAATATAACATAACAGCGCCAGCTGTTGAGCGATTTACACCAAAACATAAAGAGCACTAATTGATATCAAGGTATACCTGAATCTGAAGTTACATGAAAATTCGTGCATTAGTTATTGAGATAGAGCTATGGTGGAAGTTCTGAAAAAGGCAGCATAGCAGCGCCACCTGTTGAGCGATTTGCACCAAAATATAAAAAGCACTAATTCATATCAAGGTATACCTGAATCTGAAGTTTGTTGAAAATCCAAGCATTAGTTCTTGAGATAGAGCTATAACGGAAATTGCAAAAATGCAGCATAGTAGCACCACCTGTTGAGCGATTTACACCAAAATGTATAAAATGTCAATTCATGTCAAGGACTAACTGAATCTGAAGTTTGATGAAAATCCGTGCATTAGTTCTGGAGATTGAGTTATTATGGAAATCGTGAAAAATGGTCCATAGCAGCGCCACCTGTTGAGCGATTTATACCAAAAACAAATCAACACCAATTTATATCAGAGACTAACTGAATATAAATTTTTATTAAATTCCGTGCATTAGTACTTGAGATAAAGTGCTCACAAAATTTGTGTCACATACAGACAGACAAACTCACAGACTCACAGACAGATATTTTGTAAAAACATGTTTTTCGGAATCTCTGACCCCTAAAACGTGTAAATCCGTCGAAAACAGAAAATTCAAAAAATTTTCACGAATCCAGTACTTTCTTATTGTAAAGATAGAAGAAAGTAAAAATACTGCAAGCAGTTTAACTCCGGACTCTTTTGCATGCCACTGTAAATAAATAATTAATTATTTTCACTCTATATTCTACAGAATGCATGTATTGGTGCACTTCATAAACCCATATAAATTTCATTATGTTTGAAATGGTGCAACATCATTCAAATGCACTTGAAACTTTTTTTCCCATTGACTGTATTGTAACAGAATACTTTCTGCTGTCCCTGCAAATGAACTATGAATGCTAAAGTCTTCATTTTCAATAGGGATCGTACTAAAGTAAATGTCAATAACATATTAAAATTACAGAGCAATCCGAGTAAATTTACGAGAGTTAGAGCAAGGACAGCCGACCAGACAAACTGAACGCATAAACACTTTGTGGGCAACTCGAATGGTGTTATTGTATATGTTAGTTTGTGGCTATATTATTTTCCCCTAGATTAAGAAATTATATTATTAATTTTCCTAGATATTTGCCTTTTTATTAGACTGTAATGTTAATTAGTTATGATAGTTAAAAACCTCCTTGTATTACTTTTTACATTTCTTCTTACTCGTTATTTTTCAAACTATTGAAAATTGAATTAAGGCATTCCTCTTTATTATATTTTTTTTCCTTTTATCTTGCTTTATCATTCAAAATCCTTGAAAAGGCGAAATGTGATAAAAAAAAAAATCAGCTAATTAATTAATTTAAATTATATAACAGAACGCGGAAAAGTTTTTGAAAAGATGTTTTGCTCCAAAATATCGATTACTTTTACTTAGTAAATTTAGTTTTTCTTTTTGCATTTTTTTTTCACCTGAAACTAGATTTAGAAAAATGGTAAATTCAACGGTTTTATTTAAATTATAAAATAACATGGATATTTTTTAAACATGGTTTTCTTGTTCCAAAGTATTGATAATTATAATTGAATTGGGGAATAGTTTAAAGGATTCTTTTTGCTGGTCTTTTCAATTTTGTTTTCTCCCGAAATCATTAAAAATTTTAATATGATTTTTTTTTTTTTTTTTTTTTTTTTTTGTTAAGTTTCTAAAAAATATTTTTTAGAAAGTAAGCTAACATTGATTATTATCACATACTCTAAACTAAAAAATAGTTAACCAAAGTTTTTCGTTCTTTCTTTCTTTGTATTTCTTCGTTTTAAAATTATCATTAAAAAAGATTTCTTAACCCTTTAGTGCGCAGCTTTGCATATATGCAAACAAAAGTGTTTTGAATTTAATAGATTTTTGTATTCGTATATACCTAATTCACACCAGAAAATTAAAATAGCAATATTTGCTTTAAATAATAACAGACTTTCCGTATTTAAATAAAGCGAAATTAACGACTGAAACTTCCTGGTGTACAGTCAGATTCTCTGGACTACGCAATTTCTAGAGCGTATTCTATCATAGGAATAAAATGGTTAAAGATTAAGCTTTGTAAAATAAATTATTATAGTAAAGCGAGGAGAGTTCGCGCGGTAGGAGAGATTGCGCACAAAGAGATTCGACGAAAAGGAGTAGAGTGCGCGCGCAGCGACTCCAGGTAGTTGTACAGCAGCATTAGCGCAGTGTCTACATGAATGTGCATGTTGATTGTTCCAAGCGTCTTGGATAAAGCAGTGCTATTTTGTTTTGTTTTTCCAAAGTAAGTGCTTGAATTTCCATAACTGTTCGTCAGAATTTTTATAGAACGTCAGTAATTGTCTGAGCGAAGCGAAGGCTAATACTCAGCGAAATATTACTGTCCGGACACATTACTACTACGATGGATATTAACGCCATGTCCTACTTAAAAAAAAGCCTAATAAAAACCTTTCGTCAAGCATAACTCAAAAAATATTTGTCGGATTTCTTTTCTGATTGCACCAGAAGGTACCTATGAGGGCCACCTACTGAATGCACCTACTATGAAAAATATGTTCCAAACCGTTTAAAAATTATATTAAAAAAACTGATAAAAAAGCACAAGATATCTGCATACGTCACAGAAATTTGGTGTGCGTCACTTTCACCGGTGGATGTTTTCGTAGACAACTGGTTTGAACACATGGAGCAAATAAAAAAAAAAATATGCACGCAGTAATATTGAATAGATCAGTTTCAACCACGTAATCACAAACCTTACAACAACCCGTGGCAACCAGTTTTGGTGGGCAAACAATTAATAATACAGTACGGGCTAAATCCGGCTAAAAACTCAGGTTAAAAGATAGTTGTCAGTCTATCGACTGGAAATTAACAGATTTTTTTAATACGCGTATAACGAAATTTAGAAACGATTGTGGATGATTAAAACAAATGACATGAGTGTTTATTGCTCCGGGAGGTTATCTTTCTCTGGATGTCTGTCTGTTTATCATACACCATTCAAATTTTCTTGTAAAGGATGATATTATTATGCAGTAAAACCTCCATAACGGACACACCCGATTAGTGGACACCTCTATTTAGCGGGCATTATTTTCGATTACCAACCCTTAAATAACTGTACATTTTTTAATCTCAGTAGCCGACACCTCCAAATAGAGGACAAATTCTGCCCTCCCGAGGTGTTCGCTATTCAGAGGTTTTACTGGTAAAACCTCCATAACGGACACACCCGATTAGCGGATACCTCTATTTAGCGGACATTTTTTTCGATTACCAACACTTAATTAACTGTACATGTTTTACTCTCAGTAGCGGACACCTCCAAATAGAGGACAAATTCTGCATTCTTGAGGTGTCCGCTATTCAGAGGTTTTACTGTATGTATATAGTATTGATAGTTATTTTAGAGGGCCGCACAAAAGAATAAGAATATATGAAACGAATATAAACTAAATTCGGGATTGGTAGATCGCTGATGGTAACGTAATTTTAGGATGTTGTTACAGTCATCCGCAGCATGTTTTCAGAGTTTCGTTCATCTAACGAAACACTACCTGTCTCACTCCTTTGTCTGTCCGTCTGTCACAGAGCCCGTTCTCAGAAACTATATATGTCGGAGACTTGAAAATTTGCATGCTTATAGCTGAACACCACACATCAAACGGAAAATAATAAAATTTTGAAAAAGTCTAATATTTAACCCTCTGGGCTCTAACTTGTGTATTTTAAGCAGTTTTTCTAACTCAGACCCTAATTAAGTTGGAGACATGAAATTTTGCATACTTATAGATGAACACCTCACATCAAATGACAAGTAATAAAATTTGGAAAAAGGTTTAATATTTAAGACTCTGGGTTCTAACTTGTGTATTTTAAACAATTATTCTAACTCAGCCCCTAATTAAGTTCGAGACATGAAATTTTGCATACTTATAGCTGAACACTTAACATCAAACGGCAAATAATAAAATTTTGAAAAAGGTCTAATATTTAACCCTCTGGGCTCTAACTTATGTATTTTAAGCAATTTTTCTAACTCATCCCCTAATTAAGTTGGAGACTTGAAAGTTTGCATACTTATAGCTGAACACTTGCGATAACACGATAAATCATAAAACTTTGAAAAAGTCATATTTAACCCTCCAGTCTCTAACTTCTGTATTTTAAGCAATTTTTCTAACTCAGCCCCTAATTAAGTTGGAGACATGAAATTTTGCATACTTATAGCTAAACACATCACATCAAACGACAAATAATAAATTTTGAAAATGTTTATTATTTAACCCTCTGGGCTCTAACTTGTGTAATTTAAGCAATTTTTCTAACTTAGTCCCTGA
The DNA here is from genome assembly GCA_963932465.1 of Maratus speciosus. Taxonomy (NCBI): domain Eukaryota; kingdom Metazoa; phylum Arthropoda; class Arachnida; order Araneae; family Salticidae; genus Maratus; species Maratus speciosus. The sequence goes on along the minus strand of OZ010798.1, from coordinate 324,429,768 downwards.
ATAAGTTGGAGACATGAAAGTTTGCATACTTATAGCTGAACACTTGCGATAACACGATAAATCATAAAATTTTGAAAAAGTCATATTTAACCCTCCGGTCTCTAACTTCTGTATTTTAAGCATTTTTTCTAACTCAGCCCCTAATTAAGTTGGAGACACGAAATTTTGCATACTTATATCTGAACACCTCACATCAAACGAAAAATAATAAAATTTTGAAAAAGTCTAATATTTAACCCTCTGATCTCTAACTTGCGTATTTTAAGCAATTTTTCTAACTCAGCCCCTAATTAAGTTGGACACATGAAATTTTGCATACTTATAGCTGAACACCTCACATCAAACGGCAAATAGTAAAATTTTGAAAAAGGTCTAATATTTAACCCTCTGGGCTCTAACTTGCGTATTTTAAGCAATTTTTCTAACTCAGCCCCTAATTAATATGGAGACGTGAAATTTTGCATACTTATAGCTGAACACCTCACATCAAACAACAAATAATAAAATTTTGAAAAAGTCTAATATTTAACCTCTAATATTTTGTCTAGCGCAATTTTTAAATTTAAACTGTTTTGCAGTATTATTTTTTGTTCATTTTGATAATAAGTGTAATGTGACGTAATTTCTTCTATTTAAGACTTCTAACACATGCTAATGAATTTATTTTACAAAATACTTTCTCTTTTAAAATTAACATGTAAATATAGTTTTTATGGCGTAATTTCCAATAAGTGCCTGCTTTTTATACCTAATTATTTAATTCTAATTTGAAGGTTTTTTTCTGTTTATAATAGTAACGTGTAAATAATTTTTTTTAATTACATTATTGTTTGCGCTGTAAACATTATTGTTTGCGCTGTTTATACAGTTGGCAACAGTTTAAATTAATACCATTTTCTAAAATATGTAAAAAAATATCTGTCAAAATGCTGAATATTTGAATTTAAAATAGAAATAAAACCTCAAAAAATGAGTCAAATTAAAAAAAAAAATTAATGGAATCTGCACACCGGGATCTTCTATTGAATAAAATGATATAAAAATGATTAAATTCCCATGTATAGTTTTTGCTCCTATAAAACTTTTTTTAATGGAACGATTTTGTCCAAATTTAGCATTAAATATCTCTTAACATAATTCTTCTTTTTGAAAACTGTATACATCAGCGTGTTGAACAAACATTTCTCTATAATACCACCAATTTTCATATTTTTGTATGCAATAGTTTTCTTAATATTAACGAAGAAAAACCTCCTGTCACAAAAAATTCAAAACCGGCAGCGGCGGTGACAGCGTTAGTTACTTTTTTTAGAATAGAGAGATATATAAAAATGAAAACTTGTCTATCTGTCTGTTTGTAATTCTATAAAAATCCACAATTTGGAAGCCAAAATTGTGAAAAGATACGTACATGTGTATTAAAACATAGCCGAGTCAACTAAAGTATTCCAGAATCGAAATAATTTATAGTTAATTTTTAATTAATAAAAAAACCACCAATTTAACAGCAATTTCTTTCCAAATTTAAACATTTTTCGTTATAGCAGTTGCCAACAATTAAAATACACAATAAAATTATTACTACAACAATTAATTTTCTACTGCAAGATTTCCACGTGAAAAATGAAAATGAAATAAATAGTTTGCCGAATTTTAAAAAAAAAAGTGAATATAACTTCATAACTTTTCTATTTCAAGGTTTCCACGTGAAAGAGGAAAACATTACGTCATATTGGAAATATAAAGGACGTGGTGGGTATAGTATAACATCATATGAGTGTGAAAAATATATTGAAGCATGATAAAAACCCGATTAGGGCAGTGCCATCGCTAAGACTTTTTATTGGTGGGGGAGAGAACCTTAAATTGCCAAGTCAAATTTCAGCATTTGCCAACTCGTTTTATAATTTTGCCAACTTACCACAGTTAGAAAATGTAATATATTTCTTATTTGTTAAAAGTTTAATAATATTCCCAATTTGTTTTGTAATTTTTGCCAAGTCTATCAGAAATAGAAAATATATTATAGTTTTTATTAAAATTTTAAACAAATTTGCCAACTAAGTTTGTAAATTTGCCAAGTGTAATAACATTCGCAAATGTTTAGAGGGGAGGCTCCCCCCCGCCCCCCCCCCTTACCGAGGCCCCTGGATTAGGGAAATACTGGCGTATTTTAACATTATTGCTCCAAATATAAATTGAAATAAGTTCATTTATAGCTGTCTTCTTTTGCGTCTGTTATATACATGTATACATTTTTATGTAGCGTTTTCATATGATTCATTCATACAACATTTCGACTGCTTTTTTTAATGTTTGTTTTGTGTTGTATGTTAAATTTTGAAATTGATTTTTCAGAACAAACATCCTTCAAATTCTGGGCAACGCCGTGCACTTTAGTTTGTAACAGATAAATGGCTTTTGTATCTGTACATCTAATGCTAATATTATAAAGTGTATAATATTATTAATGCTTGTACGTTTGCGAGGTGTTATCCCTGAAACTACATAGCCAACATTAAAAAAATGTTGGTGGCCATCTCTGCTCCGAAAAAAAGACTGTATTTTATGTCAGTGCAAGAACCTACATCGCTGCAGGAGCAAAAAAGTTCTAAAATTGCGATTTCTGCGATATTGATTGGGTTTTAAATTTTTTTGGGCTTTAAATTTGGTGTGGTAGTTACTTTTAAGATGTAAATACTCGTAATGAACGCTCTCTAAAAGGTTCAATTTGACGGATAAACGTAAAAATTTCTAGAAAGGTTCTAAACTATGATTTATTTGGAATACTGAAATTTTTGGGATACTGTTGGGGTTAGAAACTAGAACTTTGGCATGGTAGTAATTTATAAGATGTAAATGCTCTTTGTAGAACGAACCCTAAAAAATCGAAAGACTATACAAAGCGCAAAAAGATCTAAAGATGATCTAAGTAACGAAGTACATGGAATTGTTAGGAATATAAACATGAAAATTTACATGGCTGTATTTATCATGACGTAAATTCTCGCAATAGAACAATTTCTGAAAATGTCGCTATATAAAACAGTGTAGAAACAAAAAACTTTCGAAAATTTTCTATTTCTGTGTTACTGCTGAGCCCAAAATCTTGAAATTTTGCTTCGGGTTAGTTTTAAAATATACAATTGTCCCTATGAATGGTTTCTAAAAAATGTAAAATTTAAAAAGATGAAATTAACGGAAAGCGATCTCAATTACCATTAATTTGGAATTATTAGGTATAGCAACTCTAAATATTTCATAATGCTGCATTTCCTTTGCAAAACTTGCAATTTAAATGCAACAAAATTGATAGATACCCACCTAGCATTAAATAAATTGTGTAAATATTAAATAAAGACCTGTATGAAACAGTGAGTAGGTTGCCCGAAAGTACTTGTTAAAGTGTTCCTTCTCTAGGCTTTTCTCTCTCTCTCCAAGGCCACTAACAGAGGGAAGTGCCGTTTTAAATGTGATATGAATTTTTTATCTGATTCATTTTTCTAGACATTTTATCATAAGGTCATATTCTCAATTATCATTAGTAGATTTTTTATATATTAATTTATTCTGGTGAAATTTCATAATTGGGTTCATATTGGCGTATGTTAGCTTGCATGATTTGCTGAATAAATATGTATGGATTTGTAAATTACTTCAAATGACACTTTGACAGCTCAAAGGTTATGCAGACGATATATTCAGATCTTGTGTCATACTTTATGTTGCCGTATAAAGTATAGTCCATCTTTATAAACATTATATATTTGTCATTTAAAGTTATTCAAATTGGTGCGGAGCGTCTGATTATGCTCTTGACATCATTTTATACAGTTAAAATTCCGATATAAGATAATTTAGTGTTTCATTTTCTATTTTACTTTTAATATATTGCGTACTTTCAATTTTATATCCATGCATGGCTGTCTTGCATGGTTTGATTTCCCATTTTTTTAAACAGTGTATACGAATTTATATATAAAATTTTGTAATTCTACCATTCGTTTATTTTCATCATTTCAATTTATCGCAGTATATGGACAATTAAAGATAACATCTGATTTTCTTTGCTTCCACATGTTATTATTAAATCTATGTTCTGAGCAATATCGCTCAGACTAATCCCTCTGAGGGAAGTCCTAGTACAAAATATTTTGAAGTTAAACGATTTCTTATAAACTACTATCCTGGGCTAAGTATGCGAACACTAGCAATTCATTTTAGAAGTGGCCATATTTAAATAAAAGGCCTGCTACTTAGGGGAGATGGCGCGTTTCCCCATAAGTTTAAGTGCTAAGAGAAATTACAAAGCATATTGATAAATTTGTATGAATTGAAAATTACGTGTAAAACATATGAATGAATCAATTTTGAAATAATTTCGGAAAAACACATAATTATCAAAACTAAATTTGGCAACAAATTAATTTGCAAAAAAATACTTTTTCAGATAAAAATTTTATTAATAAATTAATAATACAGTTGTTATTAAATTAATTTTATGTAATTATTTTTGTTAATAAATTAATAATATATTTGTTAATAATTTAAGTAAGTATTTATATATATCTATATTTTATTTATGAACAATTAATTTGCTAATAAATTAATTTTGTTAACTAAAATAAATTTTCTAATACAATGTTTTGGAAAAGCTTTCACCCATTCCAAGTAGTGTAATGCTATCGAAATCAAAAGAAAACAGAGTGCAACTAATGTTGCTGATCCACAAAATATACATGAAAAAAGACTTAAAAAGGATGCCGCTACAGAAAAAAAAAAAAGCTGAAAATAAGGTGCTTCCAGAAAAAGTGGGATAAAAAAACTCAAGGAAAAAAACCGAAAGTCAATGAGGATGAGTGCACTGAATGTCTGGAACTGTACCAGGAGACAACTTCGACAACTGACTGGATTCAATGTATTGCTTGTTGCAGGTGATTGCACAAAAGATGCACGATTTACAAGAATAAGTGCATTATTTACTCACAAAAACCTTTCAACAATGTCGATTAAGTGTAATTATTATTGTTAACAATTTAATTGTAGTTATTATTAATAACAATCTCTTCTACTTATGTGCGCAGTCTCTCCTACCCATGTCCGCATTCTCTCCTACCCTGTAAGGAGAAATTGCACAAAATAGTTTTCTTGGTTTTATTACTGCTGTTCTATTAAATTGCAGTATAATAATGGAAATGCATAAAAAAACAAATGAAGTCAAAATTATTAATGCATAGTTTAGCAAAATATTAATATTTAGATTTTTTTATTATTATTCTTTTGAAATGTGCGCAGACTCTCCTAGCTTTACGTTATATAAAATAAGGAATTTGGAGACATGATTATTAAAATAGTTACTAATTTGCAATATTTTAGCGTAAAACAGCCACACGACAGTAGTTTTTACTTATATTGCAGACGTGCAACAGAAGAAAAGATTGACGTATTATATGAAAAATGTATCGCTGATTTTTTTTTATTATTTTTCTTGTGTAATAAACCTTTCAGTGAACACAAAAACCTTTCAACAATGTCGATTAAGTGTAATTATTATTGTTAACAATTTAATTGTAGTTATTATTAATAACAATCTCTTCTACTTATGTGCGCAGTCTCTCCTACCCATGTGCGCATTCTCTCCTACCCTGTAAGGAGAGATTGCGCAAAATAGTTTTCTTGGTTTTATTACTGCTGTTCTATTAAATTGCAGTATAACAACAAAATAACAATGGAAATGCATAAAAAACAAATGAAGTCAAAATTATTAATGCATAGTTTAACAAAATATTAATATTTAGATTTTTTATTATTATTCTTTTGAAATGTGCGCAGACTCTCCTAGCTTTACGTTTTATAAAATAAGGAATTTGGAGACATGATTATTAAAATATTTACTAGTTTGCAATATTTTAGCGTAAAACAGCCACACGACAGTAGTTTTTACTTATACACTGCAAAAAATAAATTGTTGATTTTACAGTATTATACTGGCAGCTGGGGCGGCAGTATTATACTGTAAAATTAACAGTAATAAACCGTAAATAGACAGAAGTATACCGTTTTATAAATGAAAATGCAGAAATATACCATTATATTACTACTTAGCAGTATATTACTGTTTATTTTACGGTTTATTACTGTTAATTTTACAGTATAATACTGGCGCCTCAGATGTCAGTATTATACTGTAAAATCAACAATTATTTTTTGCAGTGTATTGCAGACGTGCAACAGAAGAAAAGATTGACGTATTATATGAAAAAAGTATCTCTGATTTTTTTATTATTTTTCTTGTGTAATAAACATTTCAGTGAATCATATATAATTTTTTCGAAAGAAAATAAAAAATCGCGCATTTAAGGGCTAAATAAAACTGTTCTGTTTTAGATACATGGGGCATTCGCACAATCTGACTTTTATGTCCTTGAATAATAATTTTTATTTTAGTACATGTTCTTGTGTTTTTTTTTATTATTTCATATACTGGGGAACATCCCATTGCATGATTGCATAACAATATTAACGAGATAAATAAGTTTTGGACGATGTTGGGGGTCTAAATACCAGGAAAACTTCTATACTGTCCCGTGTCCCTGATGCTGATTTTTAAGTTTGAAGATGTCTGTATAAAATTGTTTCAATAAAAATAATTCGATGTAATTTTTTTCCGAAACTGTAACTATTGTTTTATATAAATATGTAGCAAAAAATTAACCTGCACACATTTTAAGGGTTGATATTATTTTTAAAACTTTGTCCCTGGTTTTTAGATTCCTTACCGTCCCTCTTCTAAAATTATACAAAAAATCACTTCAGATGCAGTCACAGAATTTTTTTCAAGTTTTTTCTCACGCAGAAGTATGCTACAGAAAGAATGTCTAAAATTATTTGACAGGAAATTTACTGCAGAATTTAAATCAGCATTTAAATATCAATTTCAAGCATCGTGGCTTTATTGGTAGTCTTACCGTCCCTAAGGTTTATCCTGCCAATCACTTTCTACACGCTGCAAGGTTTGTATCGATGTTGGTGGTGAGACATAGAGGACTTACTGTAATTGCTATGTCAATAAAATGCTTTGCTTTCATGTCCTCTGCATTTCGGGATTTTCGCCAAAACTTTTCATTTCCAACTCCACATTGCTGTACCAAAATTGCTTCTTTATGTGTACTTTATCTTTCCTTAGAATTTGGCCCATGAATTCGGAGACACCCTGTAAATCGATACTTAGAGGGTTTTTTTTTTGTAAAATATTTACAAGAATAACTAGATTAATTAACAAAAGATACTGTCATGAAAACCTGAGAATTCTTACAAGAACAATGTTAATAAATGTATTGTGATCATATCTTTAACTGAGAAGTGTTTTGTAGTAGCAAAGTTTTCGTAAAACATTTTTTTAATAGGAGAAAAGCTAAATCCCTGTAAATGGTTGAGAAAATAACCACATTAAAAAATATTTAGCTTCGACTGTTTCGCTATGCTAACTGAACGTGACCAGCAAAGTATTTTGTATGAAAAGTACCATATACTTTTATTAGTAGACGAATTAAATAAATTCCATATTGCATTTTCTTTAACCCTTTATCTACTGACGGTACTTATAAGTACCGTTAAAATAACTTGTTATAAAATTCATTTAATACATTGATTAGTTGTAATACAGTTTAGAATGAGTTATAGATACATTACTTTGACTTGTTCCTAAAGCATTATTAGTTAGACAAAACAAAAAATATTTTAGAGGGATGATTTATTTTGCATTTGGATTTTTTTTCAGCTTTCTTGGCGTTGGGGGGGGGGGGGGGTGGGAGGGAGAATTTTTTAGTTCGAAAATATTTCTGTATTCCTATTGTAAGAGCATATATTTGTACATTTCCTTATTCTACAAAATACTAAGAAAAATTTTTAAAATAAAAGATTTGAGTGTAGTTATAAATATTGCACAAAATCCCTATAAATTCAAATTTAATTAATCCCTCTAAATCCTTCAATCCTTCTAAAATCTAATAAATGATTATGTAAATCTTCTAATGTAGTTTAAACAATTCACGAAAAATGCCTGAAAAGATAAAATTTTCATGAATCCATAATTCAGTACATAAAGGGTTAAGGGGACTTAAAAGTCCCGTACTTATCACTTTTCTTCTTCTTCTTCTTTTTCTTTAGATTTCTTACATGAAAGAGACACGGTGTTATGGAAAGAAATGAAAACATTATGAAAACACAAGCAAAAAACTAGATAGAATTATCAATAGAAGAAAACTAATAGATAAGAAAAAATAATATTTATGCTTCAAAAAATCTAACTCAACTCTGCTTTTATTCAATAACATTTATAAAAACGTGACGGAAGTTTTTTTTCAGACCCATTTTGTTAGGTTATGTATTTTAGAACAAAATATATTTAGAACTTCTATTTCTAGACTTCTTACGTAAAAGAGTCAGGTTGTTATGACTAAATATACCAAATACAAGGCCAAATATGGTACCAAAAATCTATAATACAAAAAATGTAGTCAGTATTATATAGTGAAACAATGTATTTTAACCCTTCGAGACTCAACATCTCTGATTTGTAAAATATTTACTCAGATGTTAGAATACGTCATTTTAAACATGTGAAAAATAATAAAAAATGTTTAGAAATAAATTTAGAACATAAAAATGAAAAAATATTGACTAAAAGGTACTTTTTTCACAGATCAATAAACAGAAAATTACAAAATTCTCATAAATACTGTCAATTCTCTAATACAAAATTGTAATGAATATTAAATTACCTTTATAATAAATATATCTTTGGAGCTCTCTAGCCTCTTTAGTTTTGTAAAATTTGTGAAGTTCCTTTTAGCAATAACCATAGAAAACTGTTCCAATGATAAAAAAAACTACGGCATGAAAAATTAACTCAGTATCGCCGCCTGCTGATAATTCTGTGAACAATTTATATTGGATAAAAGAAATAAAACAGCATCATCTAATTTGTTTTCCTCTAATAATTACTTCATTATCATCAATATACATTTGCTTCATCTAAAATCACTGCAAAATGAAAAGTTTTTAATATGATATTAGAGAAAAAATTTAAAGAGTGAAAAGAAAAGAAATATTGGTTTTGAATCTCCTTTTTATCATTAACACTTCATAAAAGCTTAACGCAAGTTTTTGTCCTTGCCCATTTTGTTTGGTTATGCAGCATACACTAATTAACGACTAACGTTAGAGAAAAATATACTTATAATTTCAATTTCTGGACTTCTTGGGAAGAAATAAATGAAATGAAAATGAAAAATTTTTAACATGATTTTAGATAGAAAAAATTAAAGAGTAAAAAGAAGAGAAATATTGGTTTTGACTCTGTTTTCTATCAAAAACATTTCAAAGAAAAAACATAGCGGAAATTCTGTCTTTGCCCAATTTGTTTGGTTATGTAACATACACTAATTAACAACTTATTTTAGAGCGAAATATACTTATAATTTCTATTTCTGGACTCCTTAGGAAGAAATAAATGAAATGAAAATGAAAATGAAAAATTTTAAACATGATTTTAGACAGAAAAAATTTAAAGGGTAAAAAGAAGAGAAACATTGCTTTTGACTCTGCTTTTTATCATTAACACTTAAAAAAACGTATCGGAATATTTTGTCCTTGCCCCTTTTTGTTTGATTATGTAACATAGACTAATTAACAACATATTTTTGAACAAAATGTACTTATAATTTCTATTTCTGGACTCCTTAGGTAGAAGAGTCACGATGTTATGACTAAACAAACGAAAAACTAATTAACAAGAAAAAAGAAGAAAAAAAAAAGCTGAAGCATGCTTCTTTTAAAGGTCAGAGTGATGATTTTTATTCTCTACTTTTATTCTCTACTTTATTCTCTACTTCTGTCATAACTTCTCCCTTTTATTCTAACTGTTACACCCACGAGATGATTGACGGATTACGTAAGCTTGTAAATCTAGTTGAACTCCAAGCACAACAACAATGAATTGTGTTCATTATTATTTTAGAAAATAAGTAATTGATATCGTGATACACTGTTGAAAAATGTTGTGCTGGGTTGAATAAAGATTTGGTGCTGCTAGGGTTCGGTGATATATATCAAGATATATATATCTTGGAAACATATCATGATATTTATTTTCAAAATATCATGATGATTGATATTTTCATATATTTTATATTTATTTTCAAAATATTGTGTAAAACTAGTTGAATAAGAAGCACAACAACAATGAACTGTGTTCATTATTATTATTTTAGAAAATAAATAATTGATAACATGATGCACTGTTAAAAAATGTTGTGCTGTGTTGAATAAAGTTTTGGTACTGACAGGGTTCGGTAATATAGTATATCAATGGATCTATCTTGATATATATCATGATATACATCCGATATTTATTTTCAAAGTATCATGGGGATTGATAATTTTAGATAATTTTATATATTTTATGTTTATTTTCAAAATATTGCATATGATATTTTTTTTAATTTTAAATCAATTGACGGATTACAAATGATTTACGGATTACGTAGACTTGTAAAACTTGTTGAATAAGAAGCACAACAACAATGAACTGTGTTCATTATTATTTTAGAAAATAAGTTGATATCACGATACACTGTTAAAAAATCTTTTGCGTGGTTGATAAAGTTTTGGTACTGCCAGGTTGTCAGGTCATCAAGGATGAAATTTGGGCAAAGTTAGTTGATAACTTACAAATACAAGGAATTATTTTAAACTTAAGGAATGATTTTATCAAAACTTCAACGATAATTTTTAGACACTCTGAGATGCGTCAGACTCATCGGTGACTTTTAGATCGTCATTATTGACTCTCGATTCTGGGCGACCGCGTGGCTCATTTCTGAGGTCAAAGTTACCAGTACGAAATTTGGCGAATCAATTTGATACTGTCCTGCATATTTTATTTATTTTTTATTTATTATAGTGTATTTGCATTTTTATATATTGATGAAATGGATATATATCTTGATATACAGGGTTAGCACAAATGAAGGACCGGATTTTAAAAATGTATATTTTCAAAACATTTACACATATTATAATAAGTGGTGTGTGAAAATAAAGAAGAATATTCCAAGTATTCCAAGTCTTTTTCAGTTACAAATGTTCGATATGCGAATCTTTCGTAATACGACAAACACCTAATCTAGTATAATCAAGTTCGTTCCACACATTTGGCAGTTTTTCACAGTGAACGATTCTTAATGTAGCACTGATGCACAGTAAAGTGTACACGTTGCATCAGTGCTGTATTATTTAGTATTTCGGTTTTAGTGCAATGGTTATAATGCATCAATGCTACATTGAGAATCGTTGACTGTGCAAAACTGCAAATGTGTGGAGCGAACTCGACTACAGATTAGGTGTTTGTCATGCTACGAAAGGTTCGCACATCAAACATTTGTTACTGAAAACAAATTTGGGGTGTTCTTCTTTATTTTCATATATCACTTATTATAACATGTGTAATAGTTTTGAATTTTTTTTTAAAACCTGGTCATTAGTTTGTGCTAACCCTGTATATCATGATATATATTCGATATTTATTTTCAAAATATGATGAAGATTGATATTTTTGATATTTTCATATATTTCATATTTATTTTCAACATATTGTGCATAATATTTTGAAATTTTAAGTCAGAATAAGGTTAAATGAATTATTTTAACATTTAGTGACTGTGTCATTCTGTAAGATAAGAACTTATGCTTTGGCAGTAGTTTTTTAGGCTTTCACATGTCGCTCCGACCCCTCCCCCCCCCCCCCCCCGCTAAAGAAATTATTTTTCCAAACTTTACATTTGAAACTAAATTTTTAAATGTAGAAACAATAATTATGTTGGGCAATATTTACTTAAAACAGCTATTGAAAGATAAACTGTCTAATTTAGAAAAGTTATTTGCAACTTCATTAGAATCTTTACTAGTTTTGGTTTTCTTCATTTTAAACGGGCCAGCAGGTCAGGTAAAGAATAGAGCACACAAGCTTACATTTATGTTCAAATTTTCCAATTAAAACAAGTTATCAGTATACAATTTTGTTGTATAAAACATAAAATTCTCTTGAAACTTGATAACAAATCCTATAGTTTTTTTTTTTTTTTTTTTTTTTTTGTGAGTGTAAAAAGCAAATTGTGTCTGGGTTCAATTAGTTGATTTTCCATTTTGTTACACAAAAGAAAAAAAAAAAGAAAAAATACATTTAGAATATTGTTTTATTAAATCTTCATGTTATTGCAATATATTTTAGCTATTTCGGTTTTTTAGTTTATACTTATATTAGGACTGAAAATACTTACAATCATAAATAAGTTGACTGTTTTGAAAATATCGGATATATATCAAAATATCGAATATTTTTCCGGAAATATCATGATATTTACGAACCTGGGTGTGGCATTCGCTGTAACCTCAAGATAGGAAATCTTATTTCAACATTTGGAGCGCCTGTTGAACCATCTATATATATATTTCTCTTGCGTGACGCCAAAATAATGCGGAATTTGTAGCTCGTTATTTGGCAACAGCCACGACGACGTTTCTCAATGGTTAAGTTACGGTCACATGTCCCAACCAACTCAGCAAATCAAAATCCAGACAGAATCTCTCTTTTAACATTAACCGTTTGAGCTCTGCATGAATGACAATTGCTATTGGTACGTTTTACGATGACGTGAGTAATTCAGCGAATCAGCTTTTTGATCCACGACTGTGTTTAGACACAGGCGAAAACGTTTTGTTTACAGTTCGTTAGCATGATACGTAGCATCTTTTGTAGCTTCTTATTATGGTTTTAAATGAATTTAAGCCGGGATTTTCAATACTATAGGCAAAATGAAAGGAGAAGGACCCCATGTGACACTAACATGCCATTTAAATTTAAACGGCGTCAATTTCCAGTTCGCGTAGCTTTCTCAATGATGATCAACAAGTCACAGGTGCAAAATTTTGATAAATGCATTTTTATTTACATTTTCAACAAAATTTTCTATTACTTTTTTATGAATTATTTTTCATTTCAAAAATTTGTAAATTTCATAATGTTAAAATGTTTTATACCCATTGGCAGCACCACTTAAATGCATTTAATTTACATTTTCGACAAAGTTTTGCATGACTTTTTATGCATTAAAAATATTTGTAAATTTCATATGTTGCTTGCTCCGATCGCATAGCAGCCAAACTAAAATTATTTTTTATTGTGTTTTCAGTAAGTTTTAAATTGATTCTGTTTCCAAGGTTTTATTTTACATTTTTATTTACATTTTCAACAAAGTTTTCCATTATTTTTTTATACATTAAAAATATTTGTAAATTTAATACATTATAATGATTTATGACAGCACTCATTCTGGCCAGAGTAGACACAAATAATGCGAGCGAGCGAAGCGAGCTGGGATCGCGTAGCGATCACGTTGGGATGCAACGCATACGTGTATTGTTGGGTAACGCATATGTGTATTGTTGGGATGCAACGCAACGTTACATTTGTTGCATCCCAACGTGTGCATTAACGTGCGTCACGTATAATTTACGGGCCCCTAGTAACTTCAAAAGTTGAATGAGATTTCGCCACAATATGGTTTCAGTTACTGCAGCATCAACAAGAAAGAAAATCGTGCATCGGGCATAAAACATTGGCATGAAACACTTTCCAATACTAACAGGATATTATTAAGAAACTAGCTGGCCTAGCCGGCATTGCCCGGGTCAGTGATAATTAAATTAAATGAAACTCAAATTTGTATGACTTTATATATTTAGCTTCATTTTGTCGGAATTTATATTTTTAAATGAAAAAAGCGCGAAAAAATATTGAATTGAAAGTATGTGTTATTTGGTATTTTCTTTCCTGTGTAATTTGATTTTTGGAGCCTATGTGTAATTTTGAAATATGCCGGAAAAGGGAAGGAGGGATGAGGTCTTTCGGTATTTTAAATGTTTTCGCTAGTCATCATCATCATCCCAAACAGGGTTTAATGCTCCTGTCCCTGCCGGCGAAGGCGCTCACGAACTAATGCTAATCCTATGGGAAGGGATTTTTCTAATATCTCGTTTGCATTTTGACATTTAATTTTTTTTTTTTTACATTGGGTGGCCGAGATCTGTCTCTACATTGCACCTTTTTTACTTTTTTGATTTTGGTTGCAGATAATTTTTAGAATGACACTTTCATTTTCAGAACTGGTTTTGAAAGTAAAGGAACTTTATAAAAAATAACTGCAACCAAAATCGAAAAAGTAAGAAAGGTGCGATGTAGAAACGGACCTCGGCTATCCAATACAATATATATATATATATATATATATATATATATATATATTTAAAAATGTCGAAATTCAAACGAGATATTAGATAAATCCCTCCCTATAGGATTAGCATTAGCTCGTGAGTGTATTCGTCGGCATTGACAGGAGCCTTAAGAGGCTACTTCAGTCAAATGGAAAGACCCGTTCGCTAATGTTAATCCTATGGAAGAAATTTATAAAGATATCTCGGTCGCATTTCAATATTTTTAAATGATTTCTTTTGCATTGAATAGGTGAGATCGATCTGTATGCAGGCCGTTTTTTACTTTTTCGATTCTGTTTACAGGTATTTCTTATGAGGACACTTTCATTTTCGGAACCGGTTTTGAAAGTAAAAGCATCCTCATAAAAAATATCTACAATCAAAATCGAAAAAGTAAACAACGGCCTGCATGTAGATCGATCTCAACTATTCAATGCAAAAGAAATCATTTAAAAATATTGAAATGCGACCGAGATATCTTTATAAATTTCTTCCATAGGAATAGCATTAGTGAACGGGTCTTTTCGCGTGACTGAAGTAGGGCCTTAAGGGTATAAGCCCCTTCCGGCCTCAATGTATCTCTTTCGTGGCCTTGTCTCTTTTCCCCCCTGGTTTATAATTCAAGGCTGCTTTTGATATGCGATCAGAATCCGTCCTTTCCATGCGGTCCTTCCATTTCCTTCTGTAATTTTCTATTTTATTCAATATTGGCATAAGCTGAAGCTCTCTACTGATGTAGTCATTCCTCATTTTGTTCATTATCGAACATCCTTTCACACTCCTCAAAAAATTCATCTCTGGGGATTGTATTTGCCTTTCACCATTTTTTTTTTTTTTTTTTTTTTTTTTTTTTTTTTTTTTGTGAGTGTCCATGTTTCACTTCCATATTGTAAAGTTGGTATTGCCATTGTTTTAAAAAAATTATTCCTGTGTCTTTCCTTGTATTTCGAAGAGTTCTTCTTATAGTACCACAGATGTATTGAAATTTATAAAGCTTATTTCGTATATCTTTGTCATTACTATTGTCGTTAATAATGAATATTGTCGTTATCGCCCAAACTCTTAGAAATAAAACCTGCTTTCATAGTTTAGGTAAAAAAAAATCATAAAAAATATTGATATTTAGTGGCAAAAAGGCTCGCAAGAAGACTTTTTTTTTCACTTGGTCTATTTCAGTAGTTAGAAAAAAGTTCTTGTTCAAATTATTCGAAAATTTCAACGGTTATAACTATGTCGGTTCTTCACCTCGTGATAAAAATTCGTGCAACAATATTGATATCTATAAGTTAAAAAATAAATGTGTTTTCTTCTCGTTTTTTTTTCTTACTTTCACATCGGTTCCGTTAGCATAACAAAATAAATAGTATATTTTACAGCAATATTTACTTTTCCCTTTAGTTCATAAGCACTCAGAAAAACAGAAACTTTGTAAAATAAACCGATATAGTCAATATTTACAAAAGCTATGGATTTTGAGTCATATGTCAGGTTAATAAAAGCAAAAAATATGATAACAGATCAAGATATTAAAGTACACTTTCAAGCATTCAATCATCAGTTAACAAAAGAAGTCATCTGTGGGAATTTATAAGCTGGTCAACTATTCTTATCATCGAAAATGTAACGCAAATGCATAACTGGCACACGCTTGTCTGTTTGTATTTTAGAGTAAACTTAAAAAAATTTTGAAACGAAATCAGATATCTAAAGAAGCAGGTTAAAAAAACCCCACAGAACTCCGTAAAAATCCATTTTCAGCAAGTGCTGTACAGATCCGATAATGTGTGCGAATATTTTTGTGTTTCCTGTATGCGATCTATAGAACACACCATCTAATAGAACCGAAATTAGATCAGCTTAAAAACGAATACCACAGAGATAAACGCACTTTCAGCGCTGACTATCCTGAATTGTGATCGATTCATAAGATATTAACACGTTCACGCCAGCTCGGTGGGTCACACTCGACTGTCTCACAGCTGACAAGTCTCCGGGTGTTTCGATACCAGTATTTTAATACAGAATATGTTGTTTTATTTAATTAGAATATTTGGGCGATTTAAAGGAACAACATTTTCTCTAAAATAACAGTGGTGTGAAAAAATTCGGAGACTTGACAACTCTGAGACAGTGGAGTGTGACCCACCGCGCCGGCGTGAACATGTTAAAGAGGTTTCAATAAAAAAATTTTTTTTTCAACAGAAACAAAATATTAAAAAGCTCAAGGAAAAACGGGCGCGTACTCACATATAAAAAAAACAAAACACTTGCGTTATATATCTATAATCAAATATATTTCATCGCAATATTTACTTTTCCCTTTAGTTCATAAGCACTCAGAAAAACAGAAACTTCGTAAAATAAACCGATATAGTCAATATTTATAAAAGCTTTAGATTTTGAGTCATATGTCAGGTTAATAAAAGCAGAAAATATGATAACAGATCGAGATATTAAAATACTTATTCACGCATTCAATCATCAGTTAAAAAAAGAAGTCAGCTGTGGGAATTTATAAGCTGGTCAACTATTCTTATCAGCGAAATGTAGTGCAAATGCACTCGCTGGCAAACCAACTGTTTATATTTTAAGAAATAAAGAGTAAACTTCGAAAAATTTTGAAACCGTTTCTAGCTTAAAAGACATGACACGTGATAGAGGAAAAACACTTGGTGTTGTTATTGTGAAGATTTGGGTTTTTAGGATAAGTTCTCATCAAGTTTTGTGTATTCAAGACTAAAAATATTTGTTATTTTACATTATTGAGTTTAAAGTAAAAAAATATTTAGGACAAAAATTTTAAGTTGAAAGAAATAGAGAAGGATTTTTAAAAAGCTATTTAAAAATAACTTTTTAAATACAAAAATGAATTTTTATTTATATAACTTTACTCTTTTTTGTGACTTTTTCTGTATTAAAATACAATAAAACTATACATGAAAATCACTTGAAACATCAAACTAACTTACTATATGCTAAAAGTGATAAAAAATACATTTAAAAGTAAAAAAAAAAAAAAATACCTTTATTTATTCAGATCGACATGTTTCTAACACTCTGAAGAACTATAATGATAAAAAAAAATTTCGCAATTTTTTTTATTGAAAACTAAATTAAAAATCAAACCTTTACAGGTTAATTAAAAACAAGTGGGTAAGTGTGATCACAGATCGCACAGAGGGTTTAGTTTAATATTCTTTTCAAAACACTTTATCCTTTTGAAAAATCTGTTAGTTACACATTTTGCAACCAGGGGCGCTCTCTATTCTAAACAAACCTCGATCCGAACGAAACTACGTTTTACATACTATCCGTAAATATATTAGTCGAAGGGATTGGGCCCATAGCACCCGAGATAAGTACGCGCCCCTGGCGATAAAAAGTGGAACAAAAATATGTAAGGTTATGTTGCATAATATGAAAGAATGATCAAAGGGGTGTCGGCAAAAGTTGGAAAAGTGCCCCCCGGGTGAAAAGGGTGGAGGTTAGAAAAATTGCTTAAAATATACAAGTTAGAGCCCGGAGGAGTAAATAATATAAGACTTTTTAAAAATTTTATGATTTGACGTGTGGTCTGAGGTATTCAGCTATACGTATGCAAAAATTCATGTCTCCAACTTAATTAGGGGCTCTCTTAGAAAGAATTGCTTAAAATACATATGAGGTAGCTCAAAGGGTTAAACGTAAGACTTTTTCAAGATTTATGATTTGTCGCATGGCCTCAGGTGTTCTGCTATAAGTATGCAAAATTTCAAATCTCCAATTCAATAAGGGGCTCAATTAGAAAGAATTGCTTAAAATAAACATGTGGGAGCCCAAAGGGTTAAATGTACGACCTTTTCAAATTTTTATGATTTGTCGCATGATGGTGTTCAGCTATCAGTATGCAAAATTTCACGCCTCCAACCTAAATAGGGTGTCACTTAGAAAGAATTGTTTAAAATATACATGTGGGATCCCAAAGGGTTAAATGTACTACTTTTTGAAAATTTTATGATTTGTCGTTTTATGTGAGGTATTCAGCTGTAAGTATGAAAATTTTACTCCTCCAACCTAATTAGGAGCTCACTTAGAAAGAATTGCTTAAAATACACATGTGGGAGCCCAAAGGGTTAAATGTACGACTTTTTCAAAATTTTATAGTTTGTCGTTTGATGTGAGGTGTTCAGGTATAAGTATGTAAAATTTCACGCCTGCAACCTAATTAGAGATTCACATAGAAAGAATTGTTTAAAATACACCTGTGGGATCCCAAATGGTTAAATGTACGACTTTTTCAAAATTTTAGGATTTGTCATTTGATGTGTGGTGTTCATCTATAAGTATGGAAAATTTCAAGTCTCCAACGTGTATAGTTTCTGAGAACGGGCTCTGTGACGGACAGACGGACAGACAGACAGAGGAGCGAGACGAATAGGGTTTCGTCAGATGAACGAAACCCTAAAGAGTAGAATAATTTATCCATCAAGATTTTATTTGACATAGATTATCCGAGAATCATTTACGCAGGGAGAATATGTGCTGTAAAAAAAGACATATCGTTACTAATTTACGAAAATGTATTATAATCGCGAACGAAAACATACAATAACCTCTTCCGAGTCACCCAAGATTCCGAAAAGCTTTCCTTTATCTTTAGAAACTTCACAAAAGAATTTATCTTTGAAATTTAAAGAATAATTTATAAAAAATAAATTTTTATCAGCTGCCCGTAATTTTTGCAAATGTTTCCGAGTAGCTTTTTTAGTATTAATCAATTCTTTCTGCCCAGGAAACCAGTTTATCGGATTCTATGAAATATCAAGTAAATATTTTCATGTTCAGCAAGCATGTTTAACTGAAAAACATATAGAATTTCCAGCATTAACATTTACAATAAAATTACCATTTTTTAGGTACAATGCATGCACAATTTCAGTTACGCAGCTGAAAATGCTTAGTTAAGAACTGACAGCATCGAAAACACAGATTTTCCGGATAGAGAGAACTGATTAATGCATTGTAAAAGATACTCGAAAACGTTTCCGAAAATTACGGGCAGCTAATAAAAATTAAGTTTTATAAATTCCTCTTTAAATTTCGAAAATAAATTGTTTTCTGAGGTTTCTAAAGATAAAGGAACGTTTTTCGGGATATTGGGTAACTTGGAAGCGGTGATCGAATATTTTCATTCGTGATTATAGCAATGTTTCGTAGTTTAGGAAACATCTGTCTTTTTTTATTACAGTGTATGCAATGATCCAGCCTCCATGGAGCTTCCTAAAATTTGGAAAGAGATGCTACGCAGAATAATGAAACAATTCTATAAAATAATTCACATTCACTGATATCCATTTTTACTTTCTTCTATCTTTACAAGAAGAAAGTATTGGATTCATGAAAATTTTCGACTTTCGGTTTTCGACGGATTTACACGTTTTAGGGGTCAGAGATTCCAAAAAACATGTTTTTACAAAATGTCTGTCTGTGACTCTGTGAGTCTGTCTGTCTGTCTGTCTGTGTGTATGTGACACAAATTTTGTGGGTTCTCTGGAATTCTCTCTATCTCAAGAACTAATGCATGGAATTTAATAAAAATTTATGTTAAGTTAGTCCCTAATACAAATTGATGCTGATTAGTTTTTGGTGTAAATCGCTCAACAGGTGGCGCTGCTATGCTGCATTTAAAGCGATTTCTGCACTAGCTCTATCTCAAGAACTAATGCACGGATTTTCATCAAACTTCAGATTTCGTTAATCCTTGATATGAATTGGTGCTGGTAATGTTTTGGTGCAAATCGCCCAACAGATGGCGCTGCTATGCTGCATTTTGCAGCATTTACACGATTTTCGTAATAGCTCTATCTCAAGAAATAATGCACGGATTTTCATCAAACTTCAGATTCTGTTAGTGCTTGACATGAGTTGACGTTGTGCATCTTGTGGTGTAAATCGCTCAACAGGTGGCGCTGCTATGCTGCATTTTTTGTGATTTCCGCGATAGCTCTATCTCAAGAACTTATGCTCGGGTTTTCAACAAACTTCAGATTCAGGTATACCTGGATATGAATTAGTGCTGTTTATGTTTTGCTGTAAATCGCCCAACAGGTGGCGCTGCTATGCAGCGTTTTTCTCGACTTCCACAATAGCTCAATGTCCAGAACTAATGCATGGATTTTCATCAAATTTCAGATTCAGTTAGTTCTTGACATGAATTGATGTTTTGTACCTTTTGGTGTAAATCGCTCAACAGGTGGCGCTGCTGTGCTGCATTTTTTGTGATTTCCACAGTAGCTTTAGCTCCAGAACTAATACACGGATTTTCATCCAACTTCAGATTCCGGTTTACGAATTAGTACTGTTTGTGTTTTGGCGATTCCGGTTTACGATTCCGGTATATGAATTAGTACTGTTTGTGTTTTGGTACAAATCGCTCAACAGGTGGCACTGCTATGCTACATTTTTCAAAATTTCTCCTACAGCTCTATTTCAATAACTAATGCACGGATTTTCATCAAATTTCAAATTCAGGTATACTTTTATATGAATAAATTAATGTAATTTATTTTACTATTTAAATGATTTAATTGACGTGATTTATATAGAAGAAAGTTTTGTGATGGCCACAACATACTAGTTAATATTGCAGTTAATTTCATTATGCATGGGTTCGCGTGATTTTTGTTTACCAGTTTTCCATTTAATTTTTTTTTCTTTTTTTTTTTGCGAAAATATTTGTATGATTATAGGTCTTGAAAATGTTGCCGCCAGAGCAATGAAACATGTCGATCTGAATAAATAAAGGTATTTATTTGCATTTTAAATGTATTTTTATCACTTTTAGCGAATAATAAGTTAGTTTAAAATTATTATTTAATAATATGACAATAAGAAACTGGCAGCAAAAGTTTTGTCAAAGACAGAAATGTACAAGTACAATAACGAAATAATTTGCACATTTTAAATAATTATACTTTAATTTTTGTAATCTGTTAAATCATGTAGAATTATTTTTAAAATTTTAATAGAATTTTAAATTTTACATTAAATGCGTAATATATATATATATATATATATATATATATATATTATAATCCAAAGTAGTTATACAACTTCAATGATATTTAAAAAAATTACATTATGAAAAGGAAAAATGTTATAATAGCAGAAAATTGTGAGAATCAGAAAAAAAAACTTTAAAATCTCAAATAAACTTTGACACACGTATATACTTAGAAAGAACAAAAAAAAAAAAAAAAAAAAAAAAGTTAAAACGAAAAAACAAGTAAAAATTAAAATAAAATCTACCCTATTAAAATCCGTGCGCGTATCTATGTCAGCTCAAAACTCGGAAACCACAGGGAGCAAGGCTACGAAATTTGTCAAACTGCTGGTAGAGGGTCCATGAACGATTGGGGCAAAATATGCGAAAATTTTAAATAGATTTTTTTTAATTTTTTGCATTTTTTTGTGTTCAACCCGTAATCGTGCGAGTTCTAACCAGTTCTAAATGGTTACTGCAATGTGAGCTATACATATTACGTAGGCCACGCTGCAATACTAAGAAGCTGTAGTGGGTATTACGATAATTCTTTTACCTCTCATGCAAATAATTAGAGATTATATAATTGCGCTTAATTATTACTTTCAAAAAATAAAGAAAAACATTTTATCACAAACCTCAACAAAACTTGTTATTCAATTTATTCCCTTATTCCAAACATATCGTTTTATCGTATGTTGCCATAGCAACATGATAAATTGAGTTTCATTAAAAAAAAAAAAAAAATGCACAGTAGTAGAAAAATATTTTTCTAAATCGTATAGTAGTTTTTAATTTTGGTTTTAAAATTAAATTCATGAACTCCCGTGCGTTGAATGGGTTAAACACCTGGTTTTTACTTATATAACATGACTCCTTTTTGTGACTTTTTTCTGTATTAAAATTACCATTTAACACACATTGACAAACTGACACTAAAAATTTTATCAAAGACAGAAATACATAAGTACAATTATGAAATAATTTGTACATTTTTTAATCATTAAACTTTACATTTTTTAATCTGTTGAAGCACGTAGATTTATTTTTAAAAATTTATTAGCACTTTAAAATTTTACGTTAAATAGGTAAATATAATTAAAAAAAACATACAAAAATTTTTAAAACTTCAATAATAGCATTGAAAAAATTACATTATAAAAATTTAAAATGTTATTAAAGCAGAAAACTGTTAGAACTAGAAAAATATAAATCATAAATTAACTTTAACACACGCATAAAATTAGAAAGAACAAAAAGAAAAAAAAGTTAAAAATAAATAAATAAATTTTTATTTATATAACTTTATTCTTTTTTATGACTTTTTCTCTATTAAAATTACTATTGAACATTATCACATAGTCAAATTGACACCGAAAATTTTCTCAAAGACAGAAATATGTAAGTACAATAACGAAATAATTTGTACATTTTTAATCATTGCACTTAATTTTTTTTAATCTGTTAAAGCACGTAGATTTATTTTTTTTAAATTTAATAGCATTTTAAATTTTACGGTAAATACGCAAATGTAAGTTAAACGCACTCATATTCAAAAAGTGCATGAATGCAAAATTTATTACGATTATATATGTTAAATTCAGTAATGCGGAAATAATATGACTCCATCTTAAATAGGACGTCATCACCATGGCAACACAGAATCATTACCTATCATGGGATATCATTGAATTAATTATGTATGATAGGATTGAATAGAATGAAGAAAACTTTTATTAATATCTTTATAAGTTTCAATTCGATTTTCATAAAATTTGTAATGACTAGACAAATTCTGCAACGATTACATATAGTAAATTTCAAACCATTCGTTTGGGTAGTTTTTGCGCTGTTTTATTCGGACGGACTGACAGACAGACGGACAGAGTTGGCGACGACTATAGGTACTATTTATTTATATAATTACGAACGCACCTAAGAACAATCCAGACAAGTTCTTAAACTTCAGTAATATTTAAAAATTTCCATTATAAAAATTAAAAATGTTATTAAAGCAGAAAATTGTCAGAATCAGAAGAAAAAAAATTAAATCATAAATTAACTTTAACACACACATAAAGTTAGTAAAAACGTGAATAATGAGTTTTCTAAATTCGACTTCTTTTGCTAAAGCACTCGAACAAATGCAGAATGCAGAATCTTCATCTTAGCCCTGTTTCATACCATTAATTTCAGCCTATTACGATATAATATATTATCATAAATCTACGGAAATAAATGGTTGAACAAAACCATTATTCAAGCGGTAGGGTAAGCGTGGTACACCACAGATATATTACTCATGAGAAAAACCTTTCGGAAAAAATATTATAAAATTTCTAAAGTGCTTTCAAATCAATATATGGAAATTTTATATAACAATGGGTAATCTGACTTTGAGATATATTTTTAAGAGAATTAATTCTACGACTAAAAATCTTTATAATAAAACATTTTTTAATAAAAGAAAATTATATGGCAATCAAAGTCGTACAATGTTTTTCCGAAAATTTGCTCTTGAAACATAAAGTATAGGAAATGATTACTAGAGTTAAAGTATTCGTTTAATTTGTTGACAACGATTTTATTATGTTTATTTGCAAGGATTTGTATACATTTTGTTAAAATTCAAAATTGCTCATTTTCTTTCAAAAACATAACGCACATCTTTTTCTTTTTAAGAAAACTAATATATATCTACTATAACTAAATAATAAATATCCTTGTATTACTGTACAGCGGAAAAGAAATATTTATATATAACACATCATTATGCCAAATATACTTTATGATAGGATTTTTTAAAAAATATTTCGAGGTTTTTTTTTTCTAATAATGCTAATAATGCTAGCTACGTTTGTTTACAGAAAAAAGAACATCAATTAAACTTTAAAATTTAAAAATATTCGGAAGTTTATACTAACAGAAATTTGAGAATAAAATTGATATAAAACTTTACAGTGTAACGTAATATATGTACACGTAGGGAGACTATAGAATATATGTTAGAAAGTACATAAATAGCAATGTTTATTTAATTTTATAATACAGACAAAGAATTGCAGGATCCGGATTCTTCTTCGAACGTTCTCACTTCATTTAATTCATCGTATTATAATACGGTATATTGTCATAAATCTACGGAAATAAATGATTAAATTTGACTCTTGCTCAAGGATTAGAGAAAGAGGCGTCCTTAAAGAAGAAAAAAGAAATATCCAGAGAAAATCCCTTCTGAAAAATTTATAAAAGTTTGTAAAGTTGTTTGAAATCAATAGATAGAAATTATACACAGATACGCTGACATGTCTCCCAGACATACTTTTAAGATAAAGTTCTATCTAAGAAGAAAAACTGCATTGACGACTGAAAACCACTCCATATATTTAACCTCCTTCTTTCGCATCAATACTGAGGGAAGAGAGAGGCCAAAAAACGACCCGAATTTAGCGCTTATTCCTTGCAACGCCATCTATCGCTGCTATTTTAAACTAAAATTGTGAATCACAGTATAAAAATTCCTGACATCTTACACAATCCTTCTGCAAGAATTATTTTTAATAGCTGTCACCATTTGCAAGTCATTGAATTTTAAAATAAGTCAGTCTATATATATATACAGTCGAGTCTCTATATAACGAAATCCATTGTTCCAGTAAAAAATTCGTTATATAGAGAAATTTGTTGTATAGAGAATGAGTAAAAATTCCTATTTAATGTGTAAATTTTGAACAAAAATTATTTTTGAGGTGTTTAATTAAGAATGTGAAATGTTTAACTATAAATATTAACCTAATATTGTATTTCTTAATTATTTAAACAGTTTCAAAAAAGAGAATAGACATTTATTTGAAAGCATAATAAAAATCACATAAGGAAAACTTACATTAATTTTAGACGAAGAAATCTGTAAATTTTCGCTATTTTGATTTCAAAATTGTTACTATCTCGAAAAAATTTTCACACTGTAGCAAGGAATGAAAAATTGTATCGAGAACATTTTCCTCCGTTTGAAGTCTTTCCTTATAAGATCAAAAGAACTCATCATTCTCGGGAGCTTTCTGGCAGGGAATATTACGAAAATCGACTTGTTGTGCTTGATTAAAAGATAGTTTATTTTTCTAATTTAACCTTCTGAATGAACTTCCATCTCATTCACCTTCAATTACCTCTCTGATTCCGTTCTTATATGTGTAACAATCCACACTGTTTTAAGAAGGATGTTGGAAGGTGTGGAAGGGGGGGGGGGGAGATAAATTCATTGGACATAAAGAACAAGGAGATTCAAGGTAGAAAAGTAAGATAAAAAACTCAGCACTGAACGATAAATCGGGAATAAATGGTGGAAAATTGATTCCATGAAAATTGATTCCATGGAAGCTTTTTTAAAATTGAATAAATAAAGAACATTTTATGAAAAATTCGTTATATGGAGATAGATATTTCGCGATATGGAGATTGTTTATAATAAGATCTTGGGGAAAGGGGACCGTTCCTACTAAAAATTCGTTATATAGAGAAATTCGATGTATGGAGTTTCGTTATAGAGAGACTCGACTGTATATATATATATATATATATATATATATATATATATGAACATTTTTAAAAAATTACAAATTACCATCAAACATAAAAAATAAATAAATAAATAAAATAGGAAAAAAAGATGGATATTTGCAGAACTTAGACAGAATCTTCAGGTCCCAAATGTCTAAAGTTTCACACATAAAGTGTGTGTTTTATCTTCATATTAGCCATAAAAAAGCCAAAGAATATGAATTTGAGGCTACCAAAACACAAAAAATAGCGAAATAAATTGTGTAAAACAAATAAGTTAAAAATAAAACATGATTAAAAAGGATTAAGAAATAAAATACATACCATATTGAAAGCATTGCTGTCTTAGAAAGAGGAAAGATTAAATACAAGTAAAGGAGATTATATGCAAATGTTGCCAAAAAACTTTTTTTAAATATTGATGGACCAAGAAGTAATAATGTACAATATGATCAAGCATATTCCTCAATATATGTGACCAACGCCCTCTATAGATAATTTAAAAATGAATTTCACCATGTATTTCCAATGAATTAGTGAAGTGCTGCAAACTTATATGATAATACAATAATAATTAAAAATAAGTTAATACATTTATTCCATTATATTATAAAAAATAAGTAAATAATATATTAAATAAAATTAATATGTAAATTGGTGATATTGATTCATTAATTAATGTTTCACATAAATAAATGTGCCTAGCAATAACGTATCGCTATTTAAATTCCTTTAACTACAGTGCATCAACACTTAAATAGATAAATATAAATAAACAAATTATTAAAATTATGATGATAAGGAATTGGTATTTATAATAGTAATAATAATAATTAAATTTTGGAATTAATTAGTTTCATTTAATGTGTCCTCAAACTCGTAAAAATTAAATAGACCAGATTAAGGGGAGAGGGTAGAGCAAATAATAAAATTCATAATTAAAACATGCACTTTATTCTCATTTAATATAATATACTATATATTAGAAATTATATATATATATATATATATATATATATATATATATATATATATATGTACATATAAATTCATATATATTGTGTTAGTACTTATTATAGTACAGTTAAACAGAAGCAGAATTTTGTAATATTAATTTTATGTTATACGTATGTAATGTACAAAAGAACCTAAATTAAAACTTTTAATTACATTGAAACTTTTTTGTTCATTAGTTCAATTACGTCAATTTACATTGAAAAGAAATCAAATGAATTTCAAAACTTCATGAATGTTTACATTTTATATTCGCACAAATTTCAAAAGGCTATTGGTGTAAAACTTCTCGGCATAACCTTGTAACAATAAGTATACATACCTTTTATAAGAATATAAACAATGGTTTTCTTAGTCTTTTATATTACACCCAAAGAAATGCAGGACATAGAAATGTGAGATTGCCCTCGAACTGCTTATTTTAGCTTATTTCGATACACTATATTGCCATAAATATACGTAAAAAAAATATGGATGAATAAGATCATTTTTCAAGGATTAGAGATAGCTACGTTCTCTAAAAATGCATATTATTTAGGAGAAAATTATTTTTAAAAAAGATAAGATCTGTAAATTGCTTTAAAAGCAAAACATGGAAATTATATACAACAGCAGGTAATTTGACTTTCAGGATACTTTTAGACTGAATATTCTTACGCAATTCGAATGCTATAAAATTGTTATTTACGCATACTTTATATGGTAAGAATTACTATTTTATACAACGATGTACACATACATACAAAATCATTGTAAAAAATAGACAAAGCGGGCTTAACATAATGAAGAAAAATAGATTTTTCAAGCTAATGGAGAAATTTAAATAAAATAAAATTATATGGGAATGACAGTAGTAGACTGTTATTTTATGAAATTATATTGTCGAAACAAATAGTATTAGAAAGGATTACCCGAGTTAAAGTACTAGTTTTATTTCTTTTTTTAAAACTTTATTAAAGTTATTTGAAGGATTTGCATGCATTTCGTTAAACGTGAAATTAGGACTTTTACCTGATAAAAAGAAAGAACAAAGAGAAAGAAAGCATAAAGAAAAAGACTCAGTTCAAGCGTGAAGGCTTTTTAAGCTAATATTAAGCAAAAATGTCAACGATGACTGGAATCATATATCTGTAAATATGATTCAAAAACACATACCGTAATTTCCGGTGTATAGCCCGCGGATCAAACAATCGTGTTTCGACTCAGAATTTTTTAAAAATAAAATGTAACTTTTTAGATCACGGTAAATATGGGTCTTCAAATACTCAATAAAATTTCTGTGTCCAAACTAAATTGTTTAATCTGCGGGCTATACACCGGAAATTACGGTATATCTCAATATACCTCCATAGTTTGGATAAGAATCAAGTTTTGGCTCAGAGTGAGATACCAATGTGTTTTTAACGGAATAAATTGCGATCTTACTTTCTTAGACACAAATAGTTATTACTTTAAAATCTGGAAATCAAGGTGTCTCATCGTTAGTTGTGCAAGTCATTTTTTATATGATCACACTTTCCACAATATCTAATACTCTACACTGTAAAATCTTCAAAACAAGTTTTTGTAAAACCTATATAAATCAGTTACTAAACCGTAAGCTTACTAAAATTTTATCTGTACACTGTAAAGAAAAAAGATGTAAATCTACAAAATAGTTTTTGCAAAGCTACAGAAATCTGTATGCTTACTAAAATATTATCTGTACACAGTAAAGAAAAAAGATGTAAATCTACAAAACCAGTTTTTGCAAAGCTACAGAAATCTGTATGCTTACTAAAATTTTATCGGTAACTCGGGGTAATTACGTGAATTTTTTTTGTTGTTGTTGTTGCAGTTACATAAAAAGTTCTAGGCATCTCAGTTTCTTAGAAAATTACATATAGTAATATTACATATATATATATATATATATATATATATAGGGTAGATGTGCCAGTAATGGACACCCTTAAGGAATTTCTTAAAAAATTATTTTTTTATTAATAGTTATAATTATTATATTGCAGTTTTTTCAATATTATATTAATCTATCAACAATATTTAACCATTCTTATAGCTTCATTTCCTCATATGAATAGAAATTTAATTTTAAATAACAGAAATATATCAAAACACCCAAAAGCCCAGTAATGGACACCCTCTGGCCCAGTAGTGGACGCCCTCTGTTCCAGTAATGGACACTCCATAAAAAGTAATAAATATAATTATTTTTATGACTGTATTTAGAACCAAAATTGAATGAATACATACTAATGAAACAAAATAGTTATTTTTAAATAAATTTAACAATTAGGATACCAGTAATTAATAAAATATTTGTGATAATCATTCACTGTTTGCATCAATTACTGTAATTATCAGAAAATCGATGTTTTAATTATTTTAGATGGATAGTTTAAAATACTAAATATCAGACAATTACAGCTATCAAATTATTGAAACAGTGGTGGATTTAAAAGGTAATAATAAAAAATAAAAAAAAAGTTTTGGAGTATTAATGTTTAGTTTTGTGTCACTATTTTTAACAATCTTCCAGAGATTACTTGATATATCATTTATAATAATTAATATTACAAATATGAAAGAAATGATATTGTGAGTTGAATATTTTAAATACTAAATAAAATAATTTCAAAATAAAACTGTAGAACTGATGTTTGAGGCCACTGATCTGCAGATTTACTAGTTTCATGAATATTACCTATAACTTTCATTAATAGTATTACTTTTTTTAAAAATAAGGAAACATTTAAGACAGAAAATGGATTTTTAATAGGTTCTGTAACTTAATTGTTTTTATTTAAACGGAGAAGGATTAAGCCCTATGAGCCCCTCTTTGACTGTGCTCTGAAATAGTATTTTCTGCTTCCTGGCTGGTTTGATTGCCAGATTATAAAATATGTGAGGAATATGTACTACATAAAAAAAAAAATAAATAAAATATCGAAATTTTATTAATCACATAAAATAACTTAATAGCAGCTATTTATAAAAGTTTTGGTGTTATTACATTTTGGTAAGTATAATTTAAAAATTAAATTTGATTATTTAGATTTGCAGTTAAGCTGAAGTATTTTATGCACTATAAATATTACTAAAATTGCATTTTTAGCAATGTCTACATGGGGTGTCCATTACTGGAAAATGACTAATTAACCATCCCAGTAATGGACACCCCTCTTAAAACCTTAAAAAGAAATGAAATTTTGTAAATAGCCATTAGTATATAAAATTCAAAGTTTTCTATTGCTACTCAAACAAAAACATTCAAATTTTGCAAGAAAATAAATAATACATAAATTAATTAAACGAAGCCAGCTCTTAACCTCTTCATTAAGATTTTCACAGAAAAACAGCAAAACTTTGAAGCATTAATTTCTGCTTCCTGATTGGTTTGAGTGTCAATAATAACATAGTTTTATAAAACATACAAGGGGGAATTATAAAAAAAATAATTAAAGCTAAATATTTATTAGTTATTTTTTTATGAACCAAAAACATCAAGGGGTGTCCATTACTGGAAGGGTGTCCATTACTGGCACATCTACCCTATATTACAGTGCAAACGCAAATCTGTTACATGATATTTTTTTGTTGTTGCAGTTACATAAAAAGTTCTAGGCATCCCAGTTTCCTATAAAATTCTTAGTAAGCTCATAGATTGTTTTTAGAGCGTAAAATCTTCAATTTAATGCTTTAGAATGTATACTTTTGTAATTATATAATATTTCTCGTATATTCATAAACTCTAACTCTTAAGAACTGTTGCATTACACACAATTTCATACAATGAGGTTCTTCAACCGCTTATTCTTGCAGTTTACTTGAAGAAAAAAACAGAAAGAAAAACTTTAATTCTATACTTAAAATAAATTTAGTTTCGCAGTTTAACACTATAAAGACCGTGAGGGGTCATTTTGACCCCTGCCAGATGAATATATTTCGGTTCGAACCACAAATTTCTTTGCAAAATAAGTTTAAAAGACACAAAGAAGAAAAATGTAAAATAATTATGTTAAACAGATGTAAATAAAAATTCCGGTGTAAAATATTTTTTTATAAAATTTGAGTAAAATTTCCGGTCGTTTTAGTGTTAAAATAATAGTACCATTTCAGGATTTGTGTATATGTGTGAGTGAATTTTCCACTGAGGTTTTATTAGCATCAGCATGTTGCTGTACAGGAGATTTTATCTTATCCTACACTGTAAAAAAAACGGACTAAAAAACGGAAATACTACTGGCAATCTAGACGCCAGTACTATTTCCGTTTTTTACGGAATTTTTACCATTAAATTACAGAAAAATTTCCGTTTTTTATCAGATAAACGGAAAATTTTCTGTAATTTATGGATAAAAATTCCCGTAAAAAAACGGAAATAGTACTGGCATCTTGATTGCCAGTAGTATTTCCGTTTTTTAGTCCGTTTTTTTTTTTTTTTTTTTTTTTTTTTTTTTTTGCAGTGTAGACAATTTACATTCAATCATGAAATATCGGCATCTATTGGGGAAATGGGATAAAAGGAATAGTGTAACAAAGTCGCTTATACGAATATAAACTTTTAGGATATTTATATCGAATTTAAAAGAACGACGTTTCTATAATTTTTATCTGGAAAGAACAGTTTTTGGGGTGATTCTCAGTAGCGCCAACTTTTGAAAAATATTGGGTGGGCTGAAGAAGTTTTAAGTAAAATAACACATATACATTTTCTCCCCTTAGTGTGTATGTGTGTGGAGAGAGAGGGGAGGAGGAGCGAATGACTAAAGCTAATAACTCGAAATTAAATTATGTTTGTTCTAAGCAAATTTTTAAGTTATTATAATTTAATAAATATATTTTTTAAATTATACGTATTCTCATAAGTTCTTCCTTATAAATACAATATTTATTATAAATAACATTTCAGTTACTAACTATTGAAAGTGCAGGAAACCAAATGTAAAGAAAAGCACATATTTTAATCACCTAAGTGCTTTAGGAATTCAAGACATTAATACAAATGGCAAAATATGCAGGCGATTTGCTTTTGTGAGAAATTTAACTATATATCCGCTGAAGTGATTTTCAGTTCTCTGTAAGTCTAATTGCTGTTCTTACTATTTCAAACAAAATTATTTTAAGAACATTAAAACAACCAAATTTCATTTCAGCGATTAAATAAATAAATAAGGAATTAAATAGATCGAAATTGGGTGGGCGTAGAAGTCAAATTATTGGGAGGGGGGGGGGAGGACTCGCGCCCCACAGACCTATATAAGTTGGCGCTACTGGTGATCCTATAATATTTAAAACAGTACTTTTATCTAAAATTATTGGTTCTCAATCGTTGAACCGTGGCACAGAAGTGTACCGCGTCAGGAACTCATATGCGACTTCTAAATTTTCAGTAAAATTATTGGTGAAGTATAAAGAAAATTTTAAATGAAGATATTCATTTAACTGAAGACGGTCCAAGCTGTTACGAATTAGCAAAAGTATCATTATTTCAAAATACAAGATCACAGATTCTGCCGTTTACTATGAATGTAGTTTAGTGTTAGAGATCTGTACGAGTGAGTTGCATGTAGTGAGTTAGAGATCTGCACGGGCCAGCCCGCGGGCCGGGCTTCGGCGGACTTTCATTCACGGCACTCGGGCCGGGACATACTTTTTTATGAAAGCTCGGGTCGGCCCCGGCCTAAACTTTTTCTTCTGTACAGAGCCAGTGCTGGTTTAATTCCCAGTCTTCACGGCTCAAAATTTTCAGTCCTAGTTTTGACCCAGCGCGTATGAAAATCATTGTCTCAGCGTAGCCTGGTCCATTCAAAGGTCAGTAAAATTAGTCCTGGACCAAACATTTTTGCAAAAAATGCATACATTTTTAAATCCCATTATTCTACACTTAAACATTAAAATTTATTCTTTTTAAAGAATAGTATATTTCTGCGCTTATTAAAATATAGCTAAATTAAAATATAGTAAAACGTGGGAAAAAGAACCTGCCTATGATGGAAACCTGTTTTAAACTGAAAAACGTGTTGACCCATGCAAAATTAATATACTAACGCGTAAGAAAAGAATATATAGTACATTTACACTTGCTAAGAAGTGAACTTGTCTATAACGTATTTTTTATCTTTTCTATGCAATTCCGTCTTGGAAGATTTTACTGTATAGCATTTTTCAGATTTTTAACACTTCAATACATGGATTATGGATTAACAATATAAATGATAACTGAAACATTTACATACAAGAAATAGAGATTCATTAAAAAAATAAATATCGCAGCCTGCGGCACTTCTATAAAAAGGGATATTATAAACATGAAAAAAAAGTTATGATAAATATGTTTGGTCAGAACTCCTCGTGTGAGACAAATTTTTAATCAAATCGATGTAAAAATCAATGTTTTGTAGAAATTCACTCGGGCCGGTCTGGGCCGAACTTTTAAGTTTTTTACCGGGCCAGGCTCGGGCCGAAATTTTAATTTTTGCATCGGGTCGGGACGGATTTTTTTTCTATGAGTCAGGTCGGGCCCGGGCCTGGAAATTTCGGCTCGTGGAGACCTCTAGTTTGAGTACGCTTAAGAAATTATGAAATTGGAATCACATATTCAGATAAAAATAATGCTTTCAGAAAAAATAGTGTACCATAAAAAATACAGTGGAAATGTTCCAATAAAGCAGGGGTGTCAAACTGTGGCCCACCGGATACCACTAAAATTTTACAGTTACCTTTGCCTTATCTAATCGTCGAATTGGTGCGATTCAACTTGTCGACTATTTCTTTAAAATTTTAGTGGTATCCGGCGGGCCACTGTTTGACACCCCTGCAATAAAGTATAAACCAGATAAAAAACTTATTGAAAAAAAATTACAAACTTTATATTTATGAACAAGAATTTTGAAAAATAAATCAACTCACTGGTGTTGGACATAATTTCTCTGGATTAGAAAAGAAACATCTGTTTTACATGCAATGCATGCGTGGTAGCAAATATTTATGTGTATTGCCGACGAGGAAAAGATAACAAAAGGAAGAAACGGCAGATAATTGCAGTAAAAATAATTGTCTGAGCGAAGCGAAGGCTAATACTCAGCGAAATATTACTGTCCGGACACATTACTACTACGATGGATATTAACGCCATGTCCTACTAAAAAAAAAGCCTAATAAAAACCTTTCGTCAAGCATAACTCAAAAAATATTTGTCGGATTTCGTTTCTGATTGCACCAGAAGGTACCTATGAGGGTCGCCTACTGAATGCACCTACTATGAAAAATAAGTTCCAAACCGTTTAAAAATAATATAGAAAAAACTGATAAAAAAGCACAATTTATCTGCATACGTCACAGAAATTTTGTGTGCGTCACTTTCACCGGTTGATGTTTTCGTAGACAACTGGTTTGAACACATGGAGCAAATATAAAAAAAAAAAAATACGCACACATTAATATTGAATAGATCAGTTTCAACCACGTGATCACAAACCTGGCAACAACCCGTGGCAACCAGTTTTGGTGAGCAAACAAATAATAATACAGTACTCCGTACCACGGTGACCGTTTTTAGCCTGTTGTATAAAATCTGGCCTGTTAGTATGACATACAATTGTGGATGATTAAAACAAAAGACATGAGTGTTTATTGCTCCGGGAGGTTATCTTTCTCTGGATGTCTGTCTGTCTATCATACAGCATGCAATTTTCTTGTAAAGGATGATATTATTATGCAGTAAAACCTCCATAACGGACACACCCGATTAGTGGACACCTCTATTTAGTGGGCATTTTTTCGATTACCAACCCTTAAATAACTGTACATTTTTTACTCTCAGTAGCGGACACCTCCAAATAGAGGACAAATTCTGCCCTCCCGAGGTGTTCGCTATTCAGAGGTTTTACTGATAAAACCTCCATAGCAGATACACCCGATTAGCGGATACCTCTATTTAGCGGACATTTTTTCGATTACCATCTCTTAAATAACTGTACATGTTTTACTCTCAGTAGCGGTCACCTCTAAATAGAAGACAAATTCTGCATTCTCGGGCTGTCCGCTATTCAGAGGTTTTACTGTATATAATATTGATAGTTGTTTTACAGGCCACACAAAAGAATAAGAACATATGAAACGAATATAAACTAAATTCGGGGTTGGTAGATCGCTGATGGCAATGTAATTTTAGGATGTTGTTACAGTCATCCGCAGCATGTTTTTAGAGTTTCGTTCATCTAACGAAACCCTACCTGTCTCATTCCTTTGTCTGTCTGTCTGTCCGTCTGTCACAGAGCCCGTTCTCAGAAACTATATATGTCGGAGACTTGAAAATTTGCATACTTATAGCTGAACACCACACATCAAACGGCAAATAATAAAATTTTGAAAAAGTCTAATATTTAACCCTCTGGGCTCTAACTTGTGTATTTTAAGCAATTTTTCTAACTCAGTCCCTAATTTAATTAAGTTGGAGACATGAAATTTTGCATACTTATAGCTGAACATCTCACATCAAACGATAAATAATAAAATTTTGAAAAAGGTTTAATATTTAACCCTCTGGGATCTAACTTGTGTATTTAAAGCAATTTTTCTAACTCAGCCCTAATTAAATTGGAGACATGAAAGTTTGCATACTTATAGCTGAACACTTGCGATTACACGATAAACCCAGCCCCTAATTATGTTGGAGACATGAAAATTTGCATACTTATAGCTGAACACCTCACATCAAACGACAAATAATAAAATTTTGAAAAAGTCATATTTAACCCTCCGGCTTCTAACTTCTGTATTTTAAGCAATTTTTCTAACTAAGCCCCTAATTAAGTTGGAGACATGACATTTTGCATACTTATAGCTGAACACCTCACATCAAACGACAAATAATAAAATTTTGAAAAAGTCTAATATTTAACCCTCTGGGCTCTAACTTATGTATTTTAAACAATTTTCTTAACTCAGCCCCTAATTAAGTTGGAGACATGAAATTTTGCATACTTATAGCTGAAATCCTCACATCAAACGACAAATAATAACATTTTGAAAAAGGTCTAATATTTAACCCTCTGGGCTCTAACTTGTGTATTTTAAGCAATTTTTCTAACTCAGCCCCTAATTAAGTTGGAGATATGAAATTTTGCATACTTATAGCTGAACACCTCACATCAAATGGCAAATAATAAAATTTGGAAAAAGTCTAATATTTAACACTCTGGGATCTAACTTGTGTATTTTAAGCAATTTTTCTAACCCAGCCCCTAATTATGTTGGAGACATGAAAATTTGCATACTTATAGCTGAATACCTCACATCAAACGACAAATAATAAAATTTTGAAAAAATCTAATATTTAACCTCTAATATTTTGTCTCGCGCAATTTTTAAATTTAAACTGTTTTGCAATACTATTTTTTGTTCATTTTGCATAATAAGTGTAATGTGACGCAATTTCTTCTATTTCAGACTTCTAACGCATGTTAATGAATTTATTTTACAACATCCTTTCTCTTTCAAAATTCACATGTAAATATAGTTTTAATGGCGTAATTTCCAATAAGTGCCTGCTTTTTATACCTAATTATTTAATTCTAATTTGAAGGGTTTTTTTCTGTTTATAATAGTAACGTGTAAATAATTTTTTTATTTGAAGCAAACATTATTGTTTGCGCTGTTTATACAGTTGGCAA
Source organism: Maratus speciosus (assembly GCA_963932465.1). Lineage (NCBI taxonomy): Eukaryota > Metazoa > Arthropoda > Arachnida > Araneae > Salticidae > Maratus > Maratus speciosus. Next base: position 324,393,162 of record OZ010798.1, on the reverse strand, counting down.
CAGTTTAAATTAATACCATTTTCTAAAATATGTAAAAAATATCAGTCAACATGCTGAATATTTGAATTTAAAATAGAAATAAAATCTCCAAAAATTACTCAAATTAAAAAAATTAATGAAATCTGCACACAGTTATTTTCTATTGAATAAAATGATCTAAAAATGATTAAATTCACATGTATAGCTTTTGCTCCTATGAAAAATTTTTTAATGGAACGATTTTGTCCAACTTTAGCATTAAATATCTCTTAAAATAATTCTTCGATTTGAAAACTGTATGCATTAGCGTGTTGATCAAACATTTCGCTATAATACCACCAATTTTCATATTTTTGTATGCAATAATTTTCTTAATATTAACGAAGAAAGACCTCCGGTAACAAAAAATTCAAAACCGGCGGCGGGGACGGTGACAGCGTTAGTTACTTTTTTTAGAATAGAGAGATATATAACAAGTTGGAAATTGCTCGTCAAACGTGGCAAATGAGGTGCGTTCGTACTATAACTAGTTTTATAATTATTTTTTGCACCCCATATTGTACTGAATGTATACTTTTTTGCACTTCATAAAGCGCATAGTCTGATACATCATTAAAATGCACTTCCAATAATTTTTTCCCATTCCCCGTAATGTAACGGAACACTTTTGACTGTCCCTGTAATTAAACTATACATCCGATTTTCCTAAAATTTGAAATAGCTCAACAAAACTTTGCAACAATTATATCTTTAAAATTTCAGACCATTCGGAAGGCTGTAATATCATTAAAATGCACTTGCAATAATTTTTCCCATTTCCCGTAATGTAACGGAACACTTTCGACTGTCCCTGTAATTAAACTATACATCCGATTTTCCTAAAATTTGAAATAGCTCAACAAAACTTTGCAACAATTATATCTTTAAAATTTCAGATCATTCGGAAGGCTGTAATATCATTAAAATGCACTTGCAATAATTTTTCCCATTGGCCGTAATGTAAAGAAAAACTTTTGACTGTCCCTGTAATTAAACTATACATCCGATTTTCATAAAATTTGAAATGGCTCGACAAAATTTTGCAACAGTTATATCTTTAAAATTTCAGATCATTCGGAAGGCTCTAATATCATTAAAATGCACTTGCAATAATTTTTCCCATTGGCCGTAATGTAAAGAAAAACTTTTGACTGTCCCTGTAATTAAACTATACATCCGATTTTCATAAAATTTGAAATGGCTCGACAAAATTTTGCAACAATCATATATTTGAAATTTCAGACCATTCGGTTGGGTAGTTTTTGCTCTGTTACATGCGGACAGACGGACGGACAGACGGACGGACAGACGGACGGACGGACGGACTGAACGACGACTATAGGTGCTACGTATTTATATAATTACGAACGCACCTAAAAATGAAAACTTGTCTATCTGTCTGTTTGTAATTCTATAAAAATCCACAATTTGGAAGCCAAAATTGTGAAAAGATACGTACATGTGTATTAAAACATGGCCGAGGCAACTAAAGTAATCCGGAATCGAAATAATTTATAGTTAATTTTTAATTAATAAAAAACCACCAATTTAACAGCAATTTCTTATCAAATTTAAACGTTTTTCGTTATAGCAGTTGCCAACAATTAAAAAACACAATAAAATTATTACTACAACAATTAATTTTCTACTGCAAGATTTCCACGTGAAAAATGAAAATGAAATAAATAGTTTGACGAATTTTTAAAAAAGGTGAATATTACGCCATAACTTTTCTATTGCAAGATATTCACGTGAAATATGAAAATGAAATAAATGGTTTGACGAATTTTTAAAAAAGGTGAATATTACGCCATAACTTTTCTATTGCAAGATATTCACGTGAAATATGAAAATGAAATAAATGGTTTGACGAATTTAAATGAAAGTGAATATAACTTCATAACTCTTCTATTTCAAGGTTTCCACGTGAAAGAGGAAAATATTACATCATATTGGAAATATAAAGGACGTGGTGGATATAGTATAACGTCATATGAGTGTGAAAAATGTATTGAAGCATGATAAAAACCCGATTAGGGAAATATTGGCCTATTTTAACATTATTGCTCCAATTATAAATTGAAATAAGTTCATTTATAGCTGTATTCTTTTGCGTCTGTTATATACATTTATACATTTTTATATAGCGTTTTCATATGATTCATTTATACAACATTTCGACTGCTTTTTTTAATGTTTGTTTTGTGTTGTATGTTAAATTTTGAAATTGATTTTTCAGAACAAACATCCTTCAAATTCTGGGCAACGCCGGCACTTTAGTTTGTAACAGATAAATGGCTTTTGTATCTATACATCTAATGCTAATATTATAAAGCGTTATAATATTATAAAGTATATAATATTATTAATGCTTGTACGTTTGTGAGGTGTTATCTCTGAAACTACATAGCCAACTTAAAAAAATGTTGGTGGCCATCTCTGCTCCGAAAAAAAGACTATTTTATGTCAGTGCAAGAATCTACATCGCTGCAGGAGCAAAAAAGTTCTAAAATTGCGATTTCTGTGATATTGATTGGGTAAGTAACTTTAAATTTGGTGCGGTAGTTACTTTTAAGTTGCAAATACTCGTAATGAACGCTCTCTAAAAGGTTCAATTTGACGGATAAACGTAAAAATTTCTAGAAAGGTTCTAAACTACGATTTATTTGGAATACTGAAATTTTTAGGATACTGTTGGGGTTAGAAACTAGAACTTTGGCATGGTAGTAATTAATAAGATGTAAATGCTCGTTGTAGAACGAATTCTAAAAAATAGAAAGACTAAACAAATCGGAAAAAGATCTAAAGATGATCTAAGTAACGAAGTACATGGAATTGTTAGGAATATAAACATGAAAATTGACATGGCTGTATTTATCATGACGTAAATTCTCGCAATAGAACAATTTCTAAAAATGTCGCTATATAAAACAGTGCAAAAACAAAAAACTTTCAAAAATTTTCTATTTCTGTGTTACTGCTGAGCCCAAAATCTTGAAATTTTGCTTCGGGTTAGTTTTAAAATATACAATTGTCTCTATGAATGGTTTCTAAAAAATTTAAAATTTAAAAAGATGAAATTAACGGAAAGCGATCTCAATTGCCCTTAATTTGGAATTATTAGGTACAGCAAATTTAAATATTTCATAATGCTGTATTTCCTCCGCAAAACTTGCGATTTAAATGCAACAAAACTGATAGATACCCACCTAGCATTAAATAAATTGTGTAAATATTGAATAAAGACCTGTATGAAACAGTGAGTAGGTTGCCCGAAAGTACTTGTTAAAGTGTTCCTTCTCTAGGCTTTTCTCTCTCTCGCCAAGGCCACTAACAGAGGGAAGTGCCGTTTTAAATGTGATATGAATTTTTTATCCGATTCATTTTTCTAGACATTTTATCATAAGGTCATATTCTTAATTATCATTAGTAGCTTTTTTATATATTAACTTATTCTGGTGAAATTTTATAATCGGGTTCATATTGGCGTATGTTAGCTTGCATGATTTCCTGAATAAATATGTATGGATTTGTAAATTACTTCAAATGACACTTTGACAGCTCAAAAGTTATGCAGACGATATATTCAGATCTTGTGTCATACTTTATGTTGTAATCATTGCCGATTTCTTTTATTTAATACATGCTAAACACAGCTCAACTTGTGCAGAATATGTTTGAAAACAAAACAATACAGCGTATGTAGTGGCCAGCATACACTCATCATTTAAATACGATCGAGCATATCTAAAACACACTCTAACGAAGCAATGCATGCCACTGTTGATGTATTCGGTACTTTTATACTATATTAGATTTTGAGGAGAGAATTCCTTAAATGTTATCGACAACCTCATTGCATCCGTGAAAAACAGATATTGTACAATATTAACTATTCCGGGGGAGCACACACCATATAAAGTATAGTCCATTCTTTTTAAACATCATATATTTGTCATTTAAAGTTACTCAAATTGGTGCGGAGCGTCTGATTATGCTCTTGACATCATTTAATACAGCTAAAATTCCGATATAAGTAATTTAGTGTTTCATTTTCTATTTTACTTTTAATATATTGCGTACTTTCAATTTTATATCCATGCATGGCTGTCTTGAATGGTTTGATTTCCCATTTTTTTAAACTGTGTATACGAATTTATATATAAGATTTTGTAATTCTACGATTCGTTTATTTTCATCATTTCAGTTTATCGCAGTATATGGACAATTAAAGATAACATCTCATTTTCTTTGCTTACACATGCTATTATTAAATCTATGTTCTCAGTAATATCGCTCAGACTAATCCCTCTGAGGGAAGTCCTAGTTTAAAAAATCAAACAGACATTGCTGTTGTTTTTCTCTTAATTTAAAAGCATTTTGTTTCAGCCATTGGGATAAAGTATGCCGTGAGATAAAAAAAAGGTTGAGAGCCACTGCTATAATACATCAGAAAAAAAAAAAAAAAAAAAAAAAAAAACATTCAAAAATATGGATTTTTCTTAACTTTTTGGTAATTTTAGTTTAATAGCGCAAAAATAGCGGGTCTTTAGTGAATTACCTCTTTTCGATATACTATGAGATACGATTACTAGAGAACTTTTAAAGGAAAAGGTAAATACAAAAGAAATACATAACGCAGCAAAAACGTAAAATCTAGAAAGTAAACTGTTTTGCATTTAATATGATGCAGAAAATTGCTCCAAAAGTTATTCACCTAATTCATAATGTCTAACAAATTCACTGACAAAATTTCAAACCGATTGGATTAATTTAAGACCGATATAGCTAAATTTTGCTATTTATAATTTTTATATTTAAACTAGGGGCTCTGCCCCCTGCAAGCTACGCTCGCCAACCCCCCGTTCAGGCTATGCAGAATCTAAAAGCACGCTAATCTGATCGGTTTTAAAAAGATTAGAGAAGATACAATTATACTGAAAAAACTTGGGCACAGATATCATATTCGCCCCGTATTGGCGCGATTTTTTTTCGGTTTCCAATTTGGCGAAAACATCAACAGCATAAACAACATAATCCGGGTTACCACATCAAGCAAAATAACGACACTTTGGCGCCAGTTAAGTACCCGTTGCGTATATGACATTGGCGTCAGAAAAAAATCGCGCCAATATGGGACGAATATGACATCTGTGCCAAAACCTGTAGCGATCACCCTGTAAACGGGTTTCCATTCAATTCCCTTTGATTGCAAAAATTTAAGGTAGAATCAGTTGCTGTTAAGACATCCAATGGTTGTTTTCGTGTTTGGTTAAAGAAGATCAGTTAAACATTTGAAAAGAAGCTAAAATAAATGAATTAAGTAAACAGAATCTTTGTCTCTCGGTATTTTTTAACAGCGTTATAAAACAAGTGACAAAATACAATTTACTACAATTACTAAAATTTGCTGCTTTAACCCCTTCAAGGGCGGTGGTTCATTTTTGGACCACTTAATTTTAATTCTTAAATGCCACGTTAGCACCAGAATATTGGGATGAAGATTTCCCTTTTATTAAGTAAGTGAACAAAAGCATTTTCGTATTCCGAAATTTGTTTGTAAATTCTGGTGCCATTCACTGATTTCAAGATTTTACGAATAGAAGTGCCTTGTCCGTGAAAGGGTTAAACGCATATTAATGTATTTGTTATTTTAAAGTTTCCTTTCCCTTTTAATATTCACGTGTAAATGCAATTTTCAAGACATAATTTTCAATATTTTCCTGCTTTTAACACGTACTCATTTAATAGTAATTTTAAAGTTCTTTTTTCTGTTTTTAATAGTCACGTGAAAATAAATTTTTAATCGTTAGGAAATCTCATTCTTTGCGCTGTTTTTAGAACTGAAAACAATCTCTATAATAATAGCCTAAGTCATGTGACTATCATCAACAGCTCCAGGCGGATCCCTTCGCTTTTTATATTCCAGGCGGCCATTTTGGTACTTTAATGTTAGCCAACCACAGATGTGATAAGCCGCCAAATATTATTCTTTCGCCATTATTTCGTTTATATTATAATAGTCCAAGTCATGTAACTGCCATAAACAACGGGCTGATTCCTTTGCTTTTCATAAGAAAGGTTTTCATTTTGATTAAAGAATCAAAATTATTTTTTCGAATAAAACTACATAAAAGTTGCCATGATCGCAAAGAATTCCTGGTACTTTTATGTTAGCCGGGTGAAAATCTCGCCAATAGCTTTTTTTTTTTTTTTTTTTTTTTTTTTTTTTTTTTTTTTTTTTAACTCGCCAGTTAGCATTTGTTTATTTTTCCAGTGGTAAATTAAAACGGTGCTACTTGGTTATCCCATCGACCAAAAATCTGTCGCCAAAGTATAAGTTTAAATGCCAATAATGGTTGATCGTAAATGTCACATTCACTTGACTTTAAGGAAGTTACACATGTTCATGCCATCAAGTGATTTTTATTTCGACGTTTTATTTGTATTTTATCAATGTTATACTAATTTATTTGTTCTTTTGCTATTTAAAAAAAAAAAAAATGTCAATTTGTATAATTTAGCTATTTATATAATTTGGCGAAATTGGTTAAAGGGAGAAGTAATAAATTAAAACGTTGCTTTGAAGTGGAAATTAAATATAATGATTTGTTGCATTGTCACATACGCACCGGGCTTGGCATGATTTTTTTTACGACAATTTGGCGAAAGCCTCGTTTTCAAATACCTGTCACATATGTATTTTTAAATTATTTTCTGTTATTTTTAAAATGAAATAACAATAAATAAATACAAAAAAATAATTAATAACTATAGAACAAAACAATTTATAACATTTTGTGTAAATAAAAAGAAAATAAATTCAAATAAACATTTATTAATAAATAAGCAACAATAGCCGGGTTACCATGTCAGGCAAAATAACGCCATTTTGGCGCCAATTAGGTACCCCGTTGCGTATATGACATCTGTGTCTAATATTTTTCTTTTTGTTTCGTTTAAAAAAAGAATGAAGTAAAAGCCATTTATTTTAAAGGTTTCAATTTTAAATGAAAGTTTTTTATTAAATAAAATGATAATGAAATAAAAATTGAATTATGAATAAAAGTAACATGATGCATTTCTTAGCATGCATTTAAGGGAGGCCAAACTCGTCGCCAACTTAATTTAAAATAACCTTTTCTAAAGTATGAAAAAAAAAATATCTGTTATGTTTAAAATTTGAGTTGCCATCATTAGAAAAAAGTATTTAAAATTAGAAAAAAATTAATATTTCGAAAACTAATCCGAATTTAAAAATTCTAATACCAGTTTTGAAATCTGCGGATCAATATTGATTTTTGGTGCTAATTTCATCGCAAAGTATTCCATATTTTAGGAGAAATCGCCGTGAAACATAATCAGTTGTTTAATCAGTCGATTCATACTTCCGTTTCATAAATTCGTTTAATTAGGATTTTATATATATAGGGTACATAAATTATCCATATGTGCTATTTTATTTTTAGCGTATCATAAAAATTTTAAATAGCTTGGCAGACGATAAAAAAAACCTTATGATATGAAATATAAAAAAGAAAAGTGCCCAGCTAAACTGATGGCATTGAGCTCACAGACTATTCACACTAATTGTATATTATACTCTTATTTTAAAGAATAATGCCACTCAAAAAAATAAGTGAAGGGGAATTAGCTCCCGTTTCCCCCTTTATACTTAACCAGTGAACCTCCAAATCTAATCAGGGAAGCTCCTTATCATAATAAACCGGTATACCAAATTTGGAACAAATCGAATAATCTTGCAAAAAGAAACATTTATCTAAATTAAGGGGGTGGACTAGCCCCCCTTTATCCTTAACCAATGAATCGCCAAAACGAATCAGGGAAGCTCCTTAACATAATAAACCGGTATACCAACTTCGGAGCAAATCGAATCATTCTGCATGAAAAACCCATTTATCTAAATTAAGAGGGGCGGGCTAACCTTCCTTTTCCCCCTTTACCCTTAACCAATGAACCCCCAAAACTGATCAGGGAAGTTCCTTAACATAATAAACCGGTATACCAAATTCGGAGCAAATCGAATCATTCTGCATGAAAAACACATTTATCTGAATTAAGGGGGGGAGTGGACTAACCCCGTTTTTCCCCCTTTATCCTTAACCAATGAACTCCCAAAACTAATCAGGGAAGTTCCTTAACATAATAAACCGTTATACCAAATTCGGAGCAAATCGAATCATTCTGCATGAAAAACCCATTTATCTGAATTAAGGGGGGGGGGGGGGGGTAGACTAACCCCGTTTTTCAACCTTTATCCTTAACCAATGAACTCTCAAAACTAATCAGGGAAGTTCCTTAACATAATAAACCGGTATACCAAATTCGGAGCAAATCGAATGATTCTGCGTGAAAAACCCATTTATCTGAATTAAGAGGGTGGACTAACCCCCTTTTCCCCCTTTATCCTTAACCAATGAACCCCAAAAACTAATCAGGGAAGTTCCTTAACATAATAAACCGGTATACCAAATTCGGAGCAAATTGAATGAATCTGCATGAAAAACCCATTTATCTGAATTAAGGGGGTGGACTAACCCCGTTTTTCCCCCTTTATCCTTAACCAATGAACTCCCAAAACTAATCAGGGAAGCGCCTTATCACAATGAACCTAGGAAAAAATTTTGAAGCAAATCGGATGTTTCTATCAAGAGTTATCGCGTTACGTACATACATACATACATACATACATACATACATACGTACGTACGTACGTACATACATACATACATACAGAACGGGCGGGCACATTAGCTCTCAGGCTTTGATAGCCTGTGAGCTAAATAAAAAGGTCTATTTTTTTTTCAAATGAATCAGCCAAATTAAACCAAACGCTATATTGCTAAATTAAGAATATCTCACCATCTATCGACCCAATTTCAAACTAATTGGATGTTTTTGCGACAGAAGTCAGGCATACAGACTGACTGACAGACACAAAATAATTTTTGACTCTTCACATCAACCCGTATTATCCGAATGGCAGGATTTACTGCCAAGCAATGTTTCCCAGTTGAGCTTATTTTTTAAAAATTGAAATTGCCTTTTTTTACCACTTTTTTATATATTAATTTTTTGGTATACAATAGCTCCTTTTTAGTGATAGATTAATTAAAAGGAATATTATTACTTTAGAAAGGGGTAGCAATCAGACAGTTTAAACATTAAAAAAAAAAAAAAAAAAAAAAAAAAAAAAAATCCAAGAAATAATTATCTGACCAAGTGTGGGTTAACCCTCTACTGATGTTTCGGCAATTAAAATTGTATTATTAATTCTGAACAGCTTTACCGATAATTTTGAGAGATTCTGTGTATGTAATATTTAAAATATATACATGATTAATAGTCTTCTTGATCAGTTATATTATATTCTAAGAAGTTAAAGATATACAAATGTTGGGAAATTCTCAAGCCATTATTTCCAGTTTATTAGAATACGGTATACTACTATAAATATACGGAAATAAATGGTCGAACAAGACCATTATTCAAGGATTAGAGCAAGTGACGCCCTCTAATAATATATTATTCAGGTGAAAATCCTTTCTCAATAAAATGTATAAGTTTTGGAAGGTATTTTAAATCCATAAAAAGGCATTGTGTACAACAATATGTAATCTAACTTTCAAACATATTTTCAAAATTTTGCGACCAAAAATTCTTAAGCATTAAAGATTTCATTTACGCAAGAGAGGAAATTTATGCGGCAATCAAAGAAGACTATTTTTTCCCAAAACTCTTCTCTCGTAAAGAAAACTTAAAACATTATTACTGAAGTACTAGTGGTTTTTTTTTTTTTTTTTTTTTTTTTTTTTTTTTTTTTTTTTTTAATGTTTCAGATAAATTATGTCTATTTGATAGAATTAACATATACTTTGTTAAAAGTCGAATTTGGATATTTTTCTTTTTGAAAAAAAATAATCATTATTAACTTTTAAAAAACACTAATATAAGTCTACTACATACAAATTCATTTATTTTTAATTTATTATGCAAATTTTGTCCATTTACAACTAAAAGAAATCGAATAAATTTTAAAAGTTAATATATATTAAATAATAAATTTCAGAACCTAATGAAATTCTATATTAACACGCATTTAAAATGTTACTGATCTAAAACTGCTCAGCATAACATTTACATAATGTATTAAAAAGGTTAAAAAGAACATTTTTTTTCTAAGCCTTTTATAATATATCCAAAGAAATGCAGTCTTATGCAAATTTCGTTACTATCTCACACCATTAATTTCAGTCTATGAGAACACAATATTTTTACATAAATATGAGAAATTAATATTTGAAAAATATAATTATACAGGATTTAGAAAAAGACGTACTTCAAAAAATATTGTTCAGGAGAAAATACTTTAAAAGTTTTAAAATAAAATTTTCAATTCAATAGAAAATTATTATATATAACAAAACGTAATCTGACACTAAGATACGCTTTCAAAAAACTATTATTAAGCTTTACAGATCTTATTTATGTTCTAATAAAATTTATATAGGTATGGAAATAGATTATTAGTTTACAGAATAATGCTATTGAAAAAGCAAGCATACGAAATCACTACAGAATCAAAATACCTCTTTTACGAAATATTCTAGGAAATATTGTTATTATTTGAAACGAATCCATGGTATTCTAGTTAGAATATTATTTTATAAATATGTGTATAGTTTCATACTTTCTTTTGAAGAAATGTTTTATTTAATAATTTCCAGCTGAGTATTGTTAAAAATTTATTTTTGTCTGTCGGGTCGTCTACACTGTAAAAAAAAACAACAAAAAAAAAGAACAACAACAAAAAAAAAAACAAAAAAACAAAAAACAAAAAAAAACCTGTAGTTCTACAGATGTAAAATTACATGCTTACTCAACTTTAATCTGTAGCTGTACAAAAAAAGCTGTAAATCTGCAAAACTATTTTTTCTAAAGCTACAGAAATCTGTAGCTTTACAAATGAGTTTGCTAAAATTACAGTAATCTTAGCAAAGTTTTATCTGTAACACTGGTTTCAGTTACATGAAAAGTTCTAGGAATCCCAGTTTCCTAAAGATTTCTTAGTAACCTTACAGAGTTTTTGATTTTCGGTGCAAAAGTATATCTGTTACATGAATTTTTGTTGTAGCCGTTACATACAAAGTTCTAGGAATCCTAGTTTCCTAGAAAAACGTTAGTAACTTTACCGATTTTTTTTGCAGTGTATGAATACTATGGGGAAAATGTGTTCTAGCAACATAAAAACTAACTAAAAACTTAGCATGAAAAAACAAGCATAAGAAATCACTCCAGAATTAAAACACTATTTCTAGTAAATATTCTAGGAAATACTGCTATTATTTGAAACAAATCGAATGTATTCTAGTTAGAATATAACATTACTTTATAAATATGTGTATAGTTTCTTACTTTCTTTTGAAAAGTTGTTTTATTTAATAATTTGCAGTTGAGTATTGCTAAAACTTTATTTATGTCTGTCAGACCGTCTATATATACTACGGGAAAATGTGTTGTTGCAACATATAACCTACACGGTAAAAAAAAAAAAAAAAAAAAAAAAAAAAATCTGTAAAGTTACTAAAATTTTCTAGGAAATTGGGATTCCTAGAACTTTTTATGTAACGGCAACAACAAAAATTCCTGTAACAGACCTGTTACAGGAGTTTTTGTTGTTGTCGTTACATAAAAAGTCCTAGGAATGACCTGTTACAGGAGTTTTTGTTGTTGCCGTTACATAAAAAGTCCTAGGAATGACCTGTTACAGGAGTTTTTGTTGTTGCCGTTACATAAAAAGTTCTAAGAATCCCAGTTTCCTAGAAAAAATTACTAACTTTACAGATTTTTTTTTTTTTTTTTTTTTTTTACAGTGTACCTAAACACTTCAAATTTCTCCAATTTAACTAATCATTATCGACATTAGTAATATTTCGTAATTTAAAAACTTTAAATTGCTTTAAAAATTTTAATTTGTCTAATTTACTAACTGTCATTGTCATTAGTCACTTTTTGATTTAATTCATTTTTTAGATCTTTTTGATAACATATAAAATTTGTAAACGTAAATTGACCATGACTGAACATAAATTGAAATTAACAAAAAATACCATTCGTGAGTCCCAGTACCCTTTTTCAAAAAATTTTTTTGGAGACAGTTACATTAAAAATAATTAATGACTTTGTTTGAGATTATAAAATTAGACTGATTCTGCTAAAAAAAAATCATTTTAGCAATCATTATTGTTTTTATTTAAAAATTTTTGAAGTTTTTAAAAACTTTTATAACATTTTTAATATTTTTAGTTATTTTAAGTGACTTATATGTATTGGATTATTGGGAACAAAAGTTAGTATGGAATTAAAGATGTAATTTTTATTTAAATTTAAATTAATTTTTTTTTTTGGTAGCGCGAAACTTGAAAAAACACGAAAAATTTGGAAATATTAACTTTGACATTTTTTTAAAATAAGTACAATCCTCAGATCTAAATCCACACTAATTATTGTAGTACATATATATATATAAGTGCCTACAAAAAATTTTAAGACTCTATCTGCAGCAGAAAAAAAGCCTTAGGGAATTGCAAACACTTACATCAACAAAAATAAAAGTCTGAGAAAAATGCTTTTAAAGTTTGTAAAGAAATACTTAGAACACTCTGAAAACACTCAGAAAAGTTCAAATATCTTAAAAACTGCTTGGATTTCAGATCTACAATTTGGAATCATGATTCACAATCGCATGGACCACTGAAAAATTCTATAAAAAAATATTCGATATTTTTGTCATTTTTAGGCTATTGTATAACCTTAGTAATCGACTTGTAGCTTTAGTCTACATAATTTGTGATTTATATAAAAGCATGTAAAAAGGGGATGAAAAGTTTTCTATTTCTGTTTAGAACCTGTAAATTTCAAAAGTTCCCAGATTATCTAATCAAATGGATAAAGCAGATTTTGACGAATTTGCAAAAGTAGTGTGGATTTTCAACAGAAACGCGTATATTATTACTAAAACACAATTTTAAAGCTGTAGCTTCTATTTTTCGCTTGCATATGATTTTGCCAAATCAAAGTATAACCCATTAGAAGTTGAAACAATCATTTTAAAGCTAATTTTGGATAGGAAATGTATGAAGTTTCTGAATGAAAAAACTACTACCAATCGATTTTTTAAAAATTGACTAGCAGTTTTAGTCAATTTTCTTTAGGATTTTACCCTGAATGAAAAAACAACAACAACAACAACAACAAACCCCACAAAGCTTGTTTCACGCTGCTGTTCATGTATAATGACGCTAAGCTCCAAAGTAGCACAATTTATCTTATTATCAACAAAAATAAGCCATTTTTTAAATATTTTGCAAAAAAAAAAAAGTTTTACAAACACTTGCAATTTGATGACAAAGTTATTGAGCGAATGCATTCTGTGATTTTTCACACAGCCTAGATAATAATTAATATCATACTCAAATATCTCACCAATTTTCATAGTGGGTAAAATTTCCCTTTAAACTAATACCCTAGTATGTTTCGCCCTATTTTCAAAACGTAATTCTAGCTCTCATAAAGCAACCAACAAACCAGAGAATGGATCAAGAAAACAATTAAAAACTTCGCGCATTATTGGAGTTCAGAAACAACGTCTATTGACTGCAAAGCTTCACAGTTTACCCTGATATTAAACGGAATTGGTCAGTTAAAAAAAAAAAAAAAGAAAAAAAAAAGCTGTTTATAAAAAAAAGATCTATGCTTAACAATAATCATTTATTGCTTTCTTTATATACAATATACTACATAATAAACAGCAGACTATAACTTTGGTTGTTCGACAAAGAGCGGCCGCAAGCAGCCAGTAGGAGTAAAAGTTGCAAAAGGAGCTTAGAAAAGGAATGCAAACTTTATGGTTGTTTTGATGAATGTAGCTAAATAACAAAATATAAGATATAGTATTTTTTCAAAAAAGTATTTTTATTCTCGTAGATCTTCCGTCTGATTTTCATGAATATTCTTTCTCGCTATACGTAAAAACTGAACTTCATAAATATAAAAGTAGGATTTCTAATCACCGCAGATCAAAAAACATCAAAAACACCTAAAATTATGCAGAAAGAGAAATATAAAGTATTATTTACCACACTTGCACTCTAAAAAAAAAAAATGTTTCTTAACCCCTTCGGGACGGGAGTCTTTTACGAAATTTTTAATCTTTTGTCACCGTATTTTAAAAACAGAAATTTGTGTCTTCTTGAATCGAGAAAATGCGCTGATTGAACAAGGCAAACTTTACAGTAAAATTTTACTGGTGAGGAAAAACAAGGATTCTGAGCGCTTCATGCGGCACGTATACGTGTCGCTCGTCCCCAAGGAGTTAATCTAAAAAAATATAACTATGAACAAAAATGTACAGTCCTGGAAAAAAAAAAGTAAATACCCCCTACTAACTTCTCAACTAATTATCGTAGAAGAAAGTTACTGTACCGAACGATTGCAAATAAAGTCTACTTTTAAACGATGTATATAAAATTTCTTAGGGGGCCATCTACATATTAAAACGAGCCCAAACATCATCTTTTTTTCAATAGCTATAGCCAATTTTAACAAGATATTTCAAATCTTCGGTTCAAACTATACCCAGACACCAAATTTCAAGTCATTTGAATGATAAGTTTTTGAATTACAAACATTCAAAATTTAGTGCTTCTAATGTTAAATTACATTTTCATATTTTCAGTAATATCTTCCGAAATTATACTCCTAATGTGCTAATTTTTTGTGTAGCAATAGTACTAAAATACCCAAACACAAATACGTCGAATTTGCAATTTTTATAATTTTATGGTATGAATTATGAAATTAATATTCGAGAAAATTATGAATGGCAACCTACAATTTTTTTTGATGAATTTAGATTTTTAAGTCCTGCTTTATGGCAATATAAAATTTCACATTTTCCTTCCAAGTAGTTTTCAAATTATGCTTAAAAAACGGCAAAATGATGGTTTAAGGGACCGTCTATGATAGAAGTGACTAGATATTTTGAAATTTCTTTTGCCTTCTGTAATCTAGTAGTATTCAATGACTGCTTATGTGGCGCTTAAGATGCCTTGATCAAAAAAGAGGCTCTCTCGGTCAACAATCGAGTACCGAACTTCAATTGGGATACGGCCCCTAAAATACTCTCTTTTTGAAATAATTAATTTCTCTGAAATTTATCGTACGAATTGCATGAAAATTGGTTTTTAGGCTAATTGAAGGGTGTAGAGTTCATTGATGCTGTCAGAATTGTGTACTGCTATTACAAAAAACAAAATTATGGTTCGATTTAATATGTAGATGACACCCTAAGCAAATTTTACATGCATCATTTAAAAGTAGACTTTATTAAAAATCCTGTGGTACCAGTAACTTTCTTCTACGATAATTTTTTGCAAAGTTAGTAAGGGGCGTTTACTTTTTTTCCACGACTGTACAATCCTCTTTCGAGTTGGTTGGTTGGTTGTGTTTATGACGGCCAATCATCAACACTTTGGATATAGGCCCTAAGGGGGAGGGAGTGCCCTACGTGGGGGTCTTTCTAACGGAACCTAATCCGTATTTACACGTGGAAATCCACGGTTCGAAGAAAACCACGAAAACTCCGAACGATTAGGCCGACGGGCGCGATTGGGTTCGAACCCAGCACCTCCTGTCTACCAGCTTCGAGAGCAGAACCTCTCGATCACTGGTGGGACCATCCTCTTCCGAGATACCCACGATTTCGAAAGGCGTTCTTTATCGTTAGAAACCTCACTGACCAAAAGATTTTAATAATTTAAAGAAGGATTTATTAAAATAAAGTTTATTTTGCTACCCGTAATTTTAGAAGACGTTTTCGAGTAGTTATTACAGTGTGTTAACCCGGTTTCTCATTTCTCAGCCGGAGTATAAGTTTTTCGGGCCATAGGCTGTTATCAATTTTTATCAGTTCCAAAGAAAACACTTTCGCGTTCAACAAATACATTTATCGGACAAAAACGTTTAATTAACAACATTAACAATGAAATTGTTATTATTTTACTAATATTTTATTATTCTTGCACCTATAAATTCAGTAACGTAACTGAATATGTTTACTTGAGAGTTAATATCAACCAAAAAATCGATACTCTATTTCATGAAATACTGTAAAAGCCACCGGAAACGTTTCCGAAAATTACGGGCAGATAAAAAAGGTTTCTTTAAATCTCGCAGTGTCTAATTTTTTATGAGCTTTCTAAAGATAAAGAAACGTTTATTGGAAGAAGCTATAGTATTATATTTTCGTTAATGGTTATATTATATTTTCGTAGCTTAAGAAACATTTATCTTTTTTAGTGTGTGAAATCGCTCTAAAAGATAATTTTCTAGATTCTGATAATTTTTTAGTTGCTAAAATCCTAAACAATATGCTCCGAAAATCATAAACACTTAAAATTACTGTAATAAATAAAGAAAAAAAATTCTTACCTCTCTTACAGTAAACATTTGAAACCAAATAGCACAAAGAAGAAAAAATGCACTGTCACTTTAAACATAGAATGTTTAAAATCAGACAGTATCCTTTAAAACTATATTTCTTCGGTAATCCAGTTAATTCCAAAGTCTGTATGTATCAAACAGTAGTCCAGGAGTTCAACAATATTTCTGCGTCATTTGAACATATCGAAGAATTATTTCCGATTCTGACAAAATTATCACATAAAGATGATAGAGCGCTATCTTCATATTATCGACGGATGATGCAAAAATATGTCAGATTAGAAGAAAAAAAATCGAGTGAAGCATTTCAAAGGTTGCAGAAATTACAGAATAATATGCATAATCGGGTACGTCATATTGTTACGTCTTCCGGTTTATCAATTTTTACTGTTCTGTTCCTAGAATTTTAGTTAAAAAAAAGCTAAAAACTTTTCATGAGGCATGCAGTACGGATTTCTCTGAAAAATGACATATTAAACTAGTCGGATGTACCAATCTCAAAACTTTCTTCTATCTGATACACGTTAATACTTCAAAATTCGCTAGCACACTGCCAAAATTAAATGGCAATCTATGTCCCTCATGAGGATTCTAAAGATATGGAATTCAGCGCATTAGTTCTTGAGATATGACTATAGTTGAAATCATGTAAATCCAGCGAAATGCAGCCTAACAGCGCCACCTATTGGGTGTTTTATACCAAAACCTAATTAGCAACATCTTCTGTCAACGTCTGACTGAATCTCATGTTTGGAGAAAATCCGTACATTAGTTTTTGAGATAGAGCTGTTGCAAAAAAATCGTGAAAATTGCAGCATAGCAGCGCCACCTATTGGACGATTAATACCGAAACCTAATCAGAAACAATTTCCGTCAACGTCTAACTAAATCTAATGTTTGGCGAAAATTCGTGCATTAGTTCTTGAGATAGAGTTATTGCAGGAATTGTGAAAAAGACAGCAGTGCAGCACCACCTGTTGGGAGATTTACACCAACACTCAATCAGCTCCAATTCATATCAAGGACTAACTGAATATGAAATTTGATGAAAATCCGTGCATTAGTTCTTGAGATAGAGCTATTGCAGAAATCGTGTAAATCCTGCAAAATGTAGCATAGCAGCACCACCTGTTAGGCGATTTGCACCAAAAACTAATCAACATCAATTTATATCAGGGGCTAACTGAATATAAAAATTTATTAAATTCCGTGCATTAGTTCTTGAGATAGAGCGCCCACAAAATTTGCGTCACATACAGACAGAGTCACAGACTCACAGATACACAGGCTTACAAACAGACATATTGTAAAGGCATTTCTCCGAATCTCTGACCCCTGAAACGTGTAAATCCGTCGAAAACCGGAAGTCGAAAATTTTCACGAATCCAATACTTTCTTCTTGTAAAGATAAAAGAAAGTAAAAATACAAGAAAAAGAAGTTGTGGGATATGGCTATGTGTTTTCATTGTATAAATTCATAATATTTATAACAACAGTAAAATTAATTATTAAAATAACAGCTTTATTGAATATTTTAGTTGCATGAATTTTTTGCATTGCTAACTAAGCATAAAAGCCAACAGAATGAAAAAGGTCCAAGTCGGGGCTCGAAACCAGGGTCATTGGTATAGCGCACTAACGTAACCACTCGGACGATACATAGCCTGGCACTTCTCACTCACATCGTCCGATTGGTTACGTTGGTGCGTTATACCAATGACCCTGGTTCGAGTCCGGTTTAGACAATTTTTCCCTCTACTGGCTTTACGCTTAGCAAAGCAAAAATTCATGCAACTAAAATATTGGATATTCCGATCGTAAGTTATAACTACAACCATTATATATGTATAACAGCTTTATTGCTACCACTTAGGAAGTTTCACAAAAGAAAAATCTAGTTTTACATGTTTAATATATAAATTTACGTCCTCGAATCTTGCGTATTCATTCAATTAGACATTGAATCATGCAACAAGTTTGGAAATTAAAAATATAGTGCTAATTTAGAGGAGTGAGGGATCGAAACCCAGACCATTCACATGAAAAGAGAATGCTTACAGCTGAACTACACACCCACGTTAGAAATAAGCATTGGGGAAATGGAGTGAATTGTTAATTCTTATTCGTTAATATTTGTTTCTTTTTTCTGATTAATTTTATTTTCTGTAGTTTTACTTTCAATGGCATTTTCCCTTCTATCTTTGTAAAGAAAAAAATGCTGATTTAAGATCAACTTGATTAATAAGATTTGTAACTGAGCAAGACTCCTGCAATAAATTAAACTTAGGTTTAGTTTTTAAAGTTTAAGTGATAAATACAATAATACAAATCTTATAGGGGATAGTAGGGTAATGACGCTCTGCGGGCAATCCCGCTCACCCAAATATCTCCAAACAGAATAGAATTGAAAACGTGCGATCGGTACTGGCACCTAGCGAACTTCATCCTAAGTTCCCAGTAGGGATATAGTGCCCGTCGGGAGGAAAATATTTTTGTGTCCTCACGTTATTAGTTTGAAGTTGTTTTAGAATAAAATTCTACAACATCTAACTTGAAGGTAAATGTACACTCTTGTTTTCAAATGTATGTTACTCTTTATCTCTAAAAAATATATACATTTAGCTGTACGTTCATTCTTTTATTTATTTTTGTAGCGCTTTATTACGCTACTATAAATAACTCCAACTTAAATGTTGTATTAAAATTTTGAGCGCAATTACCCTACCATGTCGGGCATTACCGCTCAACCCATTGTTAATTAAATAAAAGGATAAAAAAGATTTCTAAATTTTTCATACAGATTAGTTGATTGCAAACTTTTCTTTATGCTTTGGAGTTATACTTCATTAATAAAATATTGATTTTTTGTGTAAATTTAACTAGCTATTCATGTTTTCCCTTATGTGAGCGTCATTCCCCTACTTTCACCTATATATATTCAAGTAGACATCCAAGCATATAACAAATTTTAGATATCAAAATGAAAGCACAAATATGGAGGATCGAAACTCATGAATTGCGCATGCAAATCGAAAACTCTGCCACTGAGATATGTCCACACATCCGGTATACGCGTCAGAGATAGATAATAAATTCTTATTACGAATTGTTTGACATCACACTCTTATTGAGTAATTTTCTTTTCTATAGCTTTATTTTCTAAGGCATTTTCGCTCCCATATTTTTAAAGGAAGAATTATTGATTTACAATCATGTTGTTTCATAAAATTTCAAACTATGAAAGATCAGAAATTCCTACAAAAAATTAAACTTAGATATACACTGCTCAAAACAATTAAAGGATATTTGAAGTTTTATATAAAATAAAGATATAAACGAAATTTTTTTTGCCCAAAATAGAGGAAGAGAATCACAAATGCAAATTTTTCTGGTTTTCAAACTGTGGAGTATGCAAATTTTGAGTTCGACGTCAAAAACGTCGCTTCAGCGGCAGCGAATGAAATTTGACTTTCAACTGGATAAAAGAGAATGAAGACAAGGATGATCGGCATTCAGTGATTGCTTTGTTTCGATGAGTACGATGTCTCAGCGAAGTCATTTGACAGATTCAGAAGCTTTGAGAATTGTTGGTAGGTTAGAAGGGGGCCAAACTCAAGCCGAAGTAGCGCAAGCCATTGGAGTGTCACAAAGTGCCATTTCCAGGATCTGGAACCGTTTTTTGGAGAGTGGATGTGCAGGCCGAAGACCAGGACAAGTTCGTAGACGGGCAACAACGCCCAATGAAGATCGGTATTTAGCGTTATCAGCTCGGAGACACCGAACCATGAACGCTACTCTTCTCCAACAACACCTTCGCTCGGCTACAGGCACCACGATTTCAACTCAGACTGTCCGAAACCGGCTCCATGCTGTAGGTCTGTATGCTCGCCGACCGATGGTATGTGTTAGATTAACATCAAGGCATCGTCGCGACCGCAGGGAGTGGGCAACCGAGCATGTCAACTGGAGGAGAAATGAATGGAGCAATATTCTGTTTTCTGACGAGTCCCGTTTTTCTGTGCATCCGGATAATAGGCGTATTTTCATCTGGAGGGACCGTGGCAGTAGGAATAATCCTGCGTTCGTGCACGAAAGTGTCAGATTTGGCGGTGGAGGAGTGTTGGTGTATGGTGGCATCTCCATTGACGGGCGCACTGACCTCTACATCATTCGAGATGGAGCTCTGACTGGTCGCCGATATAGGGATGAGATCCTCAGACCTATTGTAGCCCCTTACGCTGCAGCAATCGGAGATAACTTCATTTTAATGGACGATAACTGCAGGCCATATCGTGCAAACCTGGTGGAGGATTTCCTTTTCGAGGAAGGAATCGTTCGAATGGAATGGCCAGCGTGTTCTCCAGACATGAATCCAATCGAGCACGTTTGGGACGCTCTAAGAAGACGAGTTTCTGGCCGCCAACAACCCCCACAAACTCTCCAAGAACTGGAAAGAGCTCTTCTGGAAGAGTGGGGCAGAATACCCCAACTCGTCATTAATAGCCTCATTGAGTCCATGCCTCAAAGGTGTTCAACGTTGCTGGCCGCCCGTGGAAACCACACCCCCTACTGAAAATGATTTTCTTTGAAGAAAACCCCTTTTCTTATTATTTTTTTCTCATATGCACAAATTGTGTTTTTTTCCTTTAGTACACAAATGCGCAATAAAATGCATTTTTTTCTGCCAAACATGTGTAATTTATTCTCATATAACCTACTATGTCTGTCGATCATGTATCAATCAGCTGAACAGTTTACCAGATACAAAATCCACCTAAAACTGCAATATCCTTTAATTGTTTTGAGCAGTGTAGTTTTATATGTTTAAACTTTAAAGGGACGAGGGACCTTAAAAATCTTAAAAATCAATTTTTTATTTTTTGTAAATTTTACTTTAAATATTATTCAAGGGTACATTATATGCATGCATTTATCACACACAAAAAAAAAAAAAAAAAAAAAAAAAAAAATTATTTTTGAGAAAAAATGGAGTCTTAGAAATCTTTGAAATGCCCCCTGCGCGTTCCATATCAATGAAAATCCCCAATATTTTTTATAAAAGTTTGGTTTATATATATAAATAAAACTGTGCATCGAATTTTATATATTTGGATATAAAGGTAGAAAGAAAAAAAATTGAAATTTTTTTTTTATTTTTTCGAAAAAATTTCAAAAAATTTTGAATTTTTTTTATATTTTTATATTAAAATATATAAAATTCAATGCACAGTTTTATTTATACATATAAACCAAACTATTATTAAAAAAATATTGGGGATGTTCATTAACATGGAAAGCGCAGGGGGTATTTCGTGTTGGGTTGATTTTGACGGCCGATTATCTACTCTTGGGATATAGGCCCTAGTGAGAGTGCCCTCCGTGGGGGTCTTCCTAAGGGAACCTAACCCGTATTTACGCATGGAAATCCAAGGTTTCGAAGAAAACCACGAAAACTCCGAAACAGTTAGGCCGACGAGCGCGATTGGGTTCGACGTCAGCACCTTCCGTCTACCAGCTTCGAGAGCAGAACCTCTCAGTCACTGGCGGGGCGGGGGCATTTCGGAGATTTTTAAGACGACGCGTAAAATTGCACTTTTTTTTTTTCAAAAATAAGATTTATTTTTTATTTTGTAATAAACGTATGCCATAATGCATATAATGTACCTTTGAGTAATACTTAAAGTGAAATTTACAAAAAATGAAAAATTTATTTTTAAGGTCCTTCGTTCCCTTAATTAATAAATATAATAACTCAAATCTTATGTATATATTAAAGCAGACATTCAAGTATATAACAAGTTTCAAAATTAAAATAGTAGTGCTAATTTGGAGGTGCGAGGGAGGCCCCCAGGCCTTTCCCCAAGGCCTTTCACATGGGAAGCGAACGATCTACCTCTCAGTTACATCCTCACTCAGGAGATGGGATTTAGAGAAAAACACTGAATTTTTAATTCTGTTCCAAAATTTTCACAAATTTATTGTCTGACTATTTCGAGTAGATTTAAATTTTTTGGCAATTACTTTCCCATCTTTGTAAAGGAAGATTTATTGATTTACAATCATCTTGTTTTATAAGATTTCTAACCGTGCAAGTTGAGAAACTCCAACTATAAATTAAACTTAAATTTAGTTTTAAAAGTTTTAGCGATAAACATAATAGCACAAATCTTTTGTACAGTACCGGACCTCAAATCCGGAATCCTAAAATCCGGACGACCCAAAATCCGGAATGGAAGAAAGAAAACTGAAATTCCGCGATGATCTCGAATAAATATTTCATAAAAACGTCCATAGATGGCGCTACTTGCGCGCGTAACACAGTGCCGAGCCAAACTAGACTCGGCAATTTTATTTTATTGCAATGTTTTTCATTCATCAGTTTTAATCCAAATTTTCTAACAGAATTATCGTAGTTAGTGTGTGCACACATTTTAAATTTATTTTAAAAAGAAACCATTTTCTTTATTTATATAGAAAATGTAAAAAGAATAAATAAATAACCACAAGAAAGAATTATTTTTTAAAAAGGTTCGTAGAATATATTTATAAAATTTATATGTAAAAATATTTTACAACGCCCTCCCCCCACTTTTAATATGTTCAACAAATTTCATTTTTCGAAAAAATTCTGTTTGTAAGCACCGTACCAAAAAATTCTTTTCTTTAACTCAAAGAGAAAAAAAAAAATCTATGCAAAGTTCCTTTCTCCATAACAAAACAAGCTGTTCATCGAAAGCTAATGATCACATTCTGATAACGTTGACTTTCCACTTCACGCAGTTAAATAAACATGTTGAATAAGCAAAACAAACAACGGATAGATATGTCGTTTTTCTTTACTTTTTTTCCATTTAGTGGCGTTTTTTTTTTGGGGGGGGGGGTACCCTAGCTTTCAAATAACTTATCATAATTTAATAAAAATTTGTTACACAAGCTAATTCACTATTATTGTAACTTGCTGAAAATTTGAAAGAAATTCGTGAATTAGCCTAATTCGGTTCTCGCAAACAACCATGTATTTTCATTTTCTAAAAAAATGTTTTTATGTTCCTAATAATGTGCAGACTTGTATAAAACCAAAAACTTTCTGCGCACATAAATATTGGTCAAAAATTTTCTGCAAATTAATTTAATGTTTAATATAATAACGTGTTATGCTACTTTGACGGTATGAATTTTAAACAGTAGTTTCAAAATAATTACGAAAATATTATAATTAAATATAATAAATAATTTAATTAAATTTAAAATGCATTAATATTAATTACAGAATAATTATGTTGGCTAAAAAATTATAAAGCTAAAAATCCATGATAAGAAAGGGTGAATTCTTGTCAGTTATTTTGTCAATGCATTTAGAAACAGCCCAATCCTTAATATTTTGACCTCTTCTCACAAAATGCAATAATGGACATTGCTTCTGAAACAATTGAATCACATTTTGTAAGGAGAGGTCCATTCATAGGTATCATCATTAAAGAGACAGATGATTTTTTATTGCGGTACTTTGACGAAATTCTCATTTTTTTCCACGATCATTTAGCGAAATTTCCGATTTTCCGCGGGTTTTTTCGCAATTCTTTGACGAAATTTGCGTTTTTTTTTCTCTCTTATCCTTTGACGAAATTTGGATTTTTCGCGATCCTTTGACGAAATTCACGTTTTTTTCGTGATCTTTTGACGAAATTCGCGTTTTTTCGCGATACCTTAACGAAATTAATTTTTTCCGCGGTTCTTTGACGAAATTTGCATTTTTTCGCGATCTTTTGACAAAATTCGAGCTTTTTCCGCTATGCTTTTCCGAAATTTGTTTTTTTTTACGTATTTTTGGATGAAATTTGTTTTTTTCGCGATCCTTTGACGATATTCGTGTTTTTTCTGTGGCCTTTTGGGGAAATTCGTGTTTCTTTCGCGATTCTTTGACGAAACGCGCGCTGTTTCTGCGACCCTTTTACGAAATCTGTGTTTCTTTCGCGATCCTTTAACGAAATTAGTTTTTTTCCGCGATTCTTTTACGAAATTTGCGTTTTTTTTTCACGAACCTTTGACAAAATTCGCGCTTTTTCCGCTATGCTTTTACGAAATTCGTTTTTTATCCTGCGCTTCCTTGACGTAATTTGTATTTTTTCTGCGATTCTTTGATAAAAGAATATTTTTTTCCCACGATTCTTTAAAGAAATTCGCGTTTTTTCCGCGGTCCTTTAATGAAATTTGCGTTTATTCCGCTATGTTTTGACAAAAGTGGGTATTTTTTCTGCGAACGATTGACGGAATTGGTTTATTTTCGGCGACCATTTGTTGAAATCCGCAATATATTTCAGTGATATTTTTTATATCTGAATTTTTGGACTGACGGCCGATTTGTTTTAATTTTCGGGACCGAATACCTTAAATTTTCGGAAAATTCGGAACAGAATCACCCCTGTCAAACAATAAATAAATCGTACATAAAATTGGGGGACATTTTTAATTTTTCGGTATTAAAGAACAAAATTTACTTTTTTTTTTTTTCCTAAGAAATTTTCCGCAAAGTTCCGAACTTTCCGGAAAATTTTCCGCGCACGGCGTGCGTCTATATTATACAACTCTGATAATGTGATGTGCAGGATTAAAAAAATTCTTATCCTTATTTTAAATTATTTTTTTTTAATTTATTTTTGTTTACTTATACCTCATATGGCAATCCGCGATATAGATTCCTAGGCCTAACTCGCGAGCAACAACGCATTTCCATTTTCTAAAAAATGCTTTAATATTTCTAAGAATATGCAGTAATAGTATTTTTTTTAACTTATTTTTATTTTGAATTACTTTTTGTAATTTGTATTTTTGCTCTATTTACACTAAGCTTAACATGGCAATTCGCGGTATAGATTACTTGGCATGTAAAATTTTCCCAAGGATATGTACTGTATCTTTTTATTTATTGTTATGGTTGAGGACCTAAAATCCGGAAAATTCCGAAATCCGGAACGACCGCGGTCCCGACCAGTCCGGATTTGAGGTCCGGTACTGTATGTATTTAAACAGACATTATTCAAGCATTTAACGAGTTTCAGGAATTAAAATAATAGCACTTATTCAGAGGTGTGTGGGATCAAACTCTAAGTCTTTCAAAATGCGAAACGAACGCTCTACCTCTGAGTTACACCCCAACATCAAGCTTTTATGTAACAGAAAGAGAAATAATTGCTTATTCTAATTGTTTGACATTAGATATTTTCAGATTAATTTTGCTTTGTATAGCTTTAATTTTTAAGACAGTTTCCCTCATACCTTTGAAAAGGAAGAACTATTCCTTTACAATAATTTTGTTTCGTAAGATTTCTAATTATACAAGATAAGATACTCCAAAAAAATTAAACTTAGATTTAGTTTTAAAAGTTTTACCGATAAATATAATAGCACAAATCTTATGTATGTATTTAAACAGACATTATTCAAGGATTTAATGAGTTTCAGGAATTAAAATAATAGCACTTATTCGGAGTTATATGAGATCAAACCCTAAGCCTTTCAAAATGGCCCCACCAGTGGCTGAGAGGTTCTGCTCTCGAAACTGGTAGACGGGAGTTGCTGGGTTCGAACCCAATCGCGCTCGTCGGCCTAGTAGTTCGGAGTTTTCGTGGTTTTCTTCGAGCCATGGATTTCCATGCGTAAGTGCGGGTTAGGTTCCCTTAGAAAGACCTCCACGGAGGGCACTCCCCCCTCGGGTCTATATCCCTAGAGTAGATAATCGGCCGACCCAAGCAACCTTTCAAAATGCGAAACGAACGCTCTGCCTCTGAGTTACACCCCAACATCAAGCTTTTTTGTAACAGAAAGATAAATAATTGCTTATTCTAATTGTTTGATATTTTCAGATTAATTCTGCTTTGTATAGTTTTAATTTTTAAGACAGTTTCCCTTATACCTTTGCAAAGGAAGAATTATTCCTTTACAATAATTTTGTTTCATAAGATTTCTAATTATGCAAGATACGATACTCCTAAAAAATTAAACTTATATTTAAATTTATATGTTAATTAATAAATATAATAACTCGGATTTTATGAATATATTCAAGTAAACATTGACGTACATAAAAAGCTTCAAAATTAAAATAGTAGGGCTAAGTTGGAGGTGTGGGGGATCGAACTCCAGGCCTTTCACATGCGAAGCGAACGTTCTACTACTGAACTACACCCCCACATCCTACTACTGCGTTAGAAAAAAAGCATGAATCGTTAATTCCTATTGTTTTACTTGCGTTATTGTCTGATTTAGTGTCTTTCCGATAGTTTTAATCTCTATGGCAGTTTTCCCCTCACCTTTGCAAGGAAAGATTGGTTGGTTGGTTGTGTTTATGATGGCCAATTATCATCACGAGGGATATAGGGCCTAAGGGGGGGAGGGGAGTGCCCTTCGTGGGGGTCTTTCTAAGGGAACCTAATCCGTATTAACGCTTGGAAATCCAGGCTTCGAAGAAAACCACGAAAACTTCGAACGATTATGCCGACGGGCGCGATTGGGTTCGAACCCAGCACTTCCCGCCTACCAGCTTCGAGAACAGAACCTCTCGGCCACTGGTGGGGGCCCTGCAAAAAAAGAATTATTGATTTACCATCATATTGTTTCATAAGATTTTATAATATATACGATAAGAAAGACCTTCAAAAATTAAGCTTCTTTTTAGTTTTAACTGTTTAATTAGAAAATAAGGTATCACAAAGATTATTTAAACGTTCAAGTATGTAGCAATTTTTTGGTTTTAAAATCCTAAAACTAGTTCGGTTGGTTGGTTGTATTTATGTCGGCCAATTATCAGCACGTGGGATATACGCCCTAAGGGGGAGGAGTGCCTTCCGTGGAGGTCTTTCTAAGGAAACACAATCGTATTAACGCTTGGAGAACCAAGGTTCGAAGAAAACCACGAAAACTCCGAACGATTAGGCCGACGGGCGCGATTGGGATCGAACCCGGCACCTTCCGTCTTCGAGAGCAGAACCTCTCGGCCACTGGTGGAGCCTAAAAACTACTTCGGAGGTGTGAGTGATCGAAACCAGTCTATTCACATTCGAAGCGAACGTTCTACCTGTGAGCTACATCCTCACTTCGAACATGAGGTTTAGAAAAACGAGAATGAATTGTTGATTTAAAACTTTCACACATTGTTTGTCGGACGAATTTCTGTATATTCAATGTTTTTAACAAATACCTTCCCATCTTTATAAAGTTAGACTTATTGATTTACGATTGTCTTTTTTTATAAGATTTCTAACCGTGTAAGTTGAGAATCTCCTACAATAAATTAAACTTGGATTTAGTTATAAAAATTTTAGTGATAAATATAATAGCACAAATATTATGTATATATTTAAATACACATTCAAGCATTTAACGAGTTTCAAGAATTAAAATAATAGCACTTATACGTAGGTGTGTGGGATCAAACCCTAAGCCTATCAAATGCGAAACGAACGTTCTACCCCTGAGCTACCAACATCAAGCTTTCCCCTCACAGAAAGAGAAATAATTGCTTATTCTAATTGTTTGACATTTGATATTTTCAAATTAATTCTGCTTTGTATAGCTTTAATTTTTAAGACTGTTCCTCTCATACCTTTGCAAAGGAAGAATTATTGATTTATAATAATTTTGTTTCCTAAGATTTCTAATTACACATGATAAGATACTCCTAAAAAATTAAACTTATACTTAAATTTATATGTTGATTAATAAATATAATAACTCGGATTTTATGAATATATTCAAGTAAACATTGGAGTACATAACAAGTTTCAATATTAAAATAGTAGAACTAATTTGTAGGTGTGGGGGATCGAACCTCCGGCCTTTCACATACGAAGCGAACGCTCTACCACTGAGCTACACCCCCACGTCGCACAACAGCGTTAGAGAAAATGTATGAATCGTTAATTCCTATTATTTTACATACGTTATTTTCTGATTTATTGTCTTTCCGATAGCTTTAATTTCTATGGCAGTCCCCCCCCCCCCCCCCCACCTTTGAAAGAAAGAATTATTGATTTATCAACATATTGTTTTATGAGATTTATAAATATACTAGCAAACCCCGCAGCTTTGCTCGCGTAATATTTGAAATATGCCAAGTGATATTTATATGTCTAATTTTTATTAAAAGGTACTAATTAAATTTTTATTTTATTAAAAGGTAATATTTTATTTTATTAAAAGATTTTTTTATTAAAAGGTACTTATTACTTTTAGGAATTATTCAAAAATTATTATTTAAAACACAGTTTGATTAAACATCATTATTACACTGCATTAGGCAGAAATAAGACTTAAATTAATAAAACGAAATAAAACTAAATAAGTGATAATTTAGAAAATATTTTGAAACTTTTATGCTCAATTAATACGCTCATTTCAGTATTCATTTGAAGTTTTGAATTTTTAGAAACCATCTTCTTAAAATTGACTATCATGTCAAATTCCAAGTCCTGTCACCTCTCTCATCATAAATGTCATGTTGTTCATGTATCAACATATTGAAATAGGAACTGTCACCATTAATTTGCCAATATTAATTTTGAAATTGGTTTGTTATTTCCTAATATTCCACAGAAACGTAATTTAGAAAGATTTTAAAGGCCTTTTTTAGAACGTTTGTTGTTTTTGTGAACCCCACGTGCTAGAATCATCGGGATAAAATATAGCCTGTGTAGGATCAGAGAGTGTTACCATTGATTCACAACTACTACTTTTATAATTCCCTGAAATTGCATAGAAATCGTAATTTAGGACTTTTTTAGAATGCTTTTCGCACCTCTCCTTCGCTTCACCCCTTTTTAATTCGAATTTATTTTCGACAGTCCTTCGAGGGCATTTATATTTTATAAGTAACTACCATGCCATATTTAAAGTTTCTAGCCTTTTAAGTATCACAGAAATCGCAATTTAGAAAGTTTTTAGCTCCTGCAAGCCTGTGGTGTTAGTAGCACAGACATAAAATATAGCTTATGATTGAGCAGGTTCTATCACCAACAATTTGTCATAATTATTTTTTTAATCGGTTTGGTATTTGATAAGATTGTATAAAAATTGTAATTTATAACGCTTTTCGCTCACTTCAACTTTTTAAATTTGGAATTTTCTTTCGACTGTTCTTAGAAAGCAGTTGCATCTTGTAAGTAAATACCATGTCATACTTCAAAGTGTTAGACCCCTCAGTTGTGCAAAAAACGCAAATTAGAACATGTTTTGCTTTTGCAACCCTCAGATGGTAGTGACAGCAACATAAAATATAACCTATGCTATAGCAGGGACTGTCACCATTGATTTGCAACCATTACTTTTGATATAGCTTTGGTATTTCCTGAGATTGAGTAGAAATCGCAATTTAGAACGTTTTTAGAACGCTTTTCGCGCATTTTCACCCCTTTTTAAATTTCCAATTTTTTCGAAACTGTTCTTAAAGACTATATATATCTAATAAATATGTACCTTCCCTAATTTTAAATTGCTAGCCCCTATCGATCACAAAAATCGAAATTTAGAACGCTTTTTTGCTCCTGCAACGTCTAAGTGATAGTGATACCGACATATGTTAGAGCAGAGGCTGACAGCAACAATTTCCTATTATTACTTTTGAAATCAATTTAATTCTTCCTGAGATATGGCTGACAAATCGGCATTTAGAACATTTTTAGAACGTTTTTCGCGCATTTTGCTCTGCATCTCCTCTGGGGTAGTGGAAACAGATATAAAATATAGCCTATCTTGGATCAAGATCTGTCACCATCATTTTTACACCATTATATTTGAAATCGGTCCAGTACTTCCCGAGATTGCATAGAAATCGCAATTTAGAACGTTTTTTACAACGCATTTTGCGATATTTGACCCCTTTTTAAATTTCGATTTTTTTAGGAAATGTCCTTAGAGATCATTGATATCTTATAACTAACTATCATTCCAAATTTCACGATTCTAGGCCCTTCTGTAACGCAAAAACCGCATTTTAGAACGTTTTTCTCCTTCACCAACTTTGGGGTAGTGGCAGCGACATAAAACATAGCCTATGTTGAAGCAAGGGTTGTCACCATCATTTTGACGCCATTATTTTTTAAATCGGTTTGGTATTTCCTGAGATTGTGTAGAAACCACCATTTAGAACTTTTCTAGAACGCTTTTCGCGCATTTTCACCCCTTTTTAATTTCGAATTGTTTAAGAACTGTTCTTAGAATTCCTTTATGTCTAATAACTGGCTAATATTAAAATCAGAAAAACTAACGTTTAAAATGCACAAATAATAAATGGAAAACAGCAAACAGCTGTTTCAATCTACTAGCGAGATTCTTCTTCAGTGCAAGATAGGGAAAAAAGGAACAGCGTACTAGAAAAAGCAAGGCTGAGCAAAATCAGAAACAGAGACGCGCTGGCTTATATATCCTATGCGGGTAGAGAAAGCGCCAAAAACAACCAATGCGAGAGAAGCAGTGGAAACGACTGGGTGGACAAGTAGCGACATCTACCGGAGAAGGAGAGAAAAAGAAAAACAAAAAAGGGAAAATTAAATTAATGCTTTCCAAATACTTGGAAAGTCAGGAGTACTAGATAAGTCATTGACTAAAGAATGCGAATTTTTAATGGTGTGGTAAGCTTCCCAAAAATCAAGATCAAGGTTAGAAGAACATTTTTGGATAATGATGGCAGAGGAAAAGGGTTCGATTTTTCACTCAAAACAATGTAAATTGCTTTGAATGAATTCTGCCTGTGATGTTCTTGGCATTTTATCATTTGACAGCAGTGACACTGAGGTTGCTTTAGAAATATGTGTAGTGTGATCTTATTTGCACCTGTTAGTTGAGGGTCAATTTTAACATGGAGTGCAAAAACGAACCTTTTTGGCATCTTTTACTTTTTATTTCTGTAAAGGAAAGAAAGCTGCAGAGGCTCATAAAGAGGTATGGGACATTTATGGTGTTGATTGCATAATAGAGCGCACGTGTCAAAATTGGTTTAAAAAATTCCGTTCTTGAGATTTTTTACTGAAAGATGACCAACGTTATGGTCGACCGACTACAGTTTGTGATGAAAATATCAATGTCATTATTAAAGAGGATGTCATATAACTGTTCGAGAGATTGCAGAGAGGTTAAACGATTCGCACACAAGCATTGGAAATCACTTAAAATGCACAAACCACATCGAAAGCTGAATTGCATCAAAAAAAGATCATGCTGTCAATTTGGTGGGATTACAAAGGGGTTGTGCATTTCGAGTTACTTCCAAGAAACCAGACAATTAATTCAAATATTTACTGTCAATAACTAATGAAACTGGATGAAGCAATTAAAGAAGCATTGGTAAATCCTAAAGGAATTGTTTTCCACCACGATAATGTCCGGCCTCACACATCTTTGGTTACTCGAGGAAAATTATTAGAGCTTGGTTGGGAAGAGATGTCGCATTCCCACTACAGCTCTGACCTGGCACCATCTGATTAACATTTATTTTGAAGTTTGCTGAATTCTTTGAATGGTAAAAAATTCACATATGACGATGACCTTAAATCGTTCTTGGTTCAGTTTTTGTCTGATAAGGACTAGAAGTTCTATGAGCGCGGAGCAGCAAGAAGAAAGATGGCAAAAGGTCCTTGAACAAAATGGAAAATATATAATTGATTAAAGTTTATTCCTTGTCTTAAAAAATGAGTTTTTTTCTATACTACAAGACCGAAATTACTTTCTTGCAGACCCAATATAATAGCACAAATCTTATGTATATATTTAAATAGACATTCAAGCATTTAACGAGTTTCAAGAATTAAAATAACAGCACTTATACGGAGGTGTGTGGGATTAAACCCTAAGCCTATCAAATGCGAAACGAACGTTCTACCCCTGAGCTACCAACATCAAGCTTTCCCATCACAGAAAGAGAAATAATTGCTTATTCTAATTGTTTGATATTTGGTATTTTCAGATTAATTCTGCTTTGTATAGTTTTAATCTTTAAGACAGTTTCCCTCATACCTTTGCAAAGGAAGAATTATTGATTTACAATAATTTTGTTTCCTAAGATTTCTAATTATACAAGATAAGATACTTCTAAAAAATTAAACTTATATTTAAATTTATATGTTGATTAATAAATATAATAACTCGGATTTCATGAATATATTCAAGCAAACATTGGAGTACATAACAAGTTTCGAAAATAAAATAGTAGGGCTAATTTGGAGGTGTGGGGGATCGAACCCCAGGCCTTTCACATGCGAAGCGAACGCTCTACCACTGAGCTACACCCCCACATCTTACTACAGCGTTAGAGAGAAAATGCATGAATCGTTAATTCCTATTATTTTACATAACAGTATACGTAACAGTATTTTACGTAACAGTAATGATTAATGGTATAACTGATCGTCATAAACAACACTAATACCTTTTCTATAGCTTTAATTTCTATGACAGTTTCTCATAAAACTTTGAAAAGAAAGAATTATTGATTTACGATCATCTTATTTCATAAGATTTGTAAATATTTAAGAAAAACATTCAAAAAATTAAATTTATGTCCAGTTTTAACTGTTTAATTAAAAAACATACCACCACAAAAAATATTTTTATACATTCAAGTAGATAACAATCTTTCCACTTTAAAATCCTAGAACTAGTTTGGTTGGTTGATTGGTTGGTTGATTTTGTGACGGCCGATTATCTACACTAGGGATATAGGCCCGAGGAGGAGTGCCCTTCGTGGGGGTCTTTCTAATGGAACCTAACGCGTATTAACGCATGGAAATCCATGGTTCGAAGAAAACCACGAAAACTCCGAACGATTAGGCCGACGGGTGCGATTGGGATCGAAACCAGCACTTCCCGTCTACCAGTTTCGAGAGCAGAACCTCTCAGCCACTGGTGGGGCTAGAACTAGTTTGGAGTTTGGCTTTAATCTTTAAGACAGTTTCCCTCATACCTTTGCAAAGGAAGAATTATTGATTTACAATAATTTTGTTTCCTAAGATTTCTAATTATACAAGATAAGATACTCCTAAAAAATTAAACTTATATTTAAATTTATATGTTGATTAATAAATATAACTCGGATTTCATGAATATATTCAAGTAAACATTGGAGTACATAACAAGTTTCAAAAATAAAACAGTAGGGCTAATTTGGAGGTGTGGGGGATCGAACCCCAGGCCTTTCACATGCGAAGCGAACGCTCTACCACTGAGCTACACCCCCACATCTTACAATCGCGTTAGAGAGAAAATGCATGAATCGTTAATTCCTATTATTTTACATAACAGTATACGTAACAGTATTTTACGTAACAGTGATGATTAATGGTATAACTGATCGTCATAAACAACACTAATACCTTTTCTATAGCTTTAATTTCTATGACAGTTTCCCATAAAACTTTGAAAAGAAAGAATTATTGATTTACGATCATTTTATTTCATAAGATTTGTAAATATTTAAGAAAAACATTCAAAAAATTAAATTTATGTCCAGTTTTAACTGTTTAATTAAAAAACATACCACCACAAAAAATATTTATATACATTCAAGTAGATAACAATCTTTCCACTTTAAAATCCTAGAACTAGTTTGGAGTTTGGCTTTAATCTTTAAGACAGTTTCCCTCATAAATTTGCAAGGGAAGAATTATTGATTTACAATAATTTTGTTTCCTAAGATTTCTAATTATACAAGATAAGATACTCCTAAAAAATTAAACTTATATTTAAATGTATATGTTGATTAATAAATATAATAACTCGGATTTTATGAATATATTCAAGTAAACATTGGAGTACATAACAAGTTTCAAAAATAAAATAGCAGGGCTAACTTAGAGGTGTGGGGATCGAACCTCAGGCCTTTCATTTGCGAAGTGAACGCTCTACCACTGAGCTACACACCCACATCGTGCTACAGCGTTAGAGAAAATGTATGAATCGTTAATTCCTGTTATTTTACATACGTTATTTACTGATTTAGTGTCTTTCCGATAGCTTTAATTGCTATGGCAGTTTCCCCCTCACCTTTGCAAGAAGGAATTATTTGATTTACCATCATATTGTTTCGTGAGATTTATAAATATATAAGATAAGAAAGAACTTCAAAAATTAAACTTATATTTAGGTTTAACTCTTTAATTTAGTGCCTTTCCGATAGCTTTAATTTCTATGGCAGTTTCCCTTTCACCTTTGAAAGGAAAGATTGGTTGGATGCATTTATGGCGGCCAATTATCAGCACGTGGGATATGGGCCCTAAATGGGGGGGGGGTGCCTTCCGTGGAGGTCTTTCTAAGGGAACCTAAACCGCATTGAGAACCAAGGGTCGAAGAAAACCACGAAAACTCCGAACGATTAGGCCGACGGGCGCGATTGGGATCGAACCCAGCACCTCCCGTCTACCAGCTTCGAGAGCAGAACCTCTCGGCCACTGGTGGGGTTGAAAGGAAAGAAATATTGATTTACCATCATATTGTTTCATAAGATTTATAAATATATAAGAAAAGAAAGACCTTCAAAATTAAACTTATATTTAGTTTTAACTGTTTAATTAGAAAATATACTATCACAAAGATTATTTATACGTTCAAGTGTGTAGCAATTTTTCGGTTAAAATTAAATATAGATTAATAAATATAATAACTCGGATTTTATGTATATATTCAAGTAAACATTGGAGTACATAACAAGTTTCAAAAATCAAAATTAATCTCATAAGATTTGTAAATATATAAGATAAGAAAGATCTTCAAAAATTAAACTTATATTTAGTTTTAACTGTTTAATTAGAAAAGATACTATCAAAAATATTATTTATACATTCATGTATGTAGCAATTTTTCGGTTAAAATTATATATTGATTAATAAATATAATAACTCGGATTTTATGAATATATTCAAGTAAACGTTGGAGTGCATAACAAGTTTCAAAAATAAAACAGTAGGGCTAATTTGGAGGTGTGGGGGATCGAACCCCAGACCTTTCACATGCGAAGCGAACGCTCTACCACTGAGCTACACCCCCACATCTTACTACAGCGTTAGAGAGAAAATGCATGAATCGTTAATTCCTATTATTTTACATAACAGTATACGTAACAGTATTTTACGTAACAGTGATGATTAATAGTATAACTGATCGTCATGAACAACACTAATACCTTTTCTATAGCTTTAATTTCTATGACAGTTTCCCATAAAACTTTGAAAAGAAAAAATTATTGATTTACGATCATCTTATTTCATAAGATTTGTAAATATTTAAGAAAAACATTCAAAAAATTAAATTTATGTTCAGTTTTAACTGTTTAATTAAAAAACATACCACCACAAAAAATATTTATATACATTCAAGTAGATAACAATCTTTCC
The DNA here is from genome assembly GCA_963932465.1 of Maratus speciosus. NCBI lineage: Eukaryota > Metazoa > Arthropoda > Arachnida > Araneae > Salticidae > Maratus > Maratus speciosus. Next base: position 324,357,244 of record OZ010798.1, on the reverse strand, counting down.
ACTTTAAAATCCTAGAACTAGTTTGGAGTGTGTGTGATCCAACACCAGTCTATTCACATGCGAAGCGAACATTCTACCAATGAGCTACATCCTCACTTCGGACAAAAGATTTAAAGAAAGATAATGAATTGTTGATTCTAATTATTTTAAAACTTTCACAAATTTTTTGTCTGACTAGTTTATATAGATTGAGTTTCTTTGACAATTACTTTTCCATCTTTCTAAAAGGTTGGTTGGTTGGTTGGTTGGTTGATTTTTGACGGCCAATTATCTGCTCGAGGGATATAGGCCCGGGGGGAGTGCCCTTCGTGGGGGTCTTTCTAAGGGAACCTAACCCGTATTGACGCCTGGAAATCCAAGGCTCGAAGAAAACCACGAAAACTCCGAACGATTAGGCCGACGGGCGCGATTGGGATCGAACTCAGCACCTCCCGTCTACCAGCTTCGAGACCAGAACCTCTCGGCCACTGGTGGGGCCCTTTCTAAAAGAAGTCTCATTGATTTACGATCATCTTGTCTTATAATATTTATAACTATGCAAGAGGAGAAACTCCTACAATAATTTTAATTAAATTTAGTTTTAAAAGTTTTAGAGATAAATATAATAGCACAAATCTGATGTATATATTTAAATGGACATTCAAGGAGTTTCAGGAATGAAAATAATAACACTTATTCGGAGGTGTGTATGATCAAACACCAGTCTATTCACATAGTTAGTTGTATTTATGTCGGCCAATTATCTGCACGTGGGATATAGGCCCTAAGGGGGGAAGTGCCTTCCGTGGAGGTCTTTCTAAGGGAACCTAACCCGTATTAGCGCTTGGAGAACCAAGGTTCGAAGAAAACCACGAAAACTCCGAACGATTAGGCCGACGGGCGCGATTGGGATCGAACCCAGCACCTCCCGTCTACCAGCTTCGAGAGCAGAACCTCTCGGCCACTGGTGGGGCATCTACTCACATGCGAAGTGAACGTTCTACCACTGAGCTGCATCGTCACTTCGGACATAGAATTTAGAGAAAGATAATGAATTGTTGATTTTAATTGTTTTAAAACTTTCACAAAGTATTTGTCTGACTGTTTTCTATAGATTTAATTTTTTTGACAATTACCTTCCTATTTTTGTAATGGTTTGGTTTGTGTGTATGACGGCCATTTATCAACACGAGGGATATAGGTCCTAAGGGGGGGGGAGTGCCCTTCGTGGGGGTCTTTCTAAGGGAACCTAACCCGTATTTACGCTTGGAAATCCAAGGTTCGAAGAAAACCACGAACGATTAGGCCGACGGGCGCGATTGGGTTCGAACCCAGCACCTCCTGTCTACCAGCTTCGAGAGCAGAACCTTTCGGCCACTGGTGGGACTCCGATTTTTGTAAAGGAATACTTATTGATTTACGGTCATCTTGTTTTATAAGATTTGTAATTGTGCAATAGGAGAAACTCCTACAATAATTTTAATTAAATTTAGTTTTAACACTAAAAAGACCGGGCATTTTACTCAAGTTTAAAAAAAAAAATTACACCGGAATTTTTATTTAAATCTGTTTATCATATTTAACATTTTTCTTCTTTCTATCTTTTAAACTTATTTTACAAAGAAATTTCTGGTTGAACCAAAATATATTCATATGGTAAAGGTCAAATTGACCCCATACGGTCTTTTTAGTGCAGCGTTGCAAGATTGGGGACTTTTATGTCCACAGATTGTTGATTGTTACCGCTTTTTTGAAATAGAAATATTTGGCCTATTTAGAAATAATGGAACAATGGAACAATGTGATCTATTTTTTGAATTAAAAAGTTCCCAATCTGGAAACACTGTTTTAGTGTTAAAAGTTTTAGAGTAACATATAATAGCACAAGTCTTATGTATATATTTAAATAGACATTCAAGCATTCAAGAGTTTCAGAAACTAAAATAATCACACTTATTCGAAGGTGTGTGGTATCAAACCCCAGGCTTTTGAAATTTGAAACGAACACTACCTCCGAGCTACACCCTGACATCATGCTTTTGCATCAGAGAAAGAGAAGTAATTGCGAATTCTAATTGTCTGACATCCGAATATTTTCTCATTAAATGTCCTTTCGATCGCTTTAATTGCAATGGAATTTTCACGACTATCTTTGTGAAGCAGGAATTATTGATTTACAGTTATCTTATTTAATAAGGTTTATAACTGCAGAAAATAAGAAACTCTCACAATAAATTAATCTTAGATTTAGTTTAAAAAAATTAAGTGAGACATATAATAACCCAAATCTTATGTATTCAAGTAAATATTCAAGCATACATGTATAACAAGTTTGAGGGATTAAAAGGATAGCACTAACTCGAAGGCGTGTGGGATCGAGCTCGAAGACTTTGAAAAGTGAAGCGCATGCTCTATCACTCCAACGATGTTTGTTAGAGAAATGTTGGCTGATTTTTGACGGCCAATATCTGCACGAGGGATACAGGCCCAGGGTCTTTCTAAATGAACCTAACCCGTATTTACGCATGGAAATCCACGACTCGAAGAAAACCACGAAAACTCCGAACGATTAGGCCGACGGGCGCGATTGGGTTCGAACCCAGCACCTCCCGTCTAGCAGCTTCGAGAGCAGAGCCTCTCAGCCATTGGTGGGTCATTAGAGAAAGAAAATGAACTGTTGATTCCTATTGCTTGACATATGTTATTTTCAGATTAATTGTCTTTTGTATAGCTTTAATTTTTAAGCCAGTTTTCCTCCTATCTTTGCGAAGAAATAATTATTCATTTACAATTATTTTGTTTCATAAGATTTCTAATTTTGTAAGATAATATACTCTTAAAAAATTAAACTTAGATTTAAATTGATATGTTTGAATAATAAATCAAATGAATATATTCCAGTAGACATTGAAGCATATAACAAGTTTCAGGAATTAAAATCATAGCAGTAATTTAGAGGTGTGATGAATCGTTACCCAAGTCTTTCAACTGCGAAGAGAACGCGGAATCACTGTGCTACGCATCTGGATATTTTTTTCTTCAAAAAAGGAAATTTGAAAATTTTTGAACTGCGTGAATATAAATTCCAAGCGCAGAGAAGACGGAAATAGCAATCAATTAGAAATTTTCTTCTTTCTAATAATGTAAAAAAAAAAAAAAAAAAAAAAGCTTAGGGGCGTCGTCATTTAAAAAAAAATGTATCAAATTTTGAAATTTTTCCAATACAAACACACAAATTTGACAGCATATTGGGATTTTTCAGTCAATTTTATTTTTGGGTACAAAACGGGAAGTGATTAGAAAATCCAAACTAGCTATTAACTAACACTTTTTAATTAATTTATTTTTTTTTGTATGAAATTGGCAGGTGCCCTTATTTTTGTGATCAAACTGTTTTTTTTTTTGTTGTTGTTGTTGTTTGTTTGTTTATAGGTAAAGACAGAAAAACGTTGTCAAAATTGGTTTTTTGAAGTGAATTTTCAAACACGACAGAGGAGAAAAGGAAAAAAAACTGAGGTCCTGGTAAATTAATCGCTTATAATTCAAGATGTAATTCACTTATGGAAAAAAAGCGTGCAATTACAAAAAAAAAAGAAAAAAAAAAAGAAAAAAAAAGAAAAAATACAATTTAACAAATTACAACGACCATTTGGAAAATGATTTTTTCAAAGACTAAAATTTAAGACATAAAAAATAGCACGGAGTTGATCATACATTACGTACGCCATGAATTAAACATTAATAGTGTTATTACACATAAAAATTGCAAGCGACAGAAATCGCCTGCGACTCGTACGTATTATCCATCTGAAACTTAAGTATTATCCAAGCATTTAATTGGTTGTTCGGGAAAAGGCTTTTCCATCGCCAGATTTCCAAGAAATCTGACGACACATTTTAAATGAAATTTATTTCTTAAACTTCTAAACATCCGACAATATTACTTTTTATATCATCGTATAGAGAAAAAAATGTACTTTTAAATGCAATTTGTTTGAAAGCTGTATCTCAGTTTGTTTCTGAGTTATTAATTTTTTTAAATAGTTTTTATTACTTTTTTGTCATAGTGGCAACACTCTGTTGTACATCTCTGTTGAAAGTAAAGGGAAATACATATTACTGTATAGACCAATCATAAAACGAATAAAATGTGTATTAAACCAATAAAAACCTTCAGATATGCTTTTGATTTCCTACCCTGATGAGAACAATAACCCTTTTTCCAAATGGTTAAACCCCCCCCCCCCAAAAAACCCCATCAGTAATCATGATTGCAAATATCTTGCTTTGATGTTTAAAAATGAGTCGTAAAGTTTTGAGCTGTTCAGTCAAGTAAAATATTTTTTGAAAACTGCCCCAATTCCAAAGGAGCTACTTTCTGACACATTTCCGAATTCATTTGTGCTCGTAAACCCATGAAATTGGCAGGTGTTCTTATTCAGAAACTATGTAATCGAATGACGTTTTCCATTTTTTGATAAAGGCAGAAAATCTTTCAGGAAATACTGTCAAATTTGAGGTTTTTAACCGAATTCCTGAAGCAATAGTGTGAAAAAGGTGGGAAAACTTGTTGTCGAGTAATAAGAATTGTTTATAACTCGATAAGTAATTTATTTATCAAAAAAGGAAAAACGTTGTTCGATTCCAAACTACTTCAGTAGTCGGTCAATTTTGTGCCTTTAGATTAAAAATGAGTCGGAAAATGTGACAGAAATTTCGCGTTTTTTTTTTAGCATTGAATTTGAGGACCGTCTTAAAATCATTTTTAATCACTTCAAAACAGATTGTAATATGCACAGTTGTTTTAAGCATAACTCAAAAACTATTTGGCGAAATAAGCTGTAGTTTTGGACTTGCATATTTGAAACTTCTAGAAATAGATTTCGTATAAATATATATGGGGCCTTCTCACTATCTTTTGACTTTTGGGGAAAAAATCTGACAAAATTAAACTTGCTAAAATAACATTTTAATCTGATAGACGAATGCCTTAATGATTCAAAATAAAGAAAAAAATGGTCAGCAGCGAAATTTTTTTTTTATTTAACTGAGGTTTAAGTTAAACTTGCGAGTTTAATTTTCCTTACAATTTTACCCCTATAACATTATATTTTCTTCTAAATTTTTACTTATAATGAATTTGCATAGTACCCACAGGGCATTCAAATAACAAATAATAGCAATGTAGCACTTTTAATACAGAATTTTTGTATAACATTGTCTTAAAGGGGTGTTAAAGAAGGGACAGTAAGGTAAAAAAAAGGGGATGGTATTGGAAAAAAGTGACGAAATGGGTAAAAAAAGGGACGATAAGGATGGAACGGTAAGGAAAATTACCACCTATTTTTAGGAAAATCATGTTAAGACTAAGTGATAGCCACAATTTTCATTAATTTTTAGAAACAGTTGTTAACATTGGATTAAATTTTTTTTTTTTTTTTTATTTACCTCTAAAAGTGCAGAAATAAACCTTGGGGACGGTGAAACTACCAATAAAGCCACGATGCTTGAAATTGATATTTAAATGCTGATTTAAATTCTACAGTAAATTTCCAGCCAAAGAATTTTAGACATTGTTTCTCTAACATACTTCTGCATGAGAAAAAACTTGAAAAAAATTCTGTGGCTGCATCTGAAATGATTTTCTGTATAATTTTAGAAGAGCGATGGTAAGGAATCTAAAATCCAGGGACAGAGTTAAAAAAATAATAACAACCCTAAAAATGTGTGCAGGTTCATTTTTAGCTACATATTTATATAAAACAATAGTTCCAGTTTCAGAAAAAAATTACATTGAATTATTTTTATTGAAATAATTTTATCCAGACAGCTCCAAACTTAAAAATCAGCATCAGGGATACGGGACGGTATAGGAGTTTTCCAGGTGTTTGGACCCCCAACATCGTCCAAAACTTATTTATCTTGTTAATATTGTTGTTCAATCATGCAATGGGATGTTCCACAGTATATAAAATAAAAATAAAAAAAACACAAAAAAGTGTATTAAAATAAAAATTATTATTCAGGGACATAAAAGTCAAAAGATTGTAAGAATGCCCCATATAGGTTACAATTCATGTTTTTTTTAGAAAATTAATTAAGATTTTTTTTTTTTTGATAATCTCTTTTTTTCCTCAGAAAGATAATGTATATGAATAATAAAATTTCAATTTTCACTCATGAAATACAATAAAACCTCCGGATACCTTGGGAGCACCAAATTTATCCGTTACTCGGAGATGACAGCTATTTAGGAGTAAAAATATACAAATAATATTTATATTGGAATTTGAAGAAGTTTTCGGTAAATACACGTATGAGGCATTCTCACAAAATTTTAACTTTCAGGAATAAAAATCTGGTGAAATTGAACTTAATAAAATTGCATTTTAAACTTATAGACGAACGCCTTAATGATTCAAAATAAAGAAAAAATGGTCAGCAGCGACGATTTTTTTATTTGGTTGAGGTTTAGGTTAAACTTGCGAGTTTAATTTTCCTTACCCTTTTACCTCTCTAACTTTTTATTTTCTTCTAAATTTTTACTTATAATAAATTTGCATAGTACCCACAGAACATTCAAATAAGAAATAATAACAATGTAGTATTTTTAGCACAAAATTTTGGTATAACATAGTCTTAAAGGGATGTTAAGGAAGGGACGGTAAGAAAAACAAGTTGGAAATTGCTCGTCAACGTGGCAAATGAGGTGCGTTCGTACTATAGCTAGTTTTATAATTATTTTTTGCACCCCATATTGTACTGGATGTATATTTTTTTGCACTTGATAAGTGCAAAGTCTGTAACAACATTAAAATGCACTTGCGATAATTTTTTTCCCATTCCCCGTAATGAAACGGAAAACTTTTGACTATCCCTGTAATTAAACTATACATCCGATTTCCATAAAATTTGAAAAAGGCTCGACAAAATTTTGCAACAATGATATATTTAAAATTTCAGACCATTCGGAATGCTGTAACATCATTAAAATGCACTTGCAATAATTTTTCCCATTGGCCGTAATGTAAAGAAAAAATTTGAATGTCCCTGTAATTAAAGTATACATCCGATTTTCATAAAATTTGAAATGGCTCGACAAAATTTTGCAACAATCATATATTTAAAATTTCAGACCATTCGGTTGGGTAGTTTTTGCTCTGTTGTATGCGGACGGACGGACAGACGGACAGGCGGACTGAACGACGACTATAGGTGCTACGTATTTATATAATTACGAACGCACCTAAAAAGGGGACAGTGAGGGAAAAAAAAGGGACGGTAAGAAAAATTACTACCTATTTTTAGGCAAATCATGTTAAGACTAAGTGTGATAGCCATAATGTTCATTGATTTTAGCAACAGTTATTTACATTGGATTAAATAATAATAAAAAATTAATTTACCACGAAAAGTGGAGGAATAAACCTTGGGGACGGTAAGACTACCAATAAAGCCACGATGCTTGAAATTGATATTTAAATGCTGATTTAAATCCTGCAGTAAATTTCCTGTCAAAGAATTTTAGCCATTATTTCTTTAGCATACATCTGCATGAGAAAAAAGTTGAAAAAAATCTGTGGCTACTTCTGATGTGATTTTCTGTATAATTGTCTGAGCGAAGCGAAGGCTAATACTCAGCGAAATATTACGATCCGGAAACATTACAACTACGATGGATATTAACGCCATGTCCTACTAAAAAAAAGCCTAATAAAAACCTTTCGTCAAGCATAACTCAAAAAATATTTGTCGGATTTCGTTTTTGATTGCACCAGAAGGTACCTATGAGGGCCACCTACTGAATGCACCTACTATGAAAAATAAGTTCCAAACCGTTTAAAAATTATATTAAAAAAACTGATAAAAAAGCACAATTTGTCTGCATACGTCACAGAAATTTGGTGTGCGTCACTTTCACCGGTGGATGTTTTCGTGGACAACTGGTTTGAACACAAGAAGCAAATAAAAAAAAAAATACGCACGCAGTAATATTGAATAGATCAGTTTCAACCACGTGATCACAAACCTTGCAACAACCCGTGGCTACCAACTTTGGTGGGCAAACAAATAATAATACAGTACTCCGTACCACGGTGACCGTTTTTAGCCTGTTGTATAAAATCTGGCCTGTTGTATGAGATACAACAGGCTAAATCCGGCTAAAAACTCAGGCTAAAAGATAGTTGTCAGTCTATCGACTGGAAATTAACAGATTTTTTTAGTACTCGTATAATGAAATTTAGGAACGATTGTGGATGATTAAAACAAAAGACATGAGTGTTTATTGCTCCGGGAGGTTATCTTCCTCTGAATGTCTGTCTGTCTATCATACAGCATGCAATTTTCTTGTAAAGCATGATATTATTATGCAGTAAAACCTCCATAACGGACACACCCGATTAGTGGACACCTCTATTTAGCGGGCATTTATTCGATTAACAACCCTTAAATAACTGTACATTTTTTACTCTCAGTAGCGGACACCTCCAAATAGAGGAAAATTCTGCCCTCCCGAGGTGTCCGCTATTCAGAGGTTTTACTGGTTAAACTTCCATAACGGACACACCCGATTAGCGGATACCTCTATTTAGCGGACATTTTCTCGATTGCCAACACTTAAATAACTGTACATGTTTTACTCTCAGTAGAATACACCTCCAAATAGAGAATAAATTCTGCATTCTCGAGGTGACCGCTATTCAGAGGTTTTACTGTATATATTGTTGATAGTTATTTTACAGGGCCGCACAAAAGAATAAGATTATATGAAACGAATATAAACTAAATTCGGGATTGGTAGGTCGCTGATGGTAATGTAATTTTAGGATGTTGTTACAGTCATCCGCAGCATGTTTTTAGAGTTTCGTTCATCTAACGAAACCCTACCTGTCTCACTCCTTTGTCTGTCTGTCTGTCTGTCTGTCCGTCTGCCACAGAGCTCGTTCTCAGAAACTATATATATCGGAGACTTGAAAATTTGCATACTTATAGCTGAACACCACACATCAAACGGTAAATAATAAAATTTTGGCAAAGTATAATATTTAACCCTCTGGGCTCTAACTTGTGTATTTTAAGCAATTTTTCTAATTCAGCCCCTAATTAAGTTGGAGACATGAAATTTTGCATACTTATAGCTGAACACCTCACATCAAACAACAAATAATAAAATTTTGAAAAAGGTCTAATATTTAACCCTCTGGGCTCTAACTTATGTATTTTAAGCAATTTTTCTAACTCATCCCCTAATTAAGTTGGAGACTTGAAAGTTTGCATACTTATAGCTGAACACTTGCGATAACACGATAAATCATAAAATTTTGGAAAAGTCATATTTAACCCTCCGGTCTCTAACTTCTGTATTTTAAGCAATTTTTCTAACTCAGCCCCTAATTAAGTTGGAGACATGAAATTTTGCATACTTACAGCTGAACACCTCACATCAAACGACAAATAATAAAATTTTGAAAAAGTCTAATATTTAACCCTTTGGGCTCTAACTTGCGTATTTTAAGCAATTTTTCTAACTCAGCCCCTAATTAAGTTGGATACATGAAATTTTGCATGCTTATAGCTGAACACCTCACATCAAACGACAAATAATAAAATTTTGAAAAAGGTCTAATATTTAACCCTCTGGACTCTAACTTATGTATTTTAAACAATTTTTTTAACTCAGCCCCTAATTAAGTTGGAGACATGAATTTTTGCATACTTATAGCTGAACACCTCACACCTCACATCAAACGACAAATGATAAAATTTTGAAAAAGTCTAATATTTAACCCTCTGGGCTCTAACTTGCGTATTTTAAGCAATTTTTCTAACTCAGCCCCTAATTAAGTTGGAGACATGAAATTTTGCATGCTTATAGCTGAACATCTCACATCAAACGACAAATAATAAAATTTTGAAAAAGGTCTAATATTTAACCCTCTGGACTCTAACTTATGTATTTTAAACAATTTTTCTAACTCAGCCCCTAATTAAGTTGGAGACATGAATTTTTGCATACTTATAGCTGAACACCTCACATCAAACGACAAATAATAAAATTTTGAAAAAGCCTATTATTTACCTCTCTGGGCTCTAACTTGTGTATTTTAAGCAATTTTTCTAACTCAGCCCCTAATTAAGTTGGAGACATGAAAGTTTGCATTTTTATAGCTGAACACTTGCGATAACACGATAAATCATAAAATTTTGGAAAAGTCATATTTAACCCTCCGGTCTCTAACTTCTGTATTTTAAACAATTTTTCTATCTCAGCCCCTAATTAAGTTGGAGACATGAAATTTTGCATACTTAAAGCTGAACACCGCACATCAAACGCCAAATAATAAAATTTTGAAAAAGTCTATTATTTATCCTCTAATATTTTGTCTCGCGCAATTTTTAAATTTAAACTGTTTTGCAATATTATTTTTTGTTCATTTTGCATAATAAGTGTAATGTGACGTAATTTCTTCTATTTAAGACTTCTAACACATGTTAATGAATTTATTTTACAATATCCTTTCTCTTTTAAAATTCACATGTAAATATAGTATTTATGGCGTAATTTCCAATAAGTGCCTGCTTTTTATACCTAATTATTTAATTCTAATTTGAAGGTTTTTCGTGTTTATTAAATCGTAATCGTGTCAATCGTAAAGTGTAAATAATTTTTTTTTTTTTTATTTGAAGCAAACATTATTGTTTGCACTGTTTATACAGTTGGCAACAGTTAAAATTAATACCATTTTCTAAAATATGTAAAAAATATGTATCGAAATGCTGAATATTTGAATTTAAAATAGAAATGAAACCTCAAAAAAGGAGTCAAATTAAAAAAAAAAATAATGGAATCTGCACATCGGGATCTTCTATTGAATAAAATGATCTAAAAATGAATTAATTCCCATGTATAGTTTTTGCTCCTATAAAACATTTTTAATGGAACGATTTTGTCCAACTTTAGCATTAAATATCTCTTAAAATAATTCTTCGATTTGAAAACTGTATGCATCAGCGTGTTGATCAAACATTTCTCTATAATACCACCGATTTTCATATTTTTGTATGCAATAGTTCAATTTAAATGCAACAAAACTTATAGATACCCACCTAGCATTAAATAAATTGTGTAAATATTGAATAAAGACCTGTATGAAACGGTGAGTGGCTGTCCGAAAGTACTTGTTAAAGTTTTCCTTCTCTAGGCTTTTCTCTCTCTCGCCAAGGCCACTAACAGAGGGAAGTGCCGTTTTAAATGTGATATGAATTTTTTATCTGATTCATTTTTCTAGACATTTTATCATAAGGTCATATTCTCAATTATCATTAGTAAATTTTTTATATATTAACTTATTCTGGTGAAATTTCATAATCGGGTTCATATTGGCATATGTTAGCTTGCATGATTTGCTGAATAAATATGTATGGATTTGTAAATTACTTCAAATGACACTTTGGCAGCTCAAAAGTTATGCAGACGATATATTCAGATCTTGTGTCATACTTTATGTTGCATTCATTGCCGATTTCTTTTATTTAATACATGCTAAATACAGCTCAACTTGTGCAGAATATGTTTGAAAACAAAACAATACAGCGTATGTAGTGGCCAGCATACACTCATCATTTAAATCCGATCGAGCATATCTAAAACACACTCTAAGGAAACATTGCATGCCACTGTTGATGTATTCGGTACTTTGATATTATATCAGATTTTGAGGAGAGAATTCCTTAACTGTTATCGACAACCTCATTGCATCAGTGGTAAACAGATATTGTACAGTATTAACTAAGTATTCCGGGAGAGCACACGCCATATAAAGTATAGTCCATTCTTTTTAAACATCATATATTTGTAATTTAAAGTTACTCAAATTGGTGCGAAGCGTCTCTTGACATCATTTTATACAGTTAAAATTCCGATATAAGATAATTTATAATTTCATTTTCTATTTTACTTTTAATATATTGCGTACTTTCAATTTTATATCCATGCATGGCTGTCTTGCATGGTTTTATTTCCCATTTTTTTAAACAGTGTATACGAATTTATATATAAGATTTTGTAATTCTACGATTCATTTATTTTCATCATTTCAATTTACCGCAGTATATGGACAATTAAAGATAACGTCTCATTTTCTTTGCTTCCAAATGTTATTATTAAATCTACATTCTCAGAAATATCGCTCAGACTAATCCCTCTGAGGGAAGTCCTAGTTTTAGCAAGAGGGACAGTAAGGATTCTAAAATCCAGGGACAGAGTTAAAAAATAATAACACCCGTAAAAATGTGTGCAGGTTAATTTTTTGCTACATAGTTATGTAAAATAATAGTCCCAGTTTCGGAAAAAAATTACATTGAATTACTTTTATTGAAACAATTTTATACAGATAGCTCCAAACTTAAAAAGTCCTTCCGGCCAGTGCCGGGAGGAAGAGGTAGCTTTCAAATACCTTATTTTAAAAAAGCCAACTTATATTATTCAAACACACGAAGCTCAATTTAGTGGAAACCGAATATAGGAGATTCAATACTAATTTTTATCAATACTAAATCATTATGAATGAGAATTTCACGAAATTAGTCAGCTTTATCCAAGCTGCTTTTATTTAAAGTAACTTATATTTGGCTGAGATGTTGATGTATACTATCCACATGCTTTCTCACATGGAAATAGGCGAATACGTGTGTTATCGCGTGACAAATACAAGAGCGTTTCAAAATGTTAGCCATACTAGAAATTCAAAGTGCTATAATTCAACCATTTTTTAAGATATAAACAAAAGAACAAATTTTCTGAAACAAAATCTGTTCCGGAATCTTTGTATCAAGGCCAAACACATAAAAAAATCTTTTTCATTTTCCAATTTTTTAATACCTCATTTTAAATTTTAAATTTTAAATTTAATTTTTTTAAATGGCAACCCTTTTGAAACAAGATGGCGAATAAAGCTGGCCAACGAACTCGGTCGAGACATTGGTATGTACTATGTACAGACCAAGTAACATCCAAATCGGTTCATAAATACGCTTGTTATCGCGTGACAAAAATCAGGTCGTTTTAAAATGTCAGCCACAATAGAAATTCAAAACGCTATAACTCAGCCATTTTTTTAGATATAGACGAAACAAAAACTGTTCCGGGATCTTTGTATTAAGGTCAAACACATACAAAAAAATCTTTTTCATTTTCTAATATTTTGGTATCTCATTTTAAATTTTAAATTTTTTAAATTTTTTTAAATGGCCGCCATTTTGAAACAAGATGGCGGATGAAGCTGGCCAACGAACTCGGTCGAGATATTTGTATGTACTATGTACACACCAACGTACATCCAAAGCGGCTCATAAATACGCCTGTTATCACGTGACAAATATCAGGACGTTTCAAAATGTCAGCCACGCTAGAAATTCAAAAAGCTATAACTCAGCCATTTTTTGAGATATAGACGAAACAAAAACTGCTCCCGAATCTTTGTATCAAGGTCAAATACATAAAAAAAATATTTTTTTCAATTTTCAATTTTTTGGTACCACATTTCAAATTACTTTTTTCTTAAAAATTTAAATGGCTGCCATTTTTAAACAAGATGGCGGATGAAGCTGGCCAACGAACTCGGTCGAGACATTGGTATGTACTATGTACAAACGAAGTTACATCCAAATCGGTTCATAAATACGCCTTTTATCGCGTGACAAAATTCAGGACGTTTCAAAATGTCAGCCACGCTAGAAATTCAAAATGCTATAACTCAGCCATTTTTTAAGATATAGACGAAACAAAAACTGCTCCGGAATCTTTGTATAAAGGTCAAATACATAAGAAAAAAATATTTTTCCATTTTCAATTCTTTGGTACCACATTTCAAATTTCAAATTTTTAAGAAAATTTTAAATGGCCGCCATTTTGAAACAAAATGGCGGATTAAGCTGGCCAACGAACTCGGTCGAGACATTGGTATGTACTATGTACATACCGAATTACATCCAAATCGGTTCATAAATTCGAGAGTTACAGTATGACAAATGTCAGATATATATATATATATATATATATATATATATATATGATACCAAAAACCACACACTACACAACCAATCCCAAAACTACTGAACTACAGAGAAAATTAACAAAATAACCATGGAAAAAACTTACTAACTAAATCATGAACGAAAAGAAAACAACCAATGGAGACAGATTGCAAGGCTAAAGACTTGCATGCTGGGTTTTACCGGCAACTACTCATGAAACTTCCCCCATATCTGTCAAGACCATACTGACCAAAGAAAACTTTTAACTATATATATGGATATATATATATATATATATATCAACTTTTGAACGGGGGGTGGTTTCGGGGTCTGGGGGTCATGATCGATGAAAATATACCAAAATTTTTTGAAATCGCTTTCCTCCGAACGGCTGCAATAGGTAGCTTTTTGTAATGAAAGCTACCTAAAATCAGCATCAGGGACACGGGACGGTATAGGAATTTCGTGGTATATTTGGACCCACCAACATCGTCCAAAACTTATTTATCTCATTAATATTGTTATACAGTCAGACAATGGGATGTTTTCCAACGTAAAATAATAAACCGAGAATATATGCTAAAATAAAAAATATTATTCAGGGACTTAAAAGTCAAAATTACGTGAGAATGCCTCGTATCCGCTATTCTGGAGTGTCTGTTACGGTGGTTTTAATTAATTATATAACAATAGTTTTTATTTGATAAAGATTATTTTATGTTGTCTGTAAAGTGTAAATAATAAATATAAAAGTTAAAAAAAAAAAATATATATATATATATATATATATATATATATTTATAAAACCACTTTTTTATAATCATTCAATGTTTATCTTAAAAATCACGTCTAATTTTATGTCTGCAATTCAAGATTTTTTCAAAAAAAAATTCCGATAAAATACGTGAATATGACGTAGGCACCAAACCCGAAAATTAATTATTTTGATTTACACTTGATAGAAAGTGCGAGCTCGTGGAGTCATTTTAAAAAGATTACGAAAAAGTACATTTTTGTTCAGATGAATTTTTAATGATATGACTAACAGGAAAGAAAAACAAACATTGTTTAAACTATCTTTTTAGGATTTCTAAATAGATTAATAAACGTATCATCATAATTTAATTAATATGAAACTATTTATTGATAAAAGCGTATTTTTTTTTTAATTATTACACGATAATTCTTTATTTATTTTTATATTCTCTTTTTTAGAGTTTAAAATTGAATAGTTGTAATTTTACAGCCTTTTGGCCTATTTTGGCAAGCCGATTATGGAGCCAATAATGAAATCTATTTTTGTAACTGCTATACAATTGTATCCCTCAAGAATAGTTGAATAACTCAGATGATAAAGGTGGTAAGTGACACAATCATCCTTTTGAGAAAATGAGCTGTTCCATTTCCAAAATTCCAAATATCTATTTGCATCTATTGTCTAATGCCTCCTTTATCAATTAAAACCTATGTGAGTATTATGTTTTTTCAAATAGTAGGTAATTCAACAGATAGTAAAGGACCATGGATTATCTTAATCCGTGTGATTAAATCTTTTTTTAGGGTTCCATACTTAAAAAATAAAAACGGAAGAATACTCCTGTGTCTGTCTGTCCATCTGTCACAGACATTTTACTCATAAACGTGAAACATTCAAATTTGCTGAAGTAATAAGGCTACTGCCCCACATATTTATAGATTATTAACCATTCACAAATATACTTAGGAAAATTGTAGAGGGGCTAATTAAGTTACTTGAAAAAAAAAAAAAAAACTTTTCTTTGTATATCGTGCGAAAGCTTTCGTAACGCCGAACTTAAAAATACATTTTTGTTAATATTAGGTATTATATTTTCAGAGATATCGTTGAAAATGTAATGCAAAAATATGCCCCCCCCCCCCCCAACCTTCTATTTTCGAATCTACTGAAACTAAAATTATGAAAAAGTTAGGGGTAGTAGAAGTTAATTTAAACCTTGCAGGAAAACTATAGCGATGACAGGTCGCATAGTTTTCGAGAAAATGGCATTTTTCTGTTACACGCAAATTTCGATTTGCGGGCGCTCAGCAAAGGAGTTGGGGATCGCTAGAGGTACCAAACGTAGCAGAAGTGTAAAAGGATTATTCATAATGATTATCAAAAAAAATTATTGGTAATTAGCCGAGATATTAACTCTTAACGTCACGGGCGGTTTGGACAAACATAAAGACACGTGCGGCGTACTATGTGCGCCATCGGTTTTTAAAGTCTAGATAAATACATTTAATGATATAATTGCGTAATGCAATGTCCAGTTATTAATTAATATATTTATTGTACGGAACACCTCTGTACGCGAGTAATACTCGTACTTGACCTGTTATTTTTTTTTCTTTTTGGTCACATACCAGCTTTATTATTTGAGCTTTTCATTTGATATTTTATCAGCTGTGGCGAGCAAGAGGAAAAATGCCTTAAAATTAACGTATTAATTAACAGTTAAGGTTCTAAAAATCTGAAAATGTTGTAACGTCAATAGAAACACACTTGTAAACGTATATATATTTTTAATTGTATCATATGAGAAAGTTGGAGAAAAATAATCATAAAATCAATAAAAAGAAGGAAAGGACATAACTCTTAAGAGAAATTTATTAACTTACCTTATTAGTACCGTCAGGTGGCTCATCCCATCGTGGTATCCGTAGCTGGAGCAGTTGTGAACCGATCCCAAGGTGGGTGGGGTTAGGTGGTGCCCTCGTCGACCAGGGACCGATCGCTGAGGGAGGCCAGTATGGCTCTGGTTGCCCGATGTCGTACCCTGGGAGAGGGTCGGCCGGCAGGTCCGCTATTGAATGCTATCCGCACAGGGAGCTGGGCCGGAGGCTCGCCGACTAACGCAGTGGCGCTTCGAATCTCGGACGAACTCTCGGTCCGACCTAGGTCCTGCGCGTCTAGACGTAATGGGAGGTTGCCGCGCCCAGTGGTAAAGACCTAGCGGTTTCTAAAACTAACTTTCGAACGCACTAACAGATAGCGGTCTGTCACTGCACGAAGTCAGGAGCACTCGTGCTTGGGCATTACCGTCTCAATACTCAGTATTGAAACGGTAAGGGATTAGGTACCCTCGATGGCCGTGAGGTAAGGTAGCGGGAGCCGGGCTTTTGTCGGCCTCCCGCGGCTTCCCCACTTTCGGGTGGGGTCGAGTTGTGGGGGCCAGGCAGGACTCCGGAGTCTCCGACCCCCTAGCTAGGCGGAGTTTATCCCGTCTAGGAGGAACGTACCCTGCCCTCATGGGGTCACTAACGGCACCTAGTCTGGTCTCTCATGGTTCCGGGCGTTGAGCCGCGAGGAGTTCCGCCTGTTGAGTGGAGAGACTGGGCGAAAAATCCTGAGCGGGGCGCTGTCCGCCAGGAGGGGTTTTCCCCGTCCCTCTGGGATTTTAGTTAGGGGCACCTTCTTTTTCCATCGGTTGGCTCGCAAAAATGTCTTTGCCGGAAAAGGGTATTTGATCTTGAGAGTCCTCCGTAAAGTACTCCGGCTGGGGAAATCTCGGCGTAGGTTCGTGGGCCTGACTCCTTTGTAGGTGTTCAGTTCCTGCCATCTGTCCGGGCGTATTGGGTCGGGAACCAAGAGAAGGGACCATTCGGCTCTTCTAGCTGGGTGGTGAGGATTGTAGTATTCGACCAATTCATCTCTCTTTTGGGCATATCCGGCGTGATGTGAGAGGGGCAGTGCGCTGGTTTGACTGGAGTTCTTGTGAAGGGTGGCCTTGGTGGATTGTTCCTGGCGGCGACCGTCGGGACGCGTCGCGAGGTTCGGCCTCCGGGTCGTTTCCGAGCAGGGGCGCAAGGGCTTGTAACAGCCCAGGACCGGGAGATGGAACCCCCGTCTTACCTTATTAATACTGAGTTATTAATTTATAAGTAAGAGAAATGTAAGTTATAGAGATTAGTTTTAAGAGTTTTTATTTACTATGAGTTACTAGATTAAAGTGTAAGGTTAATTCAAA
The DNA here is from genome assembly GCA_963932465.1 of Maratus speciosus. NCBI lineage: Eukaryota > Metazoa > Arthropoda > Arachnida > Araneae > Salticidae > Maratus > Maratus speciosus. The sequence continues at coordinate 324,339,239 of OZ010798.1, read as the reverse complement.
TAACTTCAAAATTCCTTGGACAAAACTTTTGACAGCAATAGTTAGTCAATACAATAATACACCCTATTCCATAACCAAATTCTCTCCTGCTTATTTACTTTTTGGCCAATTACCTTATGATTCCCCATTAAAACAAGATTGTTACCCTCCAGTTCAAGAAGCTCTTACAATTGCTAAAGCGCGTACTAATGAATTTCAATTGAAAAGTAAAAAATATTATGATCGCAATTATGTAGAACCAAAATTTGAGATAGGAAATCTTGTAATTTATGAGCAGTTCCAGTACCCAAACACTACAAAGCTCTCACAAGTTTTTAGTAGGCCATACCACATTCTTGATAAATTATCTGATGGTAATTTTGAGATTGATAGGCAAATTCAAAATACACTGGCCTCCAAAAGTTAAGGTACATGGACTGTAAGCTTTCGATTGTACACGGCTTGTCGAATATCTACCAAAATTATAGGCGAATTGTTCTTGAACTTCTGGGATGTAAAGAACATGTTTGATATCATATTTATCGGTGAAGATTTAGTTGGGAGAACAATTAGGAGACTAAAAATAAATTTAATAATAAAATAATATTTGCGATCATCTAACAGAAAATTCTGAAAATGGTTTGGCACTGTGTTAAATGACTATTTGGGTCCTGTTCAACATGTGATTGCATTTGTGTAAGCATAGCACTCATATTCGTGAAGATGTTATTGTGTCTGTGAAAAATTCAAAAAATTTTTTTTATAGCATACAGAGTTTTAACCAAATTTAACAGCACTTTCCGAAAACTTGACAAAGAATAATAGCAACAGTATACTGCAATTAAAACATGAATATATTGAATATTTGATGAGATATGGACATTTTTATGAAATAATTTTCAACTGCGCATGCGTGGAAGATTTCAAAATTTTTATTTCATAATTTGGTAGTCAGCTATTCTGGGCAACTTCTATAAAAAGTCCAGTCAAATATTGTGAAAACTCAGAACGATACAGTGACCTGATTAAAAAGTTGTGGAAAATCCCTTATAATAAAGCTATTTTTAGAAAGCAATTCACTATATCGTCCCTATCTTTGTGAATTTTCGCAATATTTGACTGGACTTTTTATATAAGTTGCCCTAAATAGCTGACTACCAAATTATAAAATAAAAATTTTAGAATCTTCCACGCATGCGAAGTTAAAAATTATTTCATAAAAATGCCCATATCTCATCAAATATTCAATATATTCATGTTTTAATTGCAGTATACTGTTTCTACTGTTTTTTGTCAGGTTTACGGAAAGTTGTGTTAAATTTGGTTGAAAACTCTGTACGCTATAAACAAAAAACTTTTGAATATTTCACAGACACAATAACATCTTTACGAATATGAGTGCTAATCTTACAAAAATGCATACAAACGTTGAACAGGACCCAAATAGTCATTTAACACAGTGTCAAACTATTTTCAGAATTTTCTGTTACATAGGTAATCGCAAATATTATTTTATTATTAAATTTATTATTAGTCTCCTAATTGTCCTCCCGACTAAATCTTCACAGATAAATATGAAATCAAACATGTTCTTTACATCCCAGAAGTTCAAGAACAATTCGCGAATAATTTTGGTAGATATTCGACAAACCGTGTGCAATTGAAAGAATCCAGTCCCTGTACCTTAACTTTTGGAGGTCAGTGTAAAAATACGGAGATTGTCAATGTATCTAAATTAAGACCATATTATCCACCAGATGAATTAAAATTATCCCATGAGAAATCACATACAAACTAATGTTAAATCTCTAACTTAGTATTAACTTTATAAAAGTCGTTAAACTAACTAAATTAAATAAATAAATTTATAATTAACTAATCAGTTCTTTTCTATATCATATGAGAAAGTTGGTGAAAAATCGATTGCAAAATTCCATCTTCACATAAAAAACAAAAGTTGAGTTAAATAAAACAGCGTAAAAAGGGGAATGTTTATGTCGTAGCTCGATTCAATGTAATCCATTTTTAATCTATTGGGAACATATATATATATATATATACCGGGTGTCCCAAAAAGGACTGACTGATTTTAAAATTCAATAACTTCCAGACGGTGACAGATATTTAAAAAATTCTTGCAGGAGGGTTATGCATAAAGTCAAAAGTTTTTTTACAGTGATTTTCGATTTTAGTTCGAATTACAAACAATAGATGGCGCTGCGATCAATAGAGGTTAAATTCAGGCTCGAATTTTGGTACTTCGTGGCCCGGATAATACATTTCCATCTCCTTTTTCTGCATGGAACAACAGAAAGGACCAAACATCGAGCCTGTATTTAGTGACTATTGCTTACAGCGCAATCTGTTGTTTGTAATTCGAACTAAAATCGAAAATCACTGTAATAAAACTTTTGACTTTATGCATAACCCTCCTGCAAGAATTTATTTAATATCTGTCACCGTTTGGAAGTTATTGAATTTTAAAATCAGTCAGTCCTTTTTGGGACACCCGGTATATAAAATATATTTAATTTCTCCTTGAAAGAAGATATCTAAGTGCCCAGCCCTCTCCCTTTTTAACATTTTCCAAGATAGTTGAAAAGGGTTTATGAATTCGGTTTGTCTGTCCGTCTGCCCGCTTGTGCGTTCACGCTCTAACTCACATAAATAGACTCGGATTTTCATGCACTTGATATACTTTAATGATGTTTACAATGGCATGTTCGAGATTGAATACGTAACGTGTAGCATAAATAGTCCATTTACAGGGCAACTCAAAACAATTCCAATAAATTATGGTCAATAGGGAAAAATCGTTTGCAGTGTATTTTACTGGCATTACGCTTTTTCAAATGTATTGAAATTGATATAAATCACTGGATTTCACTACAAGATGATTACTATAGAATAGGGCATTCATAGTATTTATCGTTCATTTATAGAGACACACAAAAGAAATCGGTTACAGTACTGTCTTTGAGCCATAATTGCTGGAAGTGTGTTTTAAGGGGACGGTGGAGCTTAAAATCCTTAAAAATAATTTATTTTATTTTATTTTATTTTATTTTTTTTTTTGTAAATTTCAACTTAAATATTATTCAAGGGTACATTATATAGATTATGGCATGCATTTATCACAAAAAATTTAAAAAAAAATTATTTTTGAGAAAAAAATGGAATTTTACGCGTCGTCTTAGAAATCTTCGAAATGCCCCATGCGTCTTCCATATCAATGAAAATCCCCAATATTTTTTATAAAAGTTTAGTTTATATATATAAATAAAATAGAGCATCGAATTTTATATATTTGAATTTAAAGGTAAAAAAAAATTCAAAATTTCAAAAATTTTTCGAAAAAATTTCAAAAATATTTCGAAAAAATTTCAAAATTTTTCAAAAAAAATTTTTTTAACCTTTAAATTCAAATACATAAAATTCGATGCTCTATTTTATTTCTATATATAAATCAAACTTTTATAAAAAATATTGGGGATTTTCATTGATATGGAACGCGCAGGGGTCACTTCAAAGATTTCTAAGACGACGCGTAAAATTCCATTTTTTTGTCAAAAACAAAATTTTTTAAAATCTTTTTTTGTGATAAATGCATGCCATAATGCATATAATGTACCCTTGAATAATATTTAAGATGAAATTTACAAAAAATAAAAAAAAAAAATTGAAAAAATTTGAAATTTTGAAAATTTTTCGAAAAAATTTCAAATTTTTTCAACTTTTTTTTTAACCTTTAAATTAAAATATGTAAAATTCGATGCTCTATTTTATTTCTATATATAAACCAAACTTTTATAAAAAATATTGGGGATTTTCATTGATATGGAAGACGCATTGGGCATTTTGAAGATTTCTAACACAACGCGTAAAATTCCATTTTTTTCTCAAAAATAAATTTTTTTTTAATTTTTTTGGGATAAATGCATGTTATAATGTATATAATGTACCCTTGTATAATATTTAATTTGAAATTTACAAAAATAAAAAAAAAATATTTTTAAGGATTTTAAACTCCACCATCCCCTTAAATTTCGATATGCGCTTTTAAATTAAATTAATATTTTGCATGTACTCATTGTGTATAAACGCTATACCTGATACTGTACAAAAGAGTTCAAGTACCATTCTCCTTATTAGCGGAAATTGCTACAGGAGAATTTTCAACTATGGTATTTATTTCGTAACTGAACTAAATTTTTGCACGCATGTAGTTTATAAATACAAATCTATATATCATATACAGGGCTGCTCAAAGAATTTTAATCATTTTCCGACTGTAGATGGGAATTACCGAAATGGGGTTTTTAAATGTTTTAATACGGTTCCAAATGCACATAATAAAAGTTAAATTTACATTTATGAAATGTTACGTAACAGTGGATTTTGTTATTCGTTTTCTGCATTTTCCATCAAATTTAAAGTTTTATTTGAAGAAATTCTTTTTGTTCTCTATATGGCATAAAAAGTGAGTATTTTAGAAATATGTACTCGTATTTTAAATAAAATATTGAAATTTTAAATGTTTTCAAAAGCTGAAGAATTTTATGTGTTATTAAGATGATTTATACAAAAAGAAAACTGTTAAGAATAAAAGTGTTCAAAATATTAATTAAAATACATATATATACTTTCGAAATATATTTTCAAAAATATTTTTTTTTCTCTGGAAAAATTTCCAATAGGTATGATAAAAATTAAAATTTTCGTTCATGAAATATTATATAAGAACAGTTTTTATTTGATAAAAAATATTTTTTGTTTTTTGTAAAGTATAAAGAAATTGAGCATTTATGTCACAGCTCGTTTACATACAAAACCTTTTTAATCTATAAGTAAACTGCATTTAAATATATACATATTTAATTTCGCTTTAAAAGGAGATATCCAATGCCCAAACCTCCCCCCGTCTTTGTCTCAAGAAGCTCGTAACAATCAAAACATGTAATAAAAGTTAAATTTCTATTAAAGAAATGTTACGTAACAATGGATTTTGTTATTCGTTTTCTTTATTTTACGTGAAATTTAAAGTTTTATTTGAAGAAATTCTTTTCGTTCTCTATAACGCTTAAAAAGTGAGTATTAATGACATGGATCAGAGTAATGTGAAACGCTTTTATTCTATTAGAAAAATGTATTTTACATAAAATATTTAATTTTTATTTCGAAGAGAAAATATCAATGAATACCTTCTATTTCTTTTTTTCAAAAAGACTGATAAATTATTCATATGATGTAAAGATTCATCACAAAAAACTTTTAAAATGACTGTAGGATAGCTTCCAACAGAAAATTTAAAGTTTTGTTTAAAAAAGCTTTTTTGTGTGTAATCAGTAAAGTATTGAAAATGAAATATTTATTTTAATGTATTTATGTAATTTAACATTTTAGAAATACGTATTTTAAATATAATATTGAATATTTAAATACAGTAAAACCTCCGTAAAGCGACCACGTTCCGTTCCAATAAAAATTGGTCGCTCCGAGAGGTGGTCACTTAATGGAGGTCATGTTTAAATCTAGATTTTAATTGTTGAAAAAGGTAATAATTAAAGTTACTAAAATTTATTTTTCACATTAGGAAAAAATATGAAAAGTTAAGTATAAAAACAAAAGTTAATTACATAATTTAATTGCTGCAGAGGTTAAAAAACGAATACATTGACGTTTGCGTTGATTTTACGGCTTTATCTTTTATAACTTTTATTTCCAAGTCCTTTCGAAGTTCAGTAAATAATTGAAATTCTTTTTGAACAGAAGCAAATAATGACGATTTTATTAATTTACCCTTTTCTTTGAGACCTGACACAATAGGGTTGGGGAGTTTATTGACCGTCATTCTTAATTTGTCATCAGAGTTAAATTCATTGCCTAAAAAAGCATAGGAGTTTAAACACTTAAAAGTTACTGGAATAAAAAAAAAAAATTCTAAATTTAGTGTAAAAGTTTGGTGAATAATTCGCTCTCCGGAATTATTTTTCTAATAAAACCTTCTTCAAGCGACCAGGAAAAAACGGAATTCGTTTCATTTTCTTCAAAGAAATTGGTCGTTCATGGATGGAGTTCAACTGGGATGGTCTCTAAAGGGAGGTAAACTTAGTACTGAGCCTATGGGAATAAATTTCGTTCCATGAAAAAATGGTTGTTCAGGGAGGTTTCACTGTATTTAAAAAAAAAAAAAACATTTTACGTGTTATTAAGGCGATTTGTACAAAAAAAATGTATAGTTACCTAGCAAAGAGGAAATTGCTGGCCAGCAGTAAGATAGGTGCTGGCAATGATGGAGAAGTGCTGGCTGATGGCCTACCACTGCATGACCACTGCTGGACAGCTTCAGTCAACTTTGCTGTTGGAAATCATCAGATAAAATTCTGGTGGGCATCCATTTTATCTCATGCGCTGGCCCACCACTACATGGAAGTGCACGAACTTTTGCAGTATTATTGCTGGCAACCCTTACGCTAGGTGGCGCTGCGAATATCGAAGACATTGAGTATTTGAACACAAATCTGAAATGAATATCTTAACACAATTTAAGCTGTGAAGCTAATTTTTTTTGAAACTGTAAAGAATATAGCACCACTGCCACCAACAAAATAAATAAGTAAATGAATAAATAAATAAATTCTTTATTTCAACGCATTTTTTTTCCTCCTTAAATCTGGTTTTACTAGGTTACAAAGGATTTCGGTTTTCATAATTTACGCAGTTCAGAATCAATAATAAAAAAAAGCGTATAAAATACATAGAATTTCTATACAATAGAATAATTTCTATACCAGTTTAATTATTGGGAACGTAAATCACAAAAGGAACAAACTTGAAATAGTGTAATGAGAGCTTCAAAACTACGAGCAATCGTAGCGTATGCTGAAAGTGCTTGTTCATGTCCGATCACAAAAACCAAGCAGCATCGAGCGCGGTCAGTAGTTGGGAGGGTGACCACATGCAGTTCAAATATTTCTATTATAGACACTTCTACAGATGTTTCTATAGCTCTTGGTGAAACTAGCTTATAGAAAAAAGAGCCATAATACTTCGTTTTTTTATAGAATTCTATAAGAAATTTTTGTAAGGGAAAGTGCTGGGCCAGTAAAGGAATAGCAGTGGGATAGGTGCTAGCACTGCAGAAAAAGTGCCGTATTGAAGTAATGTGATGGCTTACCAATACTGGCCTGCTGTTGGCCATCACTGATGGGCCAGCTGCATTCGGTTCGGACACTTTTCGACAGGTTTAAGTAATGGCACCCTTGCACTTTACCGCTGATAGCACTGCTGGCTGCCATCTTTTTTCCAGCTGATGGCCCACTGTTTCTTTCTTTGCTGGGTAAGAACAAAAGTATTATCAAAATAATTAAAAATATATATATGTTCTAAATATATTTTCGAAAATCAATTATTTTCACAGGAATAATGATCAATAGGTATAAGAAAAGTTAAATTTCCGTTCATGAAATATTCTATAACAATAGTTTTTATTTGATAAAAAATATTTTATATTTTCTGTAAAGTATAAAAAAATTGAGCATTTATGTCATAGCTGGTTTACATATAAAACTTTTTTTATCTATAATTAAAATGTATTTAAAAATAATAATACTAATTTCGCTTTGAAAGAAGATATCCAAGTGCCCAGCCCTGTCTCCCTTTTTTCATCCAAAGAAGCTTGTAACAATCAATACATGTAATAAAAGTTAAATTTCTATTCATGAAATGTTACATAACAATGAGTTTTGTCATTCGTTTTCTGTACTTTATATCGAATTGAAAGTTTTATTTAAAGAATTTTTTTTTGTTGTCTATCAGGCATAAAAAGTATTTGTGTCATGGATTAGTGTAATGTGAAACAATTTATTCTTTTACAAAAATGTACTATTTTACATAAAATATATAATTTCCATTTTGAAGAGAAAAAAACTCAACAAATAGCTTCTCTTTCCTTTTTTTTTTTTTTTTAAAGATGGATAAATCATCTACATAATGGGAAAATTCATTTCGTGAAAATTTTTAAAAGGATTGTGGAAAGTTCCCAACAGAAAATTTAAAACTTTATTTGAAAAGAAAAATTTTGTGAGTGTTATAAGTAAAGCAGTATTTATGTAATTTAATATTTTAGAAATATGCTTTTTGAATACAAAATTGAATATTTAGATATTTTACAAAAGCTGAAACATTTTACGTGCTATTAAGACGATTTATACAAAAAGAAAATAGTTAAGAACAAAAGTATTAAAAAAATCAATAAAAAAAATATATACGTTCCAAATATATTTTCAAAAATCTCTTATTTTCGCTGGAAGAATGATCAATACGCATAAAAAAGGGCTAAATTTCCGTTCATAAAATATTATATAAGAATAGTTTTTATTTGATAAAGAATATTTTTGTTTTTTGTAAAGTATAAAGAAATTGAGCATTTATGAAATTTTACGTAACAATGAGTTTTATTATTAATTTTCTGTATTTTATATCAAATTTAAAGTTTTATTTCAAGAAATCTTTTTTGTTCTCTATAACGCATAAAAAGTGAGTATTAATGTCACGGACCAATGTAATGTGAATCTTTTTAATCTATGAGAAAAATGTATTTTACTTAAAATATTTCATTTTAATTTTGAAGAGAAGAAAATCTCGTATATCTTCTCTTTCCTTTTTCTAAAAGTCTGGTAAATTTTCCATATAACGTGAAGATTCAATTCGCGAATACTTTTAAAAGAATTATAGGATAAAAATTTAAAGTTTTATTTGATGAAATTCTTTTTGTTATGTATAGCGCATAAAAAGTGAGTATTAATGACACGGACCAATGTAATGTGAAACTTTTTAATCTATGACAAAAATGTATTTTACTTAAAATATTTAATTTTCATTTTGAAGCGAAGAAAATCTCGTATATCTTCTCTTTCCTTTTTATAAAAGTCGGCTAAGTTCTCCATATAATGGGAAAATTAAATTCGTGATAGCTTTTAAAATAATTGTAGGATAGTTTCCAACGAAAAATTTAAAATTTTATTTGAAAAAAGTTTTATTTTTGCGTGTGTGTGTTCTCAGTAAACTGGTATTTGTATAATTTAACGTTTTAGAAATATGAATAAAAATGAAATTCAATATTTAAGTATGTTACAAAAGATGAAACATTTTACGTGTTACTAAGGTGATACAAAAAGAAAATAGTTAAGAACAAAAGTATAAAAAAATTAATTAAAAAAATATATACCTTAGAAATATATTTTTTCGAAAATACCCTTTTTACTTTCTTCTATCTTTACAAGAAGAAAGTATTGGATTCATGAAAATTTTCGAATTCCGGTTTTCGACGGATTTACACGTTTTAGGGGTCAGAGATTCCAAAAAACATGTTTTTACAAAATGTCTGTCTGTGACTCTGTGAGTCTGTCTGTCTGTCTGTCTGTCTGTGACACAAATTTTGTGGGCGCTCTATCTCAAGAACTAATGCACGGAATTTAATAAAAATTGATATTCAGTTAGTCCCTAATACAAATTGATGCTGATTAGTTTTTGGTGTAAATCGCTCAATAGGTGGCGCTGCTATGTTGCATTTTTCACGATTTTTGCAATAGCTCTATCTCAAGAACTAATGCACGGATTTCGATCAAACTTCAGATTTAGTTAGTCCTTGATATGAATTGATGATCATTACGTTTTGGTGTAAATCGCCCAACAGGTGGCGCTGTTATGATGAATTTTGCAGGATTTACACGATTTCCCCAATAGCTCTATCTTAAGAACTAACGCACGGATTTTCATCAAACTTCAGATTCAGTTAGTCCTTGATATGACTTGCTACTGATTATGTGTTGGTGTAAATCGCCCAACAGGTGGCGCTTCTCTGCTGCCTTTTTCACGATTGCCCCAATAGCTCTATCAATAGAACTAATGGACGAATTTTCATCTAACTTCAGATTTAGTTGTATGTTGACACAAGTTGTTGTTAATTAGGTTTTGGTGTTAATCACCCAATAGGTGGCGCTGCTATGCAGGAATTTTCACGATTTTCGTTATTGCTCTATCTCAAAAACTAATGTACGGATTTTCTCCAAACTTCAGATTCAGTCAGACGTTGACATAAATTGTTGCTGATTAGGATTTGGTATAAATCACCCAATAGGTGGCGCTGCTAGGCAGCATTTTTCTGAATTTAGACGATTTCAGCGATAGTCATATCTCAAGAACTAACGCACGGAATTTCATATCGTTAGAATCCTCATGAGATGCATAGATTGCCATTTAATTTTGGCAGTGTGATAGCGGATTTTGAAGTATTAACATGTATGAGATAGAAGAAAGTTTTGGGATTGGTACATCCGACTAGTTTAATAAAGACTTGGACTTACGCTGTCAAATTTAATGATTAAAAACACTTACGATACTCTTCAGCGTAAATTATATATAAAAACTATATTAAATACACATTAAAAATACACCCAGCGTTGGGTGTATTTTTAGTGTCTATTTAATATTGTTTTTACCCGACTGAAAAGAAGGGTTATGTGTTTCACGCGTATCTGTGTATGTGGATTTCTTTACACCCTCGAGACATCCCAACGGCTGGATGGATTTTTATGAATGAAGTCTCTATCGATTCGTCTTAATCTTCCAATGGTTATAGGCTAGGTTTTGTTTTTATAAATTGAAAATGGCGGCTGTTAAAATAAAAAATGGCGGTAGATATGAAAAAAAAATTTACGCACCCTATTGACGGGCATATCATTGGATAGGTCTTTCAAAATGAAGACGATGTTTTATTGACCATTTTGTAGTCAGAAGCTCCGTTTAAATATTACACAACCTGGAAGTTGTGTACTTTGGATCGCTACCTTTACTGTAACTCTAACCTTCATAATTTACATCTATAGGCCTCATCAAAAGAGTATTTGTAGATAGGAACTAACAATTAAACGCAACTTAAAAGTAATCAATACAAGTAAATTAAAAAAAAGGTAACTAATATAAAAAATAGTTTCATATTGATGAGAAATAATTAATTAGTTCGCTTTTTACGCAGTCGGGTTTTTTGATTTTTTAAATTTTATATATTACTATATATGTTGTACGCTGATGAGTATCGTAAGTGTTTTTAATCAATACCTTTTTTTTTTTTCCCCTCAGGAAGAATGATCAATAGTTCCGTTAGTACTATTGGAAACTAGTTCCGGAAATGGTTCCGGAAACTAGTCCAATAGTTTCCGTTCATGAACTATTATACAGGGTGTTCATGAAAGAATGTACCACTTTCAATGGTATATTATAACAGTTCAATTTAGACTATTTACAAAAACTTATACATCAAATTGAAGGTAAACTAATCTAGTTTTTCTTGCAATTGTTCAATAGGTGTACCTTTAGTTATACGGCATACATCCAAACAGAAGCGCCAATATTTCAAATATATTGGGTGGGCTCAAAAATTTTTGAGTAAAGTAACTAAAACTGGCCGATGTAGGAATTTCTTAAATCGATTTATCATTCATCTAACATCGGGATTCAGTGCTAAATTGGGATTTAACTGATTTTACCTTTTAGAATATGGAAGACTGTTTTTTACTTTCTTCTATCTTTACAAGAAGAAAGTATTGGATTCATGAAAATTTTCGAATTCCGATTTTCGACGGATTTACACGTTTTAGGGGTCAGAGAACCCGAAAAACACGTTTTTACAAAATGTCTGTCTGTGAGTCTGTCTATCTGTCTGTCTGTGTATCTGTGTGTGACACAAACTTTGTGGGCGCTCTATCTCGAGAACTAATGCACGGAATTTAATAAAAATTTATATCCAGTTAGTCCCTGATACAAATTGATGCGGATTACTTTTTGGTGCAAATCGCTCAACAGGTGGCGCTGCTATGCTGCATTTTTTACGATTTCCGCAATGGCTCTATCTCAGGAACTAATGCACGAATTTTCATGAAACTTCAGATTAAGTTAGTCCTTGATATGACTTGAAGTTGATTACGTGTTGGTGTAAATCGCTCAACAGGTGGCGCTGCTGTGCTGCATTATTTTACGATTTCCGCAATAGCTCTATCTCAAGAACTAATGCACGGATTTTCATGAAACTTCAGATTCCGTTAGTCCTTGATATGACTTGATGCTGATTACGTGTTGGTGCAAATCGCTCAACAGGTGGCGCTACTATACTGCATTTTTTACGATTTCTGCAATGGTTCTATCTCAAGACCTAATGCGCGGATTTTCATGAAACTTCAGATTCAGTTAGTCATGTATATAACTTGATGCTGATTACGTGTTGGTGTAAATCGTTCAACAGGTGGCGGTGCTGTGCTGCATTTTGCCCGATTTCCGATATAGCTCTATCTCCAAAAACTAATGCACGAATTTTCATCTAACTTCAGATTTAGTTAGATGCTGACACAAGTTGTTGCTAATTAGGTTTTTGTGTTAATCGTCCAATAGGTGGCGTTTCTATGCTGGAATTTTCATGATTTTTGCAATAACTCTATCTCAAAAACTAATGCACGGATTTTCCCCAAACTGCAGATTCAGTTAGACTTTGAAATAAGTGGTTGCTTGGTGGTTTTTATGTAACATAGGTTTTGGTGTAAAGCATCCAATATGTGGCGCTTCTAGGCTTAATTTTGCTGGATTTACACGATTTCAGAGATAGCCATATCTCAAGAACTAATGCACGGAATTTCATATCTTTAGAATCTTCATGATAGGCATAGATTGCCGTTTAATCTTGGCAGTGTGATAGCGCATTTTCAAGTATTAACATGTATGAGATAGAAGAAAGTTTTGGGATTGGTACATCCGACTAGTTAATTTTAGTAACAAAATACGGTATTTATGCAACCCCCTCCCCCCACCCCGCCATCTCCTGTATACTTAGCTTCAAATATTTTTGAAAAGAGGTACAGTCATGGAAAAAAGATAGTAAACACTCCCTACTAACTCCTCAACAAATTATCGTAGACGAAAGTTACTGGCACCGAACGATTGTAAATAAAGTCTACTTTTAAATGATGTATATAAAATTTGCTTCGGGGGCCATCTACATATTAAAACGTATCCAAACTTCATTTTTTTCAATGGCAATACCCAATTTTAACAAGATATTTCAAATCTTCGGTTCAAACTATGCCTAGACTCTAAATTTCAAGTCATTTGAATGATAAGTTTTGAATTATAAACATTCAAAATTTAGTGCTTCTAATGTTAAATTACATTTTCATATTTTTATTTGTATCTCCTGAAATTATGCTCCTAATGTGCTATTTTTTTTTGTAGCAATAATACTAATATACCCAAACATAAATACGCTGAATTTACAATTTTTATAATTTTATGATATGAATTATGAAATTAATATTAGAAAAAATTATGAATTGCAACCTACAATTTTTTTGACGGATTTAGCTTTATTATGTCCTGCTTTATGGAAATCCAAAATTTCACATTTTTCTACCAAGTAGTTTTCAAGTTATGCTTAAAAAACGGCAAAATGATTATTTAAGGGGCCGTCTATGATTAGATATTTTGATTTTTATGCTATCCTGTAATCTAGCAGGCTTCATTGACTACATGAGTTGCGCTGAAGGTGCCTTGATCAAGAAGAGGGCTCTCTCAGCTAACAATCGAGTACTGAACTTCAATTTGGATACAGTCCTTAAAATACGCTCGTTTTAAAATAATTAATTTCTCGAAAACTTATCGTACGAATTGCAAAAAAATTTGTTTTTAGGCTAATTGAAGGATGTAGAGTTCATTTACGCTGTCAGAATTGCATACTGCTATGGAAAAAAACAAAGTTATGGTTCGTTTTAATATGAAGATGACCCCCTAAGCAAATTTTATATACATCATTTAAAAGTAAACGTTATTTCCAATCGTTCGGTACCAGTAACTTTCTTCTGCAATAATTTGTTGAGGAGTTAGTAGGGGGTGTTTACTTTTTTTTTTCCACGACTGTACATATTTTACACATAAAAAAAGTTTGAATGCCCCAAAACACACGTTTCTTTTTCATTTTAAAAATTAGTGAACTATATTAATAAATTTTATAAACTCATACTTTATGAAATAATATAAAAGAAAAGGATTTCTTTCTTTCTTTTAGCACTTTCCAACAAAGTTGAAGGTGTTTATGCATTCGGTTTGTCTGTCCATCTGTCCACGTTCTATAAATAACACATATATATATTTTTTTTCGCTTAGTGTGTATGTGTGTGGAAAGCGACAGGGGAGGGGGGGGGGGAGTGAATGACTAAAGGTGATAATTCGAAATTAAATTATGTTTTTTCTAAGCATTTTTTAAAATTATTATAATTCAATTATAATTGCCGAAACTTCAGTGAAGGCTTACTGTGGAGACACGAAAAGTTTTAGTTTCCGTTAGTCTGTCTGTTTGTTCCGCGATAACTGCCGTAAAAAGCATCCGATTATCTTAAAATTAAGGATGCATGTTGGTGAAATCCCCGGATTTAGCTGTATAGTTTTTGGTTAAATTTGGTTCATTCGTTCGGAATATATAGAACATTTTATTTTGAGACTTATTGCTTTCCTATAGCAATTCAGACGATTTTTCCATTTTTATTTGTTGAAAAGAAATGGCTCATATGATTGAAAGATTTAAATGCTAAATTAAGGATGATGAAATTTCTTAATTAGAACCATACATTATTCATATTAGTTTGAAATTTTGTGTATACATTTGTCAAAGTTTTTAAATTCGGTGTATAACTTTTATGGAGGGATTTTATATATGTGTTTCAATAATATAAAATATTTTTTTAATATAAATTTTCTTTTTAAGCACATATTTAATTGTTTTTATTATCTTTTAACTGTTACCTAGCAACGAATTACACCTAAAAATATCGTAAATGTGAAAGTATGTGTAATTGTTTGAAGTTAAATCAAAGTCAAAAGGAACGAATTAATGCCTTTGCGTCTTTACATATAGATGGAATTTACCACAGAAATAAAGAAAGACTCTATGTTCTATTTATTTTTTTCAAATATTTTTCTTTTAAATTAAAAAGTTCATTATTTTCATAAGGAATAAATCGACATTTTGCTATGAAATTTAACAATAATTTTTTTTTTCCGTTGCCACGAAAATTCAATCCCGGAATAAAAATTTATCCTAAACAGTTAATTTTGATTTGAAAGATTTTTATGTGCGAGAGGAAAATGAAATAAAAAATAGACATGAATACGCCTTGATATTAGAAATAAAGTGAAAATACGAAAAGAAGGTGAATTTGATCTCATATATCAAAAATAAAACGAATACGCTTTGAGGTTGAAATAAAAGGGGCTTGTGTTATGATATTAATTCTTATTACTAAAAAAAAATGTTACTAATATCTCATGGTTTATCGTCTGCACACAGCTAACAGAAATGTTAATTCTTAATCGAAAATTCCAATGAGAAAAAAAAAAAAAACTTTTGAAAAGCAAATATATAGTAAATATCAAAATTATGCACCGCAAAATTATCGCTGCGAAAATGACGTCATTGTATCGGGAAATAAATATTTTCATCCGTAAAAACCAAGCATTAACTAGATTGTCTGAAAAAATGTTTTTTGACGGGTGTTACTTCTTAATGCCACCTCATTTCAGAAAATATGAATGAAAATTATTTTATTTTTAAAGGAAATTACATTTTCATTCATAAAACCTAAATATTTAATATAATTGCGTCAATGTAAATCATTTTCTGTGTTACCAGTATTGCAAAATAAGGCTCGGAAGTGTAAAAAGAAATCTAAGATTTGCGCTAACCATTAGCGCAATCAATAAAAAGTTACGTATGTAAATTAATAAGACCACGGGGGGTTCAGGGGGGCGGAGGCCCCCTGAAGAAATCTACTTTATTATTTAAAAAATATACCAGAATTAACAGCTCATGAAAATTTCGAAATATCCTTCCATAACGTTTTTAATTTAATGCTTCTAATATCTGAAAACTTCGTATTTTTTATTCTTATAAATAATTACATAATTTGAAAATTTTAAATTGCGGTTTGCAGGAAATTGAATATTACCAAGGTGAGTCTAAAAACAATTACTTGCAGAGCTGACGTTGAGGCTCCTGATCTGCAGATTTACTAGTTGCCGAGACGTCAGTGAAGGCTTACTGTGGAGACACGAAAAGTTTTGATTTCCGTTTGTTTGTCTGTCTGTCTGTCTGTTCCGCGATAACTGCCGCAAAAAGCATCCGATCGGCTTGAAATTAATTGGGTATGTTGATGAGGTTCTCGGACTTAGCTGTATAGTTTTTGGTTAAATTTGGTTCATTTGTTCGGGAAATATAGAACATTTTATTTTGCAATGTAATGCTTTTCTATGGCAAGTCAGACGATTTTCAAATTTTCATTTGTTGAAAGAAAAGTCATGGCTCATATAAAAAATGGATTTAAATGGTAAATTTTGGATGCTGAAATTTTTAAATAAGATTATTAAATTATTCCATTTAGTTTGAAATTATGTCAATATATTTGCGAGATTTTTTAAATTAGGTTTATAATTTTTGGGGGAATTTTATTCATGTTTTCCAATAATATAAAGCATTTTGTTTTATCAATTTGACATAATACATATTTCATTTTTTAACTTTTCTTTCATCAGTTGCCTAGCAACGTATTTGGTCTTAATAATATTAGTATAAATGCGTCTATAATGTTTCAGTAAAGCCAACGTCAAAACGGATGAATTAATGCATTTGTATTTTTGCATATAGATTGATTTTAGACCCAGATATAAAAATAGGCAATATTTTATTTATTTTATTCAAATATTTTGCTTAAAAATACAAAAGTTCATTATTTTCATAGAGAATAATGTGACATTTTTTCATAAAATCTATCAATGTTTCTTTAATCGTTGCCAAGAAAATCAAAACCTTGAATAATATTTTCTCTTAAACAATTTTCACTTGAAAGGTTTTGACGTGAAACAGGAAAATGAAAAAAAAAATTAAGAATAAAAAAATTAATATGGCGACATATTGGGAATAAAAAGAAAACTCTCAAGTATTTCTTAATATAACAAGATGAAAGGTTTTGAGAAGTACGAATAGTAGGTGATTCAGACGTCATTTATAAAAAAAAAAAAAAAAAAAGATGTTGGAATAAAAAGATCTTGGCTAAATTTAAAATTAACTATTATTCACGGAGGAAAGAGATAGATGGAGATGCAGTATGCCGTAAAAACAGTTTGCAATATGATGTGCGTTATCGCTCAGATTTAAATGCCCAAACAAAACAAGCACGTGGAACAGGGACCGAATTCTTTGACTTCATCCGTGCATTTTTTCTGTAAAATGAAAATGATCTGCTTATATTTAAGCATTCTAAAGTAGCATTTCATCGTATTATGAATTAAAAACTGTATTACTAAAAATATTTTTCTTTTTTTTCTTTCTTTTTTTAAGCACGCCGTTGTGTTTGGGTCGAATATAACGGATTTTAAGGTTACATTTTTGGCGTCACTTCAAGATTTATTGTTTGCGTACGGTTAACATGAGGATTTTATTTTAAATTTTAAATTTATTAATTTATAAAAAAAAATTATGCTTATCCTTATAAATCACAGCGTAAAAAAAACTATGATATACCATCCGCACAATCAATAAAAAATAAATTACGAATGTAAATTTAAATAGACTACCGGGGGGGGGGGGGGGTCAGGGGGCCCCCTGAAGAAATGCAATTTTTGATTTAAAAAGTTACCAGAATAAGCAGCTCATCAGAATTTCAGAACATCAGTGTATAGCCACTTGTTTAACACATTTAATTTCTTAAACTTTACGAAGTATTTTGTATTCTTATAAATATTTATGTAATTTGAAAACTTTAAAAAGCGATTTGTAGGAAGATGAATATTACGCAATGAGTGTTAAAAAACAATGACTTGCAAAGATGATGTTGAGGCTCCTGATCTGCAGATTTACTAGTTTTATTAAATTTTATATAATTTTGTTAAATTATATTCTTATACGTTCTTCCTTATAAATACATTAATATTTATTTTAAATAACATTGGAATTGCTAACTATTGAAAGTGCAAACAATTAAACGTCAAGAAAAGCATACATTTTAATCACCTTCAGTACTTTATTAGTTCAAGATATCAAAATAGATGGCAAAATAGGCAGGCAATTTCTTTTCGTGAAGAATTTAACTATACATCCGCATTTCAGTGCTCATGTAAGTCTAATGGATGTCCATACTATTCTTCAAACAAAACTATTTTGAGAACTTCAATAAAATCAAATTTCATTTCAGATATTAAATAATTAAAAAAATAAATTACGAATTAAATCAATTGAAATTGGGTGGGCGGAGATATAAAATTATTTTCTCTTTTGGACTTTAGGTTGGCGCCACTGCATCCAACCTAAAGTCCAATTCTTCCTACATTTCAAGCAATCGCCTCTTCAATTCTGTGTATCGAATCTGGCATATCATTAGTTAGCGGCGGAACGTAGGCACGAAGGAAAAATTGCACTGTATAGCACATATTTTACCAATACTCACAATGACACGGATATATATTTTTTATAAATATTTTTTTATAAATTTTATGTAATTTTTATCTTTTAAGAATCTATGCTTTAAAATCTAGCCGTAGTACATCAACGGTGTGTATTTCACATCTTCCTCTTTGAGAATATGAGAATTTGAAAGCTGAAATGAGCACGTGTACTCTGTTATTCATGAAGATCAGACAGTGTTCTTTACGAATGTCAGCAATCAACGTTCTCGAAATTGTTAAATTTAATTTAATTTCTCAATTTAATTTCTACTTTTCATATTAAATGATTAAAAAAAAACACTTCAAATTGTGGCAATTAGCCTATCCCATATTATCGAAAAAAAAGAGAGTAAAAGGGAAATAATGGGTTATTATCATACAATTATTTACGCTTTTTCTCATTAAAGTTTAAAATAATTTATCTATCAGATCACATGTAGTTTAAAAGTATTGTAAATTATTATAAAATTGAAAAGCTCATCGGGCTGAAATTGACATTATTTTAAATAACGAAAGCAGATATTTTAATTCGTAAAAAGATACATTTTGTTTTCTATAATTACATCCAAATGACGCCATTTAAAGCAATTTTCAGTCTAGCAGATTTTAAATTAATGACTAAATTTTCAAAGAACGAAATACACCTGTGAAATCATTGAAGGCATGCATTTTCACTGGGTAAACTGTAATATTTTATTGTAATTGCCTCAAAATCATGTAATTTTTAATATGTAATTTTCGCAGTTTTTCTCTAACTTACACTATCATTATGATTTTTTGTTTATTATGAGAAATATAATTTTATAAATCTTTTTTAAATGTAAAATAAAATTTTATTTTTTCTACCCCTTCCCCCCCCCCCCCCCCAAAAAAAAAAAAGAAAGAAAAAAAGCGCAACACGTTGAATCACGTCTTATTGGTAATAAATTTAATTTTATAATGATGTTATAAAATAACAAATATACTAATAACAAAACTTCGTATTTCTAAACGGATTGAAATGCTATGAAATGCTACTGCTGTTAAAAAGTTTCACTTTTCATGCTTTACTATCAGAAATGTCGAACTGACGTAATGCAACGTTTGAACTATTTGAATGATACATTGTTGTATATTTTCTTATCTAGAAAACAATTGCCTTTAACTCTGTGTTTTATCACTAGAATCTAGCGCTAATCTTAACCGATAAGTCACCAGAAGTCTACTATTATTTGCTAATTCCAAATGCACGTGTTTGGCGAGATTACTTTAAAAATAGTTAGGAAATTGCAACACAGTGGTAATAACATAGCGAAAAATGATAACCAAACTACACGGATGCAATTTCATCAAAGAAACAAAAGTATAAATATATTGATAGCACTTCACTTCCTTCAATGAATTATTTTTCAGGAAATAAAATAAGACTTAGGAAGAATAAAATGAAAACAGTATACGAGTACATTCAACTGCTGATGTTATCCATAACATCTTATGTTATGAAATTCATTTTACTAAAACTAAATACAAATATTTTTTAAGAAGTAAATAAAGCTAATTTCAAAGAATTATATGTTATAATCCGGGAAACAGAGTCGCATTTTTCAAACCAATTTTAGCTTTGACGCTTTTGGTATACCTGAAAAATGATAGTCAGTTAACGCACCAGTAGGTGTTTTTCACAGCAACATTGCACAGCCACTGCAGTATGAATTGAATTGCACCCAGATTACTGATGATGCCCAGTTGGAGTAACATGAGTAATCTCGTTGCCATAAATTTTACATTCAGCAGGATGTGCGATGGTGCTAAAATAACACCCCCGCTGGTGCGCCAACAGACTGTAACTTTCGTTATCTACACATCTATAACATATAAACCAAGATCATCGAAGCTAAAATAGGTTGTAAAAATGTGCCGCTGCCTCCGGAACTAATATCTAGATAAACAATTTAGATAACGAATAACACAAATGAATACTCAAGTTCAGCAATTAGGGACCATAGTAGGTAAATTATTCGAATTATTTTAATCAACCTTGTAAGTGATTCACAGATATGTATGCACATTCCATTTTTTTACTCGAATTTTATTCAGCTAGAAAACACATAATGCATTTGAAAAATTATTTTCAACTATTACTTGCTAATGTAAGAAACTTAAATCCTTTTTTCTTCTTTGTGTTTCAGAAATTTGTATTAAATCTGAATATATTAATACAGGCAGCATATTAAGATAAAATACTTAGATATTCTTTAGAATATGAATATATAATATGTGATTAATCACATTGCTAACGAATCGTAGAACAAACAATGTGAAAAATGTCCAAGCCGAGAATCGAACACGGAACCCTTGGAATAGCGCTCCAAGTGTTCTGCCATTTAAGCTACGAGGACTATACCCAGCATAGAATTTCCCACATATGTTAGTATGGTATATTCGAATGTGTTTCGCCGCAGGATTTTGTGCTCATGAAGACTATATTCCATCTTGTGCTACAGTTGAAGCATTACCAACATATGTGGCAAATGCTAAGCTGGGCATCGTCCTCGTAGCTTAAATGGTAGAGCACTTGGAGCGCTATTCCAGGGGTTCCGGGTTCGATTCCCGGCTCGGACATTTTTCACATTGTTGGTTCTACACTTCGATAACAATGTGATTAATCACGTATTATATATACAATAATTTCGAGCGTAATTTCACTGCTGAAAATTAATTGAAAAATTAATTAAAATTACATATTCTTTAGAACATGTTTTATTATTTTAGATTTGAGTTGTCTCACTACATTCAAAACTATCCAAACTAAACCACTTAACTTAATAACTAGAAACCGCTGGAAAGATTTTAAAATATATACAATGATGCATGCAGGTTTTACATAATACTAAATAGGTTCTAGAAAAAAGAATTTTTTTAGTGTAAAGTTCTGTATCGGTATTAAACAAATACGAAAAGTTAGCCCTTCCAATAACACAGCAAATTGTATGGTTATGAATGTAGTATGGTGATGTAGTTTTTCCTAAAAATAATGACAAACGTATTGTAAAGTTGAGTATTTCAAGAATTTGGTATATGAACTTCGGTCAAAAATGATGCAACAAAACGGCAGCAATACCAGTTGTAGCATAAAGCAGAATTATTTCAACTTGTGAATATTAGTTTCTTTATTCACAGGAGGAAAATAGCCTGTCAAAAATGACGAAAAATTGGATATAACGATGAATGTAGGTTTTATATAATACTATATATATAGATTCCAGAAAGGAAATTTTTTTTTCAGTTCAAAGATCTGCAGTGATATTTACGAATGCAAATAAACAGCAGTATACAACAATAAATCTTTGACAAAATTAAGCGATGAAACAATCTGCAATCCTTTGATATAAACAACGACTTAAAAGAAAAAAACTACTTTGATTGAACTTAAATAGTTTAACGATTCCACTATAAAATGATTCTGTAAAGATTAAGATCGATAAATCTTCCAAACAATTTTTAGATCAACAAAGAATGTTTAAAAACCCGTTGCCAAACAGCGCAAATAAAGCACTCTCTGCCAAAATCTTGAACTAATTTCCTTTTAAGCTTAAACAAATTTCCATTCCTTTATTACATCTTTCACAAAATTTCACAACTTTATGAACAATAGTTTCGTGTGTCAGTGTTGCCAGGTTGGGCACTTTTTGTCCCCAGATTGTTGATTGTCACCGCTTTTTTGAAATAGAAATATTAGGCCTATTTAAAAATAGATTAAAAATTCTGAAAATTAATGTGAAATATACTATTCTAAAAAAGTGGTGACAGTCAAATAATCAGAATTAAAAAAGTCCCAAATCTGGCAACACTGTCGTCATGTAGACAATTTTAAAGCAGGGCCGTTAATTATGGACACTCTGTATTCTTTCGTTAAGCTACATAGCCTAACTTTTCGAAACAAGTTCTTTATCTACAGTAAAAGTTATGTGACATCATTATAATAAAATAAAAAGCAATCCGTCAAACTAGAAGTTAAAAACTTTTGTCTTGAGTGATGTTATACGGTCACCCGTAGTCAGAATTCATTTGTTTTAATGGTTTTTTCTTGAACATTACAGTCACGCAAAAACGCAATACTTCAAATACAGGTTAATGGTCTTCTTATACTTTACCTGTAAGTTATCGGAAGTCTGGATATTATGATCACGTGATTTTCCTTTCTCGATAAAAATGTAATTGAACCTTTTAACTCGATCTTTGAGAAGAGACGAGGAATTTTGTGATAAAGAAGTATATCTTTACCTTTTATCTTTTGTACATAAGAGTATTTCGAATAATCTGTTAACAATACTTTTTGAAAAAACTGAAAAATACCGGGTGAGACAAAAGTTCGTTACAGCTTTAAAAATTCATAAAAAAGGAAGAAATTATGATAAAGGAATGCGGTTTGCAAGAAAGCGCTCACAAGGTAGTCGGAAATTTTTAGCAGAAAAAAAAAAGTTAAAAAATCACATGTAAAGGGCGCTGACAACCCGAAACACAATGAACAGGACAACAATTGAAGAGCTGAGTGGATGAACATGTTATACTACATTTTCTAAAAAATATTTTATCTTTTGGATGAAAGCGTTATGAGGTATCCTATCATATGATGAAGATAAAGTACTAAGATTCTATTTAGTCTTGAAGATTTAAGACATTTTTCATTAATATTTAATATTTTTATATTTAATAATGTCAATAATATCAATAATTTTTACTATTTGAGAATTAAATATGAATAAGTTATTCTGAGAGAGTTTAGTACCATACCTGTTAATATTTTAAACACATGGCATCAAACAGAAAATAAATCATTAAAATTTACAGCAAAAACTTTCACTTCAAATTTCTTCAAATATAATTTTTGTTACTTAACATGTTCTTCCACTTAGCTCTTCAATTGTGCCGTAGAATTTTCTGGAGGTCATGTTGAACGTTTGTTATTAGAAGAACAAATGAATAGAGCGTATTGTTGTCCTGTTCATTGTGCTTCGGGTCGTCAGCGCCCTCTATATGTGATTTTTTAAGTAATTTTTTTTTTTTTTTTTTTGCTTCTAAAAAAATATTCGGCTACTTTGTGAGCCCTTTCTTGCAAACCACACTCCTTTGTCATAATTTCTTCCTTTTTTTGAGTTTTTAAAGTTGTAACGAAAATTTGGCTCACCCGGTATTTGTGATTTTGGGTCAGTGCTGCAAAGTTGGTGAATTTTTTTGTTCAAAATAACTTTGACTAATTCAGAATAATGAATCAGCTCTAATTAATGATATGGAATTTCGTGATTAAATAAAGTTAAGAATACTAGGCGATAAAAGTGGTAGATAGGGTGAAACCCCCAGTTATTGACACCTAACCAGTAATTGACACTTCAGCAAAAATCTAACTCAAATAGGCTTTTTCTTGTGAAATTCTGTAAAATAATGTACTCTAGTGGTAACTTAGACACTTTTTTTCTAGGAGTCAACTAAATCCCCACCAGTAAGCCAAGAACATAGTCAACGGGGAAGAAACTTTTGAGAACACAAAAAGTACCATTTTGAGGCATCCATATTATTTCTAAAATTAAGGTAGTGCTTTTTTAAATCAATTTGTAATGCAAACATCTTAAACTTCTTTTTAACCCTTTCGGTATAGCGCCTAGAATATATAGTGTGGAAACTGGCTATCCCTGTAATACTTAAAAAAGTGCTAAAATATTGCATCCCTTAAATGTGCAACGATGCTACTGAAATATACATATCGCAGCGACATCTGCAGGATATTTTCTACAACTGCAAGATATTTCTAGTCCATACAATGTAATACGAAAATTCCGCAGATGTTGCTCGATCGACACTTGGGATTTTAGCAGTATCGTCGCACATTTAAGGGATACAAATTTTTAGCGTTGTTTGGATAGCATATTTCCACACTAGGTATTCTAGACGCTGTACTTTCGGCATTGAATTTTTTTTTTTCAATTTGGGGTAAAAGTCCCTTTTACACTAATAAAATTAAAAGCAACTAACCAAATCACAGAAATTAGGTTTTACTGAACTTTAACTAATATGTTAGTTTCTGAAACCTAACGAATGTAGTTATTTCGCGTTCTTTATATATGACAATAGTCGAAGGAAGAATTTTTGAATACGTTCAGAAAATGTCGCATTACAACATGGTTTAACAGACATAAAAACATACTAGTATTTTTTATTGTTTATCACAAAATATTCATTCGGAAAAGTAGTCCTTAATTTAAGTTTAAAACCTTTCGGCCTTGACTTTTCTCTTAAAGCACCCCCCCCCCCCCACCCCCCAAAAATTAAAACTTTTGTCAACTTTTTTTTTGTTTTTTTACTATTTCAAAGCTAGATGTCGCTGCTTGTCCACTAAAAAGTCAAAATATAGAATGTACATATGTGATTATGAGGTTTTTATGTATCTGCAAGGCGTTATTTATAGTTTAAAGCATTTTAAAAGTAAGGAACACATATGTGACCGCCAGGGCCGAAAGGGTTAATGTCATAGTTGTAGAAATTGGTTAAAAGATGCCTATGATACTTTAGGACCCTGATTGGTCTATATGTATTGGTTTATAGGTATTGGTTTATTAGGTATTTAATTTAGCTTAATGGAGGGGGGTGTTAGTTATTGGTTTCATAGTTTCATTTCACTAGTCTGCGACAGAGGTATTATTAATTAGTAATACTTAAGAAAATTGAAATCTATTATTTGAACTGTTTAAAAAGCATAACAATAAATTAGTTTTATCTCGCAGTCAACACCATTAAAATTTAAGTTTGTTCTACCAGGACCTGTCTCCATTTGTCACTTACTGATTTATAAATGTCAGTTATTGAATATCTGCTTACTAATATTTTAAAACATGAAAAAAGTGGCAACATTACCAGTAATATGATATTATAGTAAATAATGTTCAAGTATTTTGTTTTTATAATAAAGATTAAGGTATTTTTAAAGCATAAATTTCTTGAAATAGAAAATAACTTTTTTTTTCCCTAGCTATGGAAGTGTCAGACACTGGTTCACTTTGTGTCAGTTATTGGTTTTTAAAATAGGCTTTGTGTCAGTTACTGGAGTTTTTGAGCACACAGCCGAACCCGGTTAAGACGCCCACGGTTAATGCGCAATCCCATTTAATAGGCGGGTTTTTCCGATCCCTTGAATTTCTCGAATAAGGCTAATGCAAAAATATCACGTTTAAGGGTGTATTTTGATCAAAACTTCTTATTTTCTGATTTATTTTTAAACTCATTTTTGCTCTCAAACGCGTCAAACTGGCAAATTCTCTTATTTAGAAACTACATAATGTGCCGTACATGTCGATTTTTGATAAATGCAGAAAATGTTGCAAAAAATGCTGTCAAATTTGGGCGTTTTGAACCGAATTTTCCGAAGCGAGAGATCTGGGAATGAAAAAAATGGTCATACTGAGAACATAAATGCTTAAAAATAAAATTCTAATTAATTGAGCGAAAATCGAAATCACACGGCCTCTTATACATCTCTTCAAAAATCACCTCAGCAAGTTGCATGTTTTTACTTTTAAAAATGAGTCTGAAAATGTCTCAGAAAATTTCGAGCTGTTGAGGGTGAAAAAATATTTTTTCGAATACACCCTTAATACGCAATCCCGTTTAGTACGCGATAAATTTTTGGTCCTTTGAGGGAAAAAAATCATGCTTAAGGCGCGAATTCGTTGGCCAAGATGCGAATTCCTCCTTTCTTTTAGAGTGTTGCCAATTTATCGGATTTTTTTTATTCAAAACACTGTTTCCTAATAGTATTTTTTACTTTATGTAGTAACAGATTACTTAAGGCGAAAATTACTAATCAGAAATAGTGGTAGATATTTGAATAAAACAAAATCCAGCTAAATTAGCAAAACTGCAATTCTTCTTTGATTTCGTCTCTAGCTTCGTGTATATTTTTATTGTAGTAGAGAGGTATATGCGAATTTAGGTCACTCAGATAAGTCACAAAAATTATTATGATTAGAGCTGATCATATGTGTTGTTAATGAGGTTTTGAACATACGTTATAGCCAAACTTTGTTTTATAATGCATATTATAGGCAACAAAAAAGGAAACTCGTTAAGATTAAACAAATAGGACTGCGGTTGGATAATTCTTCTTTGATCCCTGTGTTTTCTTTACCTTTTGCTATGCTAACAATATTTTTCCCACAAGTATTAATAAGGATAATTTTTTTTATATTAAAAAAAAGGTCAGATTAAAATGGGACTCATTATCACAAGTTCTAAATATGATTTTAAAAACTGGGTTGTGCTTCAAAGATTTAAAATTCTTTTCTTTTTGTTAAAAAAATTAGTCTAGTGGGAAAATTACTTCTGTTGTTTTATTTTTGTTTACAACGTATTAATCGACAATAAATCCATGTTGGAATACATATTTATTCTCCGTTATTTCCCCAGTCGGTCCTATAAAAAGAAACAATGAGTTAAAATGGGATACAATTAAATTTTAATCTAAATATACGTAAAAGACACAATTTTCTACCACAAACATGCTAATGAAAACTCTAAAGCTCATTTAGAGGATTGTATGTGTAAATAAGCCCAGTTCCTACAATATTATACAAATCACGTTTAATACGCGATACCGCTTAAAACGCGCCTTTTGTCCACTCCCTTGAAACGCATCTTAATCGGATTTAACTGTATTTATGAAAAAATAATTTTTTTTACTAATAAAAAGTATGATTTTTGAGAATTTTGTCAACAATAATTTTCAATGTTCCTTTACTATCCCTCCAAAAAGAAAAATAAGTATAAAATGTATTTAAAATTTTGTAGTAGTGATTTGAACAAGGACGAATCCTTAAGGCGTCAGTTATTGAGGGTTTCACCCTACAATACTTAAAACAATTTATCGATCTGGTAACACTGTTTAAAGTTTATCCTGTCTCTCTCATTTTTCCAGTCTGCACTTTAATTTTTGCAAAACTAATCAAAATTACATTTGAGATATAGATATATTTCTCCATTGGCGTTAAATAGTTTCAGAAAATGCTTTTCAAAGGATATTATAGAGAATTTTGCAATTCTTTAGTATTAGAAAATTTGTAAAAATCTTAGTTTTTACTCTTTGTTAAAAGTAACGATATTATATTACTAAATGTTTTACGAGCGCAGTATTTTTTAAATCCATACAAATTTTCAGAATTTTATTCTGAGAGACGCTATGAGATTCTTAGTAAAATCGACCATCGCAAATGAAACAAATTTTGACCCAAAAAGGTTTAAAAAAGTTTGAAAAACACTATAATCTTTATAGGCAATAATTTCAAATAAATTATTCTCATCATCATCAATGGAGGGAGCAGATAATAATAATTTTTACATGTACCTAGCTTTTAAAATTAAAAAACAAATTGGTGTGTGGGAGGGGAGTGTATTAAAATAAAAAGTCTGTTTATTAGGATAAAATGGGTGAAGATGCCGCAGTTTTTGATTTTATTGTTTTAAAAATCGCCTGTTGTTTTTATTTGTTATTTATTGATTTCTTGTTCAAGTTTGAACCCTTATGTATCATTTAAAACCTTATTTCTTTTTACAGATATTATATAAAGCATCAAAAATTTTGTTTTTGTAAACACTTGTATTTCAGCATCTTACTCATACCTATGGGTAAGATGGCCAACTATCTAGGGGTAAGATGCCTTGTGGAGTTTCAATGTAAACAATAATTTTTGTGAAGCAGTATAAAACATAATGGCACGAATAAAAGTAACTTTAATATTTTAGACATACTGAAGTTGTTAACTTACTTAATATTAGAAAATTACAAAAATATGAATGTAACAAACGTTGGCAATTTAATAAAAGGACAAACTAATATTTGAATTATGGCTCTTAAGTATGCCTATTTTTAAAGATTATAATAAGTTTAAGTATCATAAAGCAACTGTAAAGATTGGGTGCATATTTTTTGTTGGTGTTTTTGATATGCCCCTTTGTTCTTTTCAGTTATAACTCAGATCTACCACAGAGTACACATTTGTTTAGGCACTTTGAACAACTTTTATATAACCAACCGTTTCACTGAATGCATTTGATTCAATCACATTTTTCAGAGGTTTTATTAATAAAGGATACTCTCATAAGGACACTTTTAACACTGATTCTCATTTACTTAAAAAAAGAATCCTCATCTTCTGAATCTTGGTAGGAAATTTAATCCGTTATCTTTTCAAAGAAGATCAAATTAGCGTGTTTTTAGAGGCTGCGGTGTCTCGATGGAGGTTGGGGAGCGTAGCTCGTAGGGGGCAGAAGACCCTAGTTACCTAAAACTATATTATATAGTACCGATATTTACATTTATTAAAATTATTTATAACTGCATTTAATATCAAGTTTTTAACAATGATTAAAATTAATAATTATTAAACAATTACTTATAAGGCCAATAAAGTTTATTTATAAGGTAGAATATATATAGAAACCTTTCAAATTATGTTCACCTTAAATTTTAATATTTCTTTATGTCGTTTTAAACATTTAGAAAATTTATAATTTTAACTAATGATTTTTTTAATCAGTTGATTAAAATCACGATTTAATCACTGATTTAAATTATCTGATTAAAATTGTTGACAAGTTAGTTAATATACAAGAGTAATTTAAACAATGAAGAAACAACCAGGCATTTGACCGCAACGGAAAATAACCGGCATCTTACCCCAGGGGGGAAAAACCGGCATCTTACCACCAAAAATTTTCGTCGATTCACCCCAAAGTACTGGGTAAGACGCCGGTGCCCCCCACTGACGTGAAGAAGCGGGAACTGGCCATCATTTTTGCTTTACTGAAAGGCCAGGTACCAGTATTCTCTAAAAACATCAGATTTATTTCTCTTGTGTTTAAACTAAGACTTACATAGGCAAATAAAGAAGTCACGTAAAAGATTTTTGACACTTACTAGAAGTGTTTGACGAAGTAGCAATAAAAAAGTACCACTTAAACTTTTTTTTTAAAGAACGCAAACGGAAATTAAAATATCAATAGGAAACCCTATTCCTTACAACTGAGCGGCGTTTCCCTAGAGCGCCTGCGCATATGAAAACTACGTGATTCGTCATCTTGTACAACACGGCATCTCACCTCAAGTTACCCTATAACGGCGCAATCCAAGATACAAATTAAAATTTATTTTTACTCATTTGAAACCATTCTTCTAATTGACACCTGTGTCTTTGACCATTCCTAAATTTTCGTAAATTCAATATTTAGGATTTTCCCTAATTGTTATTAAATAGAATGACTGAAAACTTTTTACAAAGCTAGATGAAATATTTTCTTTAAAGATTTTACTTTCGGAATTTTTTTTTCGTAAAAACAACAATGTTTTACTGTTTACTACAATCTCAGAAATTTTGGCTCATGAATAAAATTGGTTCATGAACAAACTTAGTTCAGATGTGATACCTCAAAGTTTAATCAATTGCGTTATAGAAATACATGGATTGATAAAAAAGTTTTACCTCGTTTAAAAGGTAATTTTAGAAACCTTCTTTTTGTACTACTGTTTTTTTTTTATTATTATTCATTAAAACACTATCTAAATAGAATTTAATAAATTTTTATTTCCCATATTTGAAATTTTACTGTAATTTACACCTGTCGCTTTGCCCATTTGCCCTTCTTTATTTTTTTGTAAATTTGACACATAATTTTCGATAAATTTGAATTTTCTCCCAATCGTATTAATTAGGGCAACTAAAATCTGTTTTAAAAGTTAGAGTTTATTTATTATTATTTTTTTTAATTTAGAGTTTGACGCTTTTTATTGCTTTAAAAATAATCATTTTTCTCTTTGTAAGAAACTCCCAAATTTTGGTTCAAGAACAAAAGTGGTCCAGGCGTGATACAATGAAAAAATATTCTGCCACTGGCATCTAGAAAATAAATTGTGGCTCTAGAAAAAATAGTGTCATATCATCCTTATAAACTCTTAGTTCCCTTTGCTAGAGAGTTCCAGTTATCCCTATTAAAATTCAAGGGCGTTTTCCCATATTATCGTGGTCAAACTTATTTAAGAATCTCTGCAAAATAGAGAATAAGAAAATAAGAAGCGAGTTAGAGTAACTATAATTCTAGTTTATGAATTAATTCTAGAAATCAAGTGATAATTTCTCGCAATTCAAACGATTCATAATATAATGTATCGTTTCATCACCTAGAAAACTATAGACTAGAAATTTTCGATCATTTCGTCTATTCAGTTTATTTGTTCACCTTATTAGCATAACTCGGAAATATATATTTTTAGTTTAGGAATTTAGAAAAAGACTATACCTATTCATTCTAGATCAGCCAGCGGGCTGCATGTGGCTCGGCGACCTTATATGTGCGGCCCTAGGCACATAATCATTAGCCCATATCTATACAATTAATTGAGATGTTAAAAGAGTATTTAAGATTTTCAGTGTTGTTTTATATATTTTAATGGAAGGTAAAATCTGCCCCGTAATTTATACTTAACTTCAAATTATGTTAAAAGCCGTTACCTTAGGCAAAAGTTCTTTTTTCATGTAGTCCTACTATTGTTTAAAGATTGATTAATTTTCAACGTTAATCAAACATCATTCCATATTAAGTTTGCATTATATATTTCTACAATATAAAGAAAAAATTCATTGAGCAAAAGATTGCTAGAGAAAATATTATTTATTTATTTATTTATTTATGTTTTGAACTTGGAAATTCTGTATTGTTATATTATCACGTTTTATACTTATTATAAAGCTAATATTGTTTTTACGGTTAAACATTTCTCGCTGAAAAAAATTGGCACCGAAACCAAGTTACAGTACTGTTTCCAACCAGAAAACTTCGCAGCATATTTCTACAAAATTTGCAATAGACTAAGTTTATTATTTGGAAAGAGTGTTGTTAAATTTTTTGATAATATTTTCTTCCTTGAGAAACGTTCAATCCTAGTGATAATATTAACTTTATCATATTGCATTGTTATACTAATGTTATTTTAATTACTGTTTTTTAAGTGTGTTGCAGCCCGCCTAAAGTCGGAAACTTACGTTTGCAGCCCGCAAGAAAAAATGGTTGACTATGACTGTTCTAGATGAAGGAGGTATATATTTCCTTTCAGTGTATCTCAAAGTTTATTCAATTGCTTTTTAAAAACGTATGGATTTAAAAAAAAAAAAATGCTCTTCTCCGTTTTAAAAATAATTTCAATTTTCTTCTTATGCAACTGCGCCTATGACAAATTATATAAATAAAATGAACGTTGAGATAAAATGAACTAATGTACAGAAAAGTGCAAGCAAACAAACATCGTGAAAAGTAAAGCTATAAGCATAATGATTTCGCATTGTCCTGTCATCTTAAATACTGTCATTCATAAAGGAAAGTGATTTTGTCGCAATCACAACGCTTTGTCAAAAGGAAACTGGTGCTTTTTATAAGATTACGCCAAGCTCCTTTGCTAGTTTTTTCATTAGCGCATTAAATTATTTTTGGAGTGTAATACTTAAAGAACAATGGTCAATGAAAGAGATATATGAGATACCATTTAAAATAGCTGTGAATTATTTGTAAATTTAGACAAAAGTACTTTTAGATCGTGCATCATTTTACTTGACCTGTATATTTTAGTGATTTAATATTGGCCTAATACTGACACGGTGTTGCAAAGTAATCCCAATGCATACCTCATTATGAGATTTATCACATTAAAAATTAAATAAATTGATTATTCAAATTAGCAATTGTATTAATAGTTGTTATAATACTAAAAACATAAACAATATCAGTAATGTTTGAAATTTTCTAAACGTCATATTAAAAAAAAAATTGATTTTGAAGTTTGAAAACAAAAAAAAAGGTGTTGTATGTGATGGTAACACCCCAATTAATGGATGTCAATGAAAATTTAAAAAATTGAATTTGATTTTTCTTACATTTTTAGGTGCCTTCGTAATTATATCAATACATAGTACCTATAGTCGTTGTCCTGTCCTTCCGTCTGTCTGTTTTGTTCATCTGTCCGCATATAGCACCGCAAAAACTGCCCAAGTAAATGGTTTGAAATTTAATATACACTCATGTTTGTGAAAATTTCAATGAAAGAATCATCAGAATTAAATGAAATTTAATACACAACTGGTATTGATATAAACAAATGATTACATTTTCAAAGCAAAAAAAAAAAAAAAAAAAAAACAAAAACAATATTAAGTGTCCGAAATCAGTATTTGGTGTAGCCACCACGCGCTGAAATAAGTGCTGCTATACGACGTGGCATGGACTCGAACAGATTTTGAATGTCTGCCTGGGGAAGAGCATTCCTTATTGTTTATATTCGTACCCAAAGTTCATCTGTAGAAGTTGTAGGACGAGGTTGATGAGCGAGACGTTGATAAAAAAAAATCCCACACAATTTCAATAGGCAACATATCTGGCGAACATGCAGGCCACGGAAGAAGCTGTATGTTTTCTGCTGACAAGAAGTCTTGAACATTCCTTGAAAGGTGTGGGCATGTATTATCCTGTTGAAAGATAGCTCCAGGAATGCCTTGAAGGAAAGGAACGACTTCGGGCACCAGCACCTCACTAATGCACTTGTTGCTGTTCAGAATATCCAAAATTCGTAGCAGCTGGGATAGTCCATGATATGCAATCGCACCCCAGACCACAACTCCAACTGTTCGTATTCTATGACTTTTGACACTGCACTCCGGAAGGTGGCATTCACCGGCTTAGCATCTAACACGAATGCGGCCATCATGGTATCACAAATTAAAGCGAGATTAATCAGAAAAGACCACCTGTTGTCAATCTGCACGCCAGCCTCTATGCTCATGAGCCCATTGTAGCCACAGGCTACAATGGGCTTCTTTATACAGGATCCCCCCGTTCAATGACGGGGATCCTGTATAAAGGAGTTCTTGCACGCAGTCCACAGTGCTGCAGACATCCAAGAATTGACAAAGCAGAGACTGATACACCTGTAGGAGTTGAGCAATGTGCTGTCAACTTTCTAGATGAAGCTGTACAGTTCGTCAGCGCAATGCGAACCATGTGTCTATCACCGCGCGTTGAATTTACGGTTTTGGGACCACTACCATATTTACAAGTTGTCCGATCCTCGTCGGTCCACTACTTCTAAACTCGGATCTGTTCACCCTGCATCTGTTACGCTGCACACCAGCTGCTATTGCACGATAGTAAAATCCTTCCTCACGAAGGCCGATGATTCTCTCCCGTTCAAACTCCGTCAGTCGATAAAATGTCGTCCTCTTTCGTCGAAAAGGCATAGTTACTGTCTGGCTGAGACAAGAAAAACCCTGAGTAGAGTTCCTGCTTTCGGAGATTCCAAAACTTGTAGGGAACGAACTTTGTCCGTAGGAGGAGAAGGGCAGAAAAGGTTACGGTAATTCTCGGAATGATCGATTGAACGGGAGAAAAGAAAATGCCGGACTTCCCTAAAATAAAGTCGACTGACCAGTTACCCTGGCAACAGGACCGAGTCAAGACCAGTTCCAGGGTTTTTCTTGTCTGAGCCACACAATACTTCACACCTAACGTTTATCACTAGCAGATAACGATAGACAAATTCCAACGTCTCGCTACAGTCCTCTCTTCATAGGATTTCAGCAGTAGTCCGAAAGGTGCTGCTCAGTCCACGCATACCTGGTGACTCTGAAATTGGAATCATTTGCATAACACACTGTACTTTGCATCTTCGGAAATTTTCAGCTCAATCGCGTCATTCCTTCATTGTGTGGCAATTTTCACAAACATGAGTGTATATAAGCGATGCAGAATTTTGTTCAATCATATCAAATTTTAGAAAAATAGAATCAATACTTTAAAAAATATTATTAAATGTTTTCTTCCTTCTATGAAATCCCAATCTTAGGTACCAAAATTGCTTCTTTATGTGTACTTTACATTCCCTCATAGTTTGGCTCATGAATTCGGGGACACCCTTTATATATATAAAAACAAAAACGTTTAACATACATGTTACAGACATGCAGACGTTTAACAGACGTTTAACATGGTGCGTCTTTTGAAAAATTCCTTCATAACTTTTCATTACATGACCCCAGGAACCCAAAACCAACCCCATCAAAAAATTTATGTAATATATATATATATATATATATATATATATAAAATAAGGAAGAAATCGCATATATATAATATATATTAAATTTTGCCCGCACGATAAAAGTCGCAATTTTATGCACGGATTGTCTTCAAACTCGCCAAAAACGTTGAGATAGCTATTATCTCGTCGGAGATTGCAAATAAGCAAAATCGGGTCAAGGGGGTGTGAATATGTAAGGTCATGTGAGTTTGAAAAAAACGTATTAAAACATGACAAAAACCCGACTGTGGAAATATTATCATATTTTAACTCTTTGAGGTTCTCTGAATTTGTTTTCGCCATTTTTAAACCTATTCCATGTATATGCGTGTGTGTATTCGTGTATATTACAATTTTCACAAAAAGTTTATGTCCCTAGAGCTAGTGAAGAAACTGGGTTTATCTCTAATCTTGATTTAGGTTTTGTTTTTGAAATTAGTACTTGGCTTCGAAATCTACCTCCGCCTGTAGGCCGAGCCGGCAGGGATTTTTTTTTTTTTAGAAAAGTTTTGATAAATTCTTCAAATGATAATAAATAACATTCAAAATCTTCATTCCTGTTCCAGAATTTTTTTTTTAAAAAAACAACCGTTTTTGGGCTTCGGAGGACCCCCCCCCCCCCTTTTAAATAAAAGACGAGATAAACCTTTATTAAAACCAGTTTCAAAAATTTTAAAGCATTTATTTTCTATATTTTAAAACTTGTGTGACAGTAACGTGCGCGTTTGTTTGAAAGAAAAAAAAAATCTTTAAAAACAAATAATTTGCTGGCTGTTATCTTTTGAATGAAATTGGGCTGCTAAATAAAGCAAACTTTGAAAACATGCAGTTTTGAGAAAAACTAAAATAAAATGGCTTTACTGAAATGTGTTATTTTAAGAAATAAAGAAGTAATTAACAAAATACACGAACTATACAAGTATCTGTTGGAAATAAAATATATGAAAATTCTTTAGTCTAAAATATATCCAAGATTTTCTTTCAGCTTTAAATACTGTTTAATAATTGACGATCGCATGATATTCGGATTATACAAAAGCAAAAAAAAAAAAAAAAGTTCAAAAGTTTATCAGATAATTACATACTCTTAGTATTGTCACTTATCTATCACGGTTCAAAATAATCTGAACAGGATTTGCTGAACTATAAAAAAAAGCATATTAATATAGAAGTAATTAACATTAATTAATATAGAAGTAGCAAATAAAGAAGTAATTAACAAAATACACGAACTATACAAGTATCTGTTGGAAATAAAATATATGAAAATTCTTTAGTCTAAAATATATCCAAGATTTTCTTTCAGCTTTAAATACTGTTTAATAATTGACGATCGCATGATATTCGGATTATACAAAAGCAAAAAAAAAAAAAAAGTTCAAAAGTTTATCAGATAATTACATACTCTTAGTATTGTCACTTATCTATCACGGTTCAAAATAATCTGAACAGGATTTGCTGAACTATAAAAAAAAGCATATTAATATACCCATTATCTTCGGTATTCCATATGAGAGTCTAAATTTGATCTTGAGGGCTTTATTGCATTTTAAAAGTATTTTTAATTTAAAGGCATTACAATTTAAAAGTATTTTTAATTTAAAGACATTACAATTTAAAAGTATTTAGCCATTATTTAGTAATATTACTTAACCATTTAATAATGTTCATTAATAATTTTACAATTTAGAAATTTTGTTACACACACAATTCAGACACCTGCGCCGATGCTAATGACATTTACAATTTTTCTTTTCATTTCTTTTATTTTTTCGCCTTTTGTTTTTAAGTCATTCTTTATAGTTTTTTCAGACACTTTTAGATTTTGATTAACATTTTACATTTTTGAGCTATTTCTGCAGATTAAAGGTCATTTATTAAATTAGCTGCTTAAAATAAATAAATAAATAAATAAATAAAAATAAATAGTGCATTTCATAAGAATTACATTCTCAATCGCAAAAATGCATGTTTGTAGATAATCAAATAAATATATAATTTATTTCACAGTGCATTTTATTTGGCATAAATTATTTATTTATTTCATAAATAAAATTTCATTTATGTCTATGTTTGTTTTTGTCCGTCTTTCTTCAAAGTATTTTTCAATGAACAATATTCGTTTAAGATCATAGGGTGCCTTGTCTCTTTTTCAAACTAAAAGCTATTCCATATTCCAAATTATCATTCTTACACTTTTGTGATTGACACCTCCACTCTTCGTAGTTCATATTGAAGTTAAGGAAAATCCCTTTTGGTGACTTCTAAAATGCAAGAAATTGGTCAAAATGTACGTTTTCTTTTTTTGTAACCTCACATTATGTACACTGTAAGAAATTTATATAACGTTACTCCATAACATTGGTGGCAGCATGCTGGCTTATATAATGGTGTAATTTAAACAGGTATAACTGTTGTAATATTACACATTAGTGTAACGTAATGCCAGTTATATCGGTTAAATTACTAAACAAAGTAGAGGCAGCAAGGCTGCCTCCAATTTCATGGAATAACGTTGCATATTTTTTTTTTACAGTGTACTTTTGCCTACATTTGAAATTCTATGATAAAAATTCCAAAATACAATACTAGAAAGTATCATTTTAACACTATTTCAACCGGGGCCAAATGACACTTTTTTAAGTTTTGATTTATGTTTATTTAACTTGTCTTTTTTAATGATTTTAAGTAGAAAAATAAGTTTTCAATGTGTTAGAAGGGATTTGCGATTGTTTTAATCTAAAAACTACCAATAAAATAACCATGAATAGAAATATTTTTAAAGGTGTATTTGACAACATTATTAACTACAAGATTAAGAGCACGTTTCGTGCTCTTACATTATTATGCGTTTTATCTTATTAACTATAAGATTAAGAGCACTTTTTGTGCTATTATATATTATTATGTGTTTTATATAATTAACTATAAGTTTAAAAGCATAACAAGTGCTCCTAATCTCATAGTTAATAATAAGGACTTTACCTTTGACAATAAAATTTATTTACAAAATAATGGTTCCCCGATGGATTCTCCCACATCAGGAATGTTAGCTGAAATTATGTATGGCCGACATCTAGTTGCAGATATTTATAACAAATTTGATTATATCCCCTGCTCAAGCTTCAGATATATGGACGATAATGTCATCCTATGTCACATTTAATAAATGACCTTTAATCTGCAGAAATACCTTTCTTAATAGCATCTTAACTCAGATTAATAACCTTGATTCTAGAGCAGTGGTTCCCAACGTGGGGCAATCTAAATTTATTATAAATTTATTCACTATAAGTTTCTTTTGCCATTTTGTTTTGAAAAAGTAAAGTTGTAGAGTAAAAATAAACGGAATACAAGCGAAATTTAAAAAATCAGCTTTTTTATTGAATTTTAAAAATGTTCCCAATCAAACGGTTAAAATAGAATCAACACCAGAATAATTATATAAATAATCATTTTGTGTCTCTTGACATCTTTTTGCAGAATTAAAAATCTTTATAATTTTTCTGATTATAGATGTATTTTAAACTTTTTCGTAGTGGGTACGATTAGTTATTGAATGAGCTTTCTATTTCTATTCGCTCTGCTGTATGTCACACGAACTGTCTTTTATACACAAAGCTACTTGAAAGTATATGTACCGGGTGTTCCAAAAATGACAATGGATTTTTAAATTCAATAACTTGAAAACGGTGACAGATATTAAAAAATTTTTTGCAGTTGGTTTATGTAAGATGTCAGAAGTTTTCAGGCTGAGATTCCCAGTTTTAGTTATAAATAGCAGCAATAGATGGCGCTGCAAGCAATAGGCGCTAAATCCAGGCTCAATTTTTCGGCCTTTCTCTTCTTCCATGAGAAAAAAGGAGATTAAAATGTTTTGAATGGATCCCGAAGTACCGAAATTCGGGTCTGGATTTAGCACCTATTTCTCGCAGCGCCATCTATTGTTTGAAATTCGAGCTAAAATCAAGAATCACAGTACACAAACTCCTGACGTCATGCATAACTCTCCTGCAAGAATTTTTTTAATATCTGTCACCTCTTGCAAGTTATTGAATTTTAAAATCCATCAGTCATTTTTGGGACATCCGGTAAATCTAGCTGTCTTAAACATATTTAATCTAGAAAATATACGAGATATCTAAATGAGGTATTATTATATACAATTTATAAATCTTGAATAATATTAGAAAAAGAAATGGGTACATAATAAACATCTATAGCTCTAGTGCAGGTCTTCTACACAGTAAAGAAATTTGCATGATGACATATACATCTTAATTTTTAAAATCAGTTAATACGTGGGAGACAGTTAACGATACTGGGAAAGGTAAAACGGAGGAAGTGTGTTGTGATGGGGAATAACGTCTACTTAAAATTGATAAAAATCAGGATTTTCAAAAATGGAAGAATCTTGCATTGTGTTATCCATGGAAAGAAAATTTTGTGTCCAAAACTTTTCCTCAAACTAATAATATTAATACCTACTAAACTAAATAAATTAAAAATGAATTATAAAATTTTTGAGTGTTATCAATTTTAATGCTAAATGTAAGTCTCACTTCAAGATATATTGTGAAGGTAAAAACACAGACAGTGTAACACATTTCTTTAACACTGAGGTAAGTTTCAAAAGTACAAAACTTTTTTGGCACGAAAACGAAGATATAAAACTTCATCGTATTTATAGAATTATGTTAAAAACGCTTTTGTGTCAGAAGATTGACTTTTTTTAAAAGTTAAAAAACGTGAAATGAATAATTATTGTTAAGGTTCTATTATGTTTTCACCATGTAAATAGAGTTCATTTTTTAAAGAAAAGAAAAATTACAGAGTGAGGGAGAGGGGACATAGTGATTTTACAGATGCTTTGGTGGGGCGTGGCCAATAAAAGGTGGGGAACCACTGTTCTAGAGTTAATTTTTCTTTGAAAGTTGTAGAGAATAGTACACTTTTCTATTTGAATGCACTAACCAAAACCCATCAGGGAAATGGGACGTACACTGTTTATAGAAAAAACAAATTGCTGATCATTCCACAATCCAACATAATACTCAAGTTCCTGCATTTAGACATTTTATTAAGCGAGCCTATGTAGTCTGTACCCGTAATCAGTTAAAAAATGAAGCAAAAAAAAAAAATGCGTGATATCTTAAGAAATAACGTATATAAAGATAGCACTGTTAATCGATTAATTCTGAACATGGATAATAAGAAGAAAAGAACCTTCAGTGAGCAAAATTAGAAGATGTATACTTTACAACATTTTCCTGAATTCTTTGAAAGATTGAAATATAGATTTAACAAGTACCACAACTGTCTCATTGCATACCTTCCATAAAATTAAAAAAAATAGTCTGTAACAAAATAGATCCAATACAGCCTGATCAACTGCAGGATGTATGTATATGAACGCAGGGTCTTTACAGATAAATTTTTAAAATACAGTAAAATAATTTATCCATCAAGATTTTATTTCCCATTCGTTTTCCGCGACTCAATAGAATTTTATATGCTCAACGACAATCATACAAAATAGGGTTGAGCGAAAAAAAAAATTATTTTTTTTAATCAAAAACGGGTAGGTGCCAAAAGTTGCCTTAGTACATCAACTGCGTGCAATTTTACCGCTGAAAAAAAAAAAAAAGGCTTCAGTCTGCGCTTTTGGTCAAAAAATCGAAATTTTGGGTAAAATTTGATATTTTTTCAAAAAAATAAAAAAATTCCTATAAAGACGGTTATTACTTAAATGCGTTATTTAAACCTTTGTCGTTAATGACTTAACATATTTAAACGATAAAACGATATCTTTATTCTGTATAACTGGAGCAAAACTGACAACTTTTGTTTAAAAAAAAGCTTGCCACTCTGTTGTGTCATACAACTAATTGTTGTTTAGGATACAGCTCTTACATAGTTGCTTTTAAAACTACCCAGGAGGCACCACGGGGAGGTGACTGCATTTCATGTTACAACAGTGCATAGCTCGACCACCCTTCCATCTGAGCACAGTGTTTTATTTATACATTGAACTGTGATTTTTAGGTAGCTTTCATTACAAAAAGCTACCTATTACAGCCGTTCGGAGGAAAGCGATTTCAAAAAAATTTGGTATATTTTCATCGATCATGACCCCCAGACCCCGAAACCACCCTCCGTTCAAAAGTTGATACATATATATCTGATCTTTGTCACACTGTAACTCTCGTATTTATGAACCGATTTGGATGTAACTTCGTTTATACATAGTGCATACCAATGCCTCGACCGAGTTCGTTGGCCAGTTTCATCCGCCATCTTGTTTCAAAATGGCGGCCATTTAAAATTTTTAAAAAAATCTAAAATTTGAAACGTGGTACCAAAACATTAAAAATTGAAAAATATTTTTTTTATGTGTTTGACCTTGATACAAAGTTTCCGGAGCATTTTTGGTTTCGTCTATATCTTAAAAAATGGCTGAGTTATAGCACTTTGAATTTCTAACTTGGCTGACATTTTCAATCGACCTGATTTTTGTCTCGCGATAACAGGCGTATTTATGAACAGATTTGGATGTACCTTGATGTATACATAATACGTACCAATGTCTCGACCGAGTTCGTTGGCCAGCTTCATCCACCATCTTGTTTCAAAATGGCGGCCATTTAAATTTTTAAAAAAAATTTAAAATTTGAAATGTGGTACCGAAATATTGAAATTTGATAAATATTTTTTTCTTATGTGTTTGACCTTGATACAAAGATTCCGGAGCAGTTTTTGTTTCATCTATATCTTAAAAAATGGCTGAGTTATAGCACTTTGAATTTCTAGCGTGGCTGTCATTTTGAAACGACCTGATTTTTGTCTCGCGATAACAGGCGTATTTATGAATCGATTTGGATGTACCTTGGTGTATACATAATACGTACTAATGTCTCGACCGAGTTCGTTAGTTAGCTTCATCCGCCATTTTGTTTAAAAATGGCGGCGATTTAAAAAAAATTAAAAAATTTAAAATGATGTACCAAAAAATTGGAAAATGAAAAGGATTTTTTTGTATGTGTTTGAACTTAATACAAAGATTCCGGAACAGTTTTTGTTTCGTCTATATACAAAAAATGGCTGAGTTATAGCATTTTGAATTTCTATTGTAGGTGACATTTTGAAACGACCTGATTTTTGTCACGCGATAACAGGCGTATTTATGAACCGATTTGGATGTAACTTTATGTGTACATAGTACATACCAGTGTCTCGATCGAGTTCGTTGGCCAGCTTCATTCGCCATCTTGTTTCAAAAGGGCTGCCATTTAAAAAAAAAAATAAATTTTAAATTTTAAATAAGTTATCAAAAAAATTGAAAAATGAAAAAGATTTTTTTTATGTGTTTGACCTTGATACAAAGATTCCGGAGCAGTTTTTGTTTCGTATATATCTTAAAAAATGGTTGAATTATAGCACTTTGAATTTTTAGCATGGCTGACATTTTGAAACGATCTTATATTTGTCACGTGATAAGACGCGTATTTATTAACCTATTTGCATGTAAGAAGGCATGTGGATAGTATATCGTAATGTCTCGACCAAGTTCGCTGGCCAGCTTCATCAGCTACCTTGTTTCAAAATGGAGGCCATTAAATTAAATAAAAAAATTATATTTAAAGTGAGGTGCAAAAAAATTAGAAATTGAAAAAGGTTTCTTTCTTAAATATTTGACCATGATATAAGGATTCCGGAGCATTTTTCGTTTTGTCTTTATCTTAAAAAATGACTCAGATATAGCAGTTTCAATTTCTAATGTGGGTGACATTTTGAAAAATCTGATTTTTTGCCTGCGAACGCACTTGTATATATCAGCCGATTCCTATGTGAGAGAGCATGTGCACAGGAATTACTAAGGTCTCGACTAAGTTCACTCGTTAGCCTCATCCACCATGTTGTCTTAAAATAGCAGGAACTTTAAGATATCGCCGAATTTGGCAACCAAATATAAGTTACTTTAAATAAAAGCAGCTTGGATAAAGCTGACTAATTTCGCGAAATTCTCATTCATAATGATTTAGTATTGATAAAAATTAGTATTGAATTTCCTATAATCGGTTTCCACTAAATTGAGCTTCTTGTGTTTGAATAATATAAGCTTGCTTTTAAAAAATAAGGAATATGAAAGCTACCTCTTCCCCCCGGCATTGGCCGGAAGGACTTTTTTATTAAACACTGGCATAAGTTTTCTATGTATCAACCTAGTCCATCTCTACTTCGTATCCACAGATGTTGGATGCTGCTGCTGTGACACTCCTTCAACTATATTTCTACTGCTTATGTATGATAAGGCAAGCAGAGTAATGCAGTGGAAATAATGGAATCTATTCAGCCGTCGATTATCTTCGCCAAAATTGCATCCAGTTAATGCATAGTGATTGGGAGTTCTGTTACTACAACATTTAGGTATTTCATCTTTGAGTATGCCATCATTTACTCTACCTCTTTCATTTTTTATATGCTGAGAAGCTTGCTGTTTAATGTGATGGCGATCGTCAGAGAGTATTGCAATAGGAACTTATTCTCGATGTGCAAAGCAACCACTGTCCTAAATAAATTTTTTTAGTTTTTGTTTTATGCCGTTTTCTGTGATGTTTAGTAGCCGAGTAATTTCCCATAAGTTTTTAGATCAATTTTTTTAGATTTATATAATTATCCGCTTCAAAGTTTATTGTCGATATTTCAGATTTACGTATGCCATCATTTACTCTCATCTTTCAACTACTATGTGCTGATCATCTAGCTGTTTAATGTGATGGCGATCGTCAGAAAGCATTGAAATCAGAATTTCCTCTGCGTATGCAAATCAACCATTGTCCTAAATAATTTTTTTAGTTTTTGTTTTATGCCGTTTTCTGTGATGTTTAGTAGCCGCGTAATTTCCCATAAGTTTTTAGATCCCTTCTTTATATGTGGATTACATTTGATGGTAAACCATCCTGCGGCATATACTTGGATTACATACTTTGTGAGTAAACCTACAGACTTTGATGGTCAGTCAGTGCTTATATAAAGGCGAAAATTTTTATTCGCCTTTCTGAGACATTTTGCGTAGGACAAGTTTCTTGGTTTCCTATTCTCTAGTTCTTCTGAGCAATATCTTGATGAAATAACTTTGTAAATGTCTAGCAGGTATTTCTGGTCTGGGCTGAGTACCCTTTTCTTGATTTCAGAAAATAATGTTTCAAAATTACTCTCTATGGCTTAAAAAATTGAAATAAGAAGGGAATGGCATGGGGACGAAGATTTTTCTAATTGTCCGGCGAATACCTGTGGGGTTAGAATCTAACTTTTGCCAACAATCTTGTCTAATAAATGATGCAGAGGACATTCACTGGACTTGGAGGTGGTATATGATTTATTGTAATGGCTTATTCTAAACATGTCCCACGCAAAATGGATGGCAACGACGAACGGAATTCTCCGCCTTTAAATGAGCACTCACTGCCAATCAGAGTCTCTATGTTCACTGGAAAAGTACAGCGTAATCCAAGTTTGATCTCAGGAGGGTTTGCCATCCATGTAATCCATATTTAAAGAAAGGATCTAAAAATTCATGGGAAATTACTCGGCTACTAAACAACACATAAAACGGAATAAAACAAATGCTAAAATATTATTTAGGACAATGGTTGCTTTGCATACGCAGAGGAAATTGTGATTTCAATGCTTTCTGACGATCGCCATCACAGTAAACAGCTAGCTGATCAGCACATAGAAGTTGAAAGATGAGAGTAAATGATGGCATACGCAAATCTTAAATATCGACAGTCAACTTTGAAGCGGATAATTATATAAGTCTAATTGATTGGAAAATTGCTGTGGTAACAGAACCCTAATCAATATGTATTTATCGGGTGCAATCTTGATGAAGATAATAGACGGCTGAATAGATTACATGAATATCATCCCCACTGCATTACATTTTTTGCCTTCTCTTACACAAGCAGTAGAAAAATACGTGAAGGATATCACAGCAGCAGCATCCAAAGTCTGTGGATACAAAGAAGAGTTGGA
The DNA here is from genome assembly GCA_963932465.1 of Maratus speciosus. Lineage (NCBI taxonomy): Eukaryota > Metazoa > Arthropoda > Arachnida > Araneae > Salticidae > Maratus > Maratus speciosus. The sequence goes on along the minus strand of OZ010798.1, from coordinate 324,294,544 downwards.
CTAGGTTGATACGTAGAAAACTTATGCCAGTCTTTGATAAAAAGTCACAATTCAATGTATAAATAAAACATTGTATTCAGATGGTAGTGTGGTCGAGCTAGATGTCCTAGGCAGTGTTGCCAGATGGGCTACTTTTTTAAAAATCAGATTCTTGATTGGTGCCACTTTTTTGAAATGGCAAAATGTGCCTTATTTAATGACATATTAATTAAGGAGAAAACAAAGTGAATTTTACAGTTTCAAAAAAGTGGTGCCAATCAAGAAATGTGAATTAAAAAAAAGTAGCCCACTGGCAACACTGGTCCTAGGTAGTTTTGAAAGCAACTAGGAAAGAGCTGTATTCTAAAAAACAGTTCGTTGAATGACCCAACAAAGTGGCAATGCCCTTTTTTACCGAAAGTTGTCAGTTTTACTCCAGTTATACAGAATAAAGATATCGTTTTATCGTTTAAATATGTTAAGTCATTAATTATAAAGGTTTAAATAACACTTATAAATAATAAACATCTCAATAGGAATTGTTTTATGTTTTTGAAAAAATGCCAAATTTTACCCAAAATTTCCACTTTTGGACGAAAAGCGCAGATTGAAGCCATTTTTTTTCAGCGGTAAAATTGCACGCAGTTGATGTACTAGTATGGCGTCTACCCGTTTTTGATTTTAAAAAAATATTTTTTTTTCGTTCCAACCTAATACGCAATGAATCAGTCTCCTATGAGTTACCTAGAATTTGGCGCAAGATGATTCATAAATTTAAAAACAAGATAAAATGAATACAGATGATCATTTTTATTAAGGCACCTGCTTTGTTGATACCTGGTATATCATGATGTTTGTTTATCAAGTTCAAATTAAAATTTGTTTTGCGAATACAGTTTGTTTAATCATTACTGATCTCGAAAATTCTCCGGTTGTGCGAACGAAATTATTAGGCCAGTTTATTAAAAAGTTTTAAAACCTTTGTTTAGTGTAACAACTTTTACCGTATATATATATATATTCATTTTAATGATAATAAGGGATTTTCTTATTATTCTATTGAAATATTTCATTGATTATTTAAATATAACATGAATTATTCTTCCCTGGTGAAATCGTAATAAAAACGAATTTCAAAAATTTTATAAACCATTTTGTCCTGTTTAATACCTTAAAGATATGGTACTTTCAAAATAATAATTGTACTATTCAATTATTTTTCACCTAATAGCTTTTAAGCAAATTTTATGGAATAAAAAGAAAAGTTTTATAAACTAATGAAAATAATCTAAGTAATTATGGGAACACATATTAAAAGATTCCATTCATATTAAACTCAGCCTTTCCACTTCCTCCACCATAACCTTTTCCGAGATTTCAGCGTATAATTAAACTGAACAGAATTCTATCTCACTGGTGTATTAAATTTTCATGAATACAGACAAAAAAGACTTTATATAAAAAAGGGAGTTTGATGAAAGAGACACGAAATAACTAATTCCTTTTTAATCGTGGGAATATTTGAGTGCCATTATTTGAATGGTGATTTAAAAATGAAATAAAATGTTCATCCTACGTGAAATTTTAATTCTTATCTTATTTAAAAGATTTTTTAGGAAATTTATACATGGTCTTCCTACTTCCTCCTCTATAACGTGTTTTCCCAGATTTCAGCATATCTATTATATATATATAATCCAAATGGAAATTTCGTTCCGAACGCCGAGATTTCGACTTCTACCGCATGGATTTTTACGGAACTTATACCGTTAGATAGGTATCGTTCCAGGGAACGTTTTAAGCTATAACACATCATTCTACCTAGATTGGTTATAGAATTGTTACGGAAAATTCTATTATTTTGGACTTTGTTACTTCATATTTCCTTAAATATCTGGGCTCCTATTGGTCGTAGAGCTTAGATCTCGCGCCAAAAGTAGCTGCGAAGCACCCAAGCAAACTTTTCCCCGCGATTATTTTGCCGTCTTCCGATTTCCTCTAACTCTATTAGGGGCCCGCGTAGGGCCCCTTTAAAATATTTTTCGTAGTAATTTCAGCAATTATCTTACATTATTGGTTAAGACCGCCACCCTCCCGATTCATGTATCTACGGAAAGGTTGCATGAAGGAGTTTTGTTCAGATACGCTTTCGTTAAGAATACAGTGCGCTCCCTGGTGGTGGAATGTGGAACTAACATAACGCGATATTGTTAAAATTAGGAAATCTAACAATGCGATCTGTTTTAAACTTTGAGATAGTTCATAACACATAATCTATTATCTATTCTATTATATATATATATAATCTATTATCTATTCTATTATCTATTATATATATAAAATCCAAACGGAAATTTCGTTCCGAACGCCTAGATTTCGAGTTCTATTGCATGGATTTTTACGGAACTTATACCGTTAGATAGGTATCGTTTCAGGGAAGGTTTTAAGCTATAACACACCATTCTACCTAGATTAGTTATAGAAGTATGACGGAAAGTTCTGTTATTTTGGACGATAAGGTTACCATTTTATTTCTTGGCGAAGTTTTTTGTTGTTGAAAAAATTGAAACGGCTATTACACCTAGAGAAATAAAAGACAAAAAACTGTTACTAATTTTATTTAAAATCTTTAAAAAAGAAAAAAAAAGAAATCCGTTTTAATGAGTGATAATATTAAAAAACGAATATATATAATTTAAACATGAAAGAGAATGTTCGTAATACTTAAAGAATTACTCAGTTGAAATATTGCAATTGAAATAATATTTAGCGATTTATCTTTTGCATCAGGTTAAGAAAAATGCATCTGAAAATTGATAAAATGATATCACGGAAGTTCCCCATAAGCGCATGCTCAGCTTTATTTGAGAAAAATTATAGAATATTCTTCTCATAAATATACATATATATCCATAAAAAAATCGGCAGAACCTCTATTTAGCATTCCTAAAAAAAATAATGAAAATTTCATTTTTAGCGATTTAGCGCTGGATGGCGACTCGATAAAATTTTGAATAATACTATGATAAATATTCTTTAAGAAAAACTTTTTCAACTCTCGATACGAGGTTAGTTTAAGTAAGTTTAACTTAAATAAATACATATTTATAACTGCAGTTTTGTCATATACATTTATATATGTAACAATGAAATTTAACGATCGTATTTATGCCGTTTACAATGAAATTTAAATCGATTTAAAGTGTTTCAAACTCAAATTAAGGTCCGATTCTGAGCATTGGCAATTTGACTTCGATATTGTTAGTGTTAGAGACAACAAGAAAGTTTTATTGTCATGGAAACAACAATTTAATATCGAAATGTTTAATGATAGCATTCTTAATTAAAATACCCTTCAAACTTATCCAGCCGGTGACACCGTATAAAATTAAATAGCTCAATACAAGTAACACGTAATTTGCATATATTATATAAGCTTACAGCAAAAATAGTAAACTAATCCACAGTTTAAGTTTAAATTCATTGAGCATTAGGCATTTAATTACTTATTTAACAAGGAATTTATAAATGTATTTCAATCTCTTGCATTTGGCGAGGAAACCTATTGGTTCGCCAAAGAGCGTCGAGCGTTCGTCTGTTCGCGCCAAATACTCGAAAAAATATTTTTTTACAGATCTTCTACTGCGATTCGACCGCTATATTTTTACCGATCTTTTTTACATACATGAGTCATTTTATTAGCCTTTCCTTTTTCAAAATATTTTGAGTATGCGTTTTAAGGAGACATTACTTGTGAGTAACAATTATTATTATTATTATTATTATGTATCTCTTACAGAAAAAACTAGCAGATGTAATTATAAAAATAATGATATTACATAAATAGCAGTTAATATTATAAAAGTGGAGTCAAATATTTAAATTTTAATGCAAACGTTTTCCCCCCTCCCCCCCACACACATATTATGAATAATTTAATTTCAGATATTTAAAATATTTTTCGCGTACTTTACTACGGATACATGCTATTTTGTTTTTTCCCAAACTTATGACTTTTATAACCTCGAACTCAGATCAACAAATATTGTTCACTCTCTCTCTTTTTTTTTCTTTTTTTTTTTTAACATATATCGCCAATTTTTCTTTTAGAAAAGTCTACTGTTTCAAATGTTAAGTACTAAAGATTATTCTTAAGAAAATTTATGCAATTTTGCGTTATTAATACCACAAAAGAAAATATTTTGCAATAAAAATTACTTACTGAAATACATTTTCGATTGTCTTTTTAATTCGTCATCCCATTTTCAGTTTTTTTAAGGTTTTTGATATTGTATTATTCTTCCGTAATCAGGTTACCTGCTAATTAGTGTATTTACTGAACTATTTAGATGTTTCTTTTATATTTGAAAGAGTCAGATCAGTGATCAGACAGTGACTGTCAGACAGTGATCGCGATTGTAGAAGATTACATGAAATTTGTACTTAGCTATTAGTAAATTTATGTTTTTTCATTATGAAGCAAACGGAGAACAGAAGATTTAGTATTATATATATTTTTATTTGCAGTTATTTTACTGTCACTAAAAAATAAATACTTGGGAAAAAAAATTTGAAATTCCAATGGTGGCTGGTGGAACAATATTTGTTGATTTATCATTTTAGCCTAGGTAAGAAAAAAAGTACCTGAAATGCAGATAAAACTGAAGATAGAAATCATTATAAAGCAAGTTCTTCTGACGCACAATCCTATTCGCTAAACTGAGGAAAAAATTAACGATTTTAGGTTTATTTAGGCAGCAGACTGAAGAATAATGTAATTTTGAAAATAAAAAGTGTATTTATTTCTCCGTGTTATTGCACTCTTTAGAGAAATGAAAAAAGGTCTTCGGTGCATCAAAAAGATTATTTCGTTATAATATAACGTGTTAGGTTATTAAGTTTTGTATAACTGACTTTATTTGTCATTTACAAAGAGTATTTTGGGCGAAAGATCTATAATTCAGCCAACAGCAATTTGACTTTATTTAATGGGATGTAGTCTGGCGCATAATTACTAATGTTTTACGTGTGTTAACTCTGGTAAATTTGTAACCATATAGTTTGCAAACACTTCTAATGTTTGCCGTAAAACTTAGCTGTACACCCGATTATGGACGATTGGGAAGATTTTGATTGGATGAAAACAAGAGGTTTATTTTTCTATCATAATGAGTTATCGAGTTTTTTTTTTCAGGTTAACAGTTACATAATTGCAAGTGGTATACATAATTGCAAGTGGTTACATAATTGCAAGTATATATATAAAGGAAATGGTAATGAAAATGACATTATTTTAATTTTATTCAAACACTTCATTTTTAAAAATCCACTTTTATGTGATTCACATTTCTTTTAATGAAAGTTAAAGACTTTTTGTGTGTAAAGAATTTATTACATTTTTTTACCGTATTTACTCTGCTGTAATCCGAAGATAGAAAACTGCAGTAGACCTGCTAGAAGACGTGTATTACAAAATATAATGCAACGAAGAGAGAAATTGTATTTAAGCTACCAGAACCACACATAGCACCAAACTGAGAAGCCCGGAGTTCAAGAACTATCAAACGAAAGTGAATAATCCGAACATAAGTAATGTTCAGTGGTCACTCTCTGCAATCATTGTAATTATCTCTCCTTTTAGTAGTGTGGTGACTAGAGAACACTTTAACATTTCTGATTATCACAACGGCCGTATTTTCTTCCCAACCTCTACTTTAAATATATACTGTAAAAAGAATTTCTTCTGAATAGTCCGAATTTTGCCTAACCCATAAGATATTATAATAGCTAAATAGCGTCCGCATAGTATTCAGCAAATGCGGAAAGATTTTCCCGGTGAAGGTCCATATTAATTTAAAAGAATTCATAATTTTGTTTGATCAATGATCATTTAGAAAATGGACCAGCGAAGCGGGTGTAGCCTGCTAGTAATTAAATAAAACAATCTTATTTCACTGGTGTATTAAATTTCCACGAACACAGACAAAAGACTTTTTATAAAACAAAGAGTAAGGTGAAAATGGCAAGAAATTGTCGAATTATTTTTTAATCGAGATAATATTTAAGTGTAATTATTTGAATGTTGATGTAAAAATGAAATAAAAAGTTCATCCTGCATGAAATTTTAATTCTTATCGTATTTAAAAATATGTTTTATGCTATATTAAACTCGGCCTTTCCACCTCCTCCTCTATAATGTTTTTCCAGATTTCAGCATATAATTAAACAGAACAGAATTCTGTTTCACTGGTGTATTAAATTTTCACGAATTTAGACAAAATAAACTTTATATAAGACATCAAATAAAATAAAACAGCCACGAAATAACTGAATTACATTTTAATAGTGAGGATATTTCAGTGTCACTATTTGAATGATGTCTTAAAAATGAATTGAAATGGTCATACTACGTGAAAATTTAATTCTTATCGTATTCAAAAATATTTCTTGTGATATATTAATCTCGGCATTTCCCCTTCTTCCAACATAACCTTTTCCCAGATTTCATCGTATAATTAAATTGAACAGAATCCTATCTCACTGGTGTATTAAATTTCCACGGATTCATACAAAAGATACTTCTTATAAAACAAGGAGTTAAATGAAAAAAGCACGAATTTTCTTTTCTTTTTTTTTTACCGTGAGAATACTTGAGTATCATTCATCTAATAATTATTTAAAAATAAAATAAAATATTTATCCTACGCGAAATTTTAATGGTTATCATATTTAAAAAGATTTTTTTTAAACAAAATTTTTCAGAAATATATTTTTTGAATTTTTTTTTTCATAAGTAAGTTTAGCATAACTTATTACGACTTAATTTTATTTTTTTTAATATTTTAATATTGTGTTACGTTTGAAATAAGGAATAGTTATTATTAATACTCACTCTTATATTATCAATTAAATTTATGCATCATTTTAAAGGATAAATAAAAAAGTTTTATAAATAAGGAAAATCTTTTTCAGGATTTCTATGAATGCATCTATATTTATATTACGCTATCGTACGTGGCACAGAAATCGCGATTATTTGTTAATTGTTTAATAGCAAGGCCCGAACGAAACGCATCTCATTGGTTATTGAACATCATTTAATACATCTCATGCATCTTAATGCATGGAGGTTACCATAGGCGGAACCCTGTTCTGTCACCAAATGCTGCCAAGTTTGTCGCCAAGTTGGCGATATCTCTAATATTTTGCCAAATTTCTATATACTTCCATTGTAAACCAATAGGGCTTACTTGCAAACAGAAAATCAACAAATTGAGATATTTTAATGGAACAAAAACCAATATTAGCTTAAGGAGTTACATTAATTATATTTAAGGGAGTCCAAGTAAATTAAATTATGAATAAAAGTAACATGACACAATGCTTAGCATACTTTCTCAAACATAAATTTTAAGGGAGACTAAACAGGTCGCCAAAGGCGGCTAGTAATATTAAATTTCGTTGATATTAGACAATGTCTGCTCACCTCATTCACCGCCCCTAACCCTCCCCCCACCAAAAAAAAAAAAAAAAAAAAAAAAAAAAAAAAAAAAAAAATCTCCGCTTTCAACATATAATTAAATTGCTCTGTATCCTGTTTCACTGAATCATTAAATTTTTATGTACTTATATTAAAATAAACGGGATTTTATACAAAATGGTTAATTATATATGAAAGGGATTCTGAACTCAATGTTTTTTGAATCGTGAACAAATTTAATTGCCAGTGTTTTAATTACGATTTTAAACTAAGCCAAAATGTATTTATGCGTGAAATACTAATTGTTATTGTTTTCCATAAGAGTTTTTGTAATTACAAATAATTTGCTTTACAAAATTGAGATAAAATCATGATTTATGTTACTTTGTATTTTTTAACATTTAATGGTATGGTTTACTCAAAATAATAGATATAATTTCTTAAAGTTTATGAAAATTTTATTAATTAAATTTAAAGGAACAATTAAAAACCATTTTAAAAATTAATGAGAATAATTTTCAAAAGTTTCGAAAACGCATGTTAATATATTCCGATCATATTAAATTCTATCCTGTCATGTTTTCCACCGTAACTGTATCCGGACTACAAACGTATGTAATTAAACCTAGCAGTTTATTCACCCATAGAAGATTTAAATTTCAGAAGTTCAGATAAAAAATACTTTTTCATGAAAAACTCATATGAAAATGATGCTGGATGATTGGCTGTTTTTTGGGTCGTAGGCAGATTTGAATATCGGTAATTTAATAGTTACTTAAAAAAATTATTTATAATAAATTGCGATAATTATTAGCTTCAAAGAGAATTTTAACGCTAAAAGCATTATAAAACTAGTATGTTGTGGCCATCACAAAACTTTCTTCTATCTCATACATGTTAATACGTCAAAATTCACTATCTCAGTACCAAATTAAATGGCAATCTGTGTTATCACGAGATTTCTAAAAATATGAAATTCCGTGCATTAGTTCTCGAGGTATGACTGTCGCTGAAATCGTGTAAATCCAGCAAAATGCAGCATAGCAGCGCCACCTATAGGGTTATTTATATCAGAACCTAATTATCACTAACTTATGTCAACGTCTAACTGAATATGAAGTTTGAGGAAATTTCGTGCATTAGTTCTTGAGATAGAGGTATTGCGCAAATCATGACAAATGCAGCATAGAAGCGCCACCTGTTGAGCGGTTTGCAACAATACATAATCAGCAGCAATATTAATCAAGTTGTACTTAAATCTGAAGTTTGATGAAAATTCGTGCATTAGTTATTGAGATAGGGCTATTGAGGAAATAGTTCAAAATGCAGCACAGCAGCGCCACCTATTGGGAGATTTACACCAACACGTAGATAGCATCATTTCATATGAAGGACTAACTAAATCCGAAGTTTGATGAAAATGTGTGCATTAGTTCTTGAGATAGAGCTAATGCGAAAATAGTGTAAATCCTGCAAAATGCAGTATAACAGCGCCACCTGTTGGGCGATTTACACCAAAAGATAAACAGCATCCATTCATGTTAAGGACTAACGGAATCTGAAGTTTTATAAAAATTCGTGCATTAGTTCTTGAGATAGAGATTTTGCGGAAATCCTGCAAAATGCTACATTGCAGCTCCACCTGCAGGGCGATTTACTCCAAAAACTAATCAGCACCAATCTATATCAGGGAATACCTGAATATAAATTTTTATTAAATTCCGTGCATTAGTTCTTGAGATACAGCGCCCACTAAGTTTGTGTCACATGCAGACAGATAGACAGACTCACAGACAGACATTTTGTAAAAACATGTTTTTTGGAATATCTGACCGATAAGACGTGTAAATCTGTCGAAAACTGGAATTCGAAAATTTTCATGAAACCAATATTTTCTTCTTGTAAAGATAGAAGAAAGTAAAAACATTTCCATTTACTTAAAACTTGGCTTATTCTGAATTAAGTTACTTTTTACTTTCTTCTGTCTTCAACTGAAAAAGTATTGTAAAAGAAATGTTTTTTTCAACTTCCGGTTTTCGACGGATTTACACGTTTTAGGGTCAGAGACCCCAAAAATCATGTTTATACAAAATGTCTGTCTGTCCGTCTGTCCGTGTGTCGCCATTGTACCATCGAAAAGTGTATGAAGTTATGCATGGAACTGAACCAATTTTTACTTTCTTCTATCTTTACAAGAAGAAAGTATTGGTTTCATGAAAATTTTCGAATTCCAGTTTTCGACGGATTTACACGTTTTATGAGTCAGAGATTCCAAAAAACATGTTTTTACAAAATGTCTGTCTGTGAGTCCGTCTGTCTGTCTGTCTGTCTGTCTGCCTGTCCGTCTGTCTGTCTGTCTGTCTGTCTGTCCGTCTGTCTGTCTGTATGTGACACAAATTTTGTGGGCGCTCTATCTCAACTACTAATGGACGAAATTTCACAAAACTTCATATTTAATTAGACCTTGATATAAACTGGAACTGATTATTTTTGGTGAAAATCGCCCAACAGATGGCGCTGCTATGCGGCATTTTTAACGATTTCTGCAATAGCTGTATTTCAAGAACTACTGCACGGATTTTCATAAAACTTCAGATTCAGTTAGTCCAAGATATAGTTTGGTGCTGATTACTTTTTTGTTAAAATCGCCCAACAGGTGGCGCTGGTATGCTGCATTGTTCATGATTATCGCAATAGCTCTAACTCAAGAAAAAATGCACGAATTTTCATTAAACTTCAGATTCAGTTAGTCCCTGATATAAATTAGTGCTGCTTAATTTTTAGTGCAAATCGCCCAACAGGTGGCGCTGCTGTGCTGCATTTTTCACGATTTCTACAAGAGGTGTATCTCAAGAACTATTGCACGGATTTTCATCAAACTTCAGATTTAGTTAGTCCTTGACATGAATTGATGTATAAATTAGTGCTGTTTAATTTTTAGTGTAAATCGCTCAACAGGTGGCGCTTCTGTGCTGCATTTTTCACGATTTCCACAAGAGCTGTATCTCAAGAACTATTGCGCGGATTTTCATCAAACTGCAGATTTAGTTAGTCCTTGACATGAATTGATGTATAAATTAGTGCTGTTTAATTTTTGGTGTAAATCGCTCAACAGGTGGCGCTGCTATGCTGTATTTTTTGCGATTTCCGCAATAGCTTTATCTCAAGAACTAATGCTTGGATTTTCAAAAAACTTCAGATTCAGGTATACCTTGATATCGTTTAGTGCTGTTTACTTTTGGTGTAAATCGCTCAACAGGTGGCGCTGCTATGCTACATTTTTTCAGAATTTCCGCTATAGCTCTATCTTAAGAACTAATGCGCGAATTTTCACCCAACTTCAAATTCAGATATACTTTGATATGAATTGGTGCTAAATCGTTGTTATTTCTTGTACTATTTAAATGATTTAATTGACGTGATTTATATAGAAGAAAGTTTTGTGATGGCCACAACATACTAGTTTTGTGTATGTATTTGGCTGTGGCAAGCAGGTCCTCCATCAATTTAGAAATATTATGCCGGAAGGGGGCGCTGTAATATCAATTGTTTTGCCAATTTCATTATTGTACCATCGAAAAATGTATGAAGTTATGCATAGAATCGAACCAAATCTTTTGTATATGTTTTTGGCTATGGCCAATAGCTCTTCCCTGAATTTGAATGTATACCGCCGGAAAGGGGCGCTGTGATAGCGATTTTTGTATAATTTGCTCAGTGTTTCGTAGTTTTATTTTCCATAGGCGGCTCGTGCAGCGAACTCGTGTCCCGCTAAGCCGGCTGTTCGCAAAAAGCTAATGTACAACAGAATAACCATTGATTATAATAATAAATATTGTTAGTAATAAATATTGATCGATAACTAGTGAATAATGAAAAACTATTGGTTTTAATATATATCATGATCGAGATGAACACATTTTTACTACGCTTCATTGACTGAAGCAGAAATTTAAGATGAAAATCAAAGTTGATATAGTATTAAACTAATAATATTGCAGTATTAATATCTGTAACTACTTTTTGAAATATTAAGATGTAGGAGATACACTGTAAAAAAAATTCCGCAACGTTCCTGGGAAAAAATGGGCAGCTGAGTTGCCCATTATTTCCAAGAAACATTTCTTGAAAATGACTGGAACTTTACTGTATATGTTAAAAACGTTCTACAGAAATGCCAGTAAGTTTCCTGCGAAATACCAGGAATATTTCTGTTGACAGCAAAACATTACTGACATTTCACAGCATGCTGGATCCGCAGACGATTTTTACATTTCCAGTTGACAATTTTCGCTTTATTATCATTATTTGTTAGAATGAAAAAACGTTTTGAAATTGACATCAACATTATTATTTATAATTTACACGAAAAAATAAATTTTCAGTTAAAATTCAATAAAGTAAATATATATATGATATATTGTTTCTGAACTTTGCTTAAAATATAAAAATATATAAATGTAAATAATAATCAGAAAAAAAATCTAGACATAAAATATTTTGGATTTTCGTCAGTAATTATGTTAGTTTACAAGTTAGATAAAATACATATAAATTTTCATGAAAAAAAAAACCTAAACGTAATTGTATATTTTTTCCGAAAATAAAAAAAAATTCAAATTTGCAGCAATTCAAAGTGTCAAATATATATCAAATTTAAATCAAATTGTAATAAAGTGTTAAAATATAAAATTAATTAAAAAAGAAAAAAAAGTCAAGAGGTAGCATCGAACTCGGGCCCTACGGGTGGCGTGCGAGCTTTCTGCGTCCACACCACGAAAGACACGTTGAGAGTTGCAAACTATTTGAAACGTATGCTAAACCTCGGCATCTAATTTCTGAAAATCTAAGGCCCATTTGAAGAAATCCTTTCACAAGAATAATTAGAGATAAGAACTCTAAAACATACTTTAAATTTATCAAAATCGGTGGGAATCATATTTGATGATCCCCTGGTTAATGGAGATCCAAATAATAGGTGTATTTTTTTTTACACGGTCTGCTCGTTAAACATTCCACAGACAAGTACGAGAGATAATCTCTTAGCGATGTCACAGAGGTATTGTATTTTCATCTGAATTGTCTTGACAATAGAGACGTAAAGGATTATGTCGTCTATTGATTTATTTGCATTTCATATTGATTTTTTTACATTCATTTAAGGAATTCGTTTTCGACACTCGCGCGCGAGCAACGGATTATAGCAAAAAATTAATAAATGGCGGCCCCAGCGTTTTGCTGTTTCCAACTTTTGTTCAGGAACGTTTCAGATAAGAAAACCAGAATTTCACAGGAAAGAGTTAAATTATTCTGAAAACCTGAGAAAAGGCGAAATGTTCCTGGATTTTACATGGAACGTTATCATTTTTTTTTTTTTTTTTTTTACAGTGTAAAAGAAAGTTTTGGGTCCAACTAGTTTGTTTATTACTTTAACAATGTGACACATTCTGTCTCAAAAGTTTAGAAACAACCAGAAAATGTCTTTTATTAAATAACAACACAAAATTAAACAAAAAAGTATTATTTACTTATTAGATTCTGTAAAATTATTCAAATAAATCATATTAAAATAAATAAATGTGAATATTATTATAGCTTTGGTAAAGACTCATAAAAATTTCCAACTATATACTAACCCAAAAGTTAAGGCACAGTGGAAAGAATCGCACCATCTTTCACAGTTTTACATGATATATCTTTCTCTGATTTCTGATAACTTCAAATAATCGTGTTTTCATTAAATCAATTAGTTTTGGGAATAATGCCGGTGGCTGAGAATACTGCGCTTTTTCATTGGTAACTTTTACTTCTTTAGTAGAATCATACTGCTTTCTATTCTCCTATACTTCACAAGTTAAGATACTCCAAATTTTCTTAATTGTATTTAAGTCTCGGTTTAAAGTTGGTCAATCTCAAGCTATACATCTTGCACTGAAAGTCACTGTTTTATACTATGCGAGTTCTGGATTGAAGCATTGTCGTGGTAAAATTTCCATTTTGGGCTTTTAAGATTCATACTAAATGGAAATAGATATTGCTCTAGAATTTCTTGATATTTTGTTGAATTTTGTTTCCCATGGAAAAAGACCAGTATCCATTAAGGCTGTTCTTAACTGCTCTGCTCAACAAGCGCAAAATGTTTTGACACATTTACAAATTCGTTTTTTAACGGAAAGATATAAAATTAGAAGGTCTGACTATGGAAGCGATTTGGAATCGAACTGTGTTTCCCATTTTTTGATAAATAATTTACCTATTGAGTTATAAGCGATTTTGATCACTTGACAAAGACTTTTTCACTCTTTTGAGTGGTTGTTCTTCTCTCACGCGGAAATTCGATTCAAAACGCCCAATTTGACATTATTTTCTGAAACACCTATTGCGTTTGCAAAAAAAAAAAAAAAAAAAAAAAAAAACAGAAAAAGTAGTTTGATTACATAGTTTCTGAACAACAACGCCTGCTAATTTAATGCATTTCCGAACAAAAATAAATTAAAACTTATGTCATAAAGTTGACCTTTTGGATTTGAGAACCAATTTGAGAACCGATTTGAGAACCTTAAATCCAATCGCCCCCAAATTATCAGGGGTTACCGGCGGTAACTATAGGTGAAGATTCACGGTCGCCAGTCACCACGTGCGGGCTAATTTTTTTGTTGTAGCCACTAACTTTCAGTGTCTAAGTCGCTAATTTTTTTAAAGATAAGTTTTTTTTATAGAAAAAAAAGTTTGAAGTTCATTTTGATTTTTAAATTGCAAAACAATCTCACACATTCACATTTTTTCCATACGTACTTTAAGTATGAGAAAATAAAAATTAGAAATAGTGTTTTTCTGATATTCCCCACTATCATGATTACTTAGCTTATACATATATATTTTTTAAACTGCATCTTGCCCAACATTATCTTCTGACTGAACATAATTTGAAATTTATATTATTCTTAATTAATATGCAAAATTTCAAGAATTTTAGGATTAAATTAAATGTACACATTTGATGTAATTAGTATGTGTTTTGTTATATATGTGTATATATAAATAATTAATTCTTCACTTTGAATTCGTGAATTTTTGTTGTTGTTGTTTAGCTTTGTTCCCCATATAAACCCTATTGTTTTTATGCATTTGCTTCACAATATGGCCACTGAAATTTTTGGGTTTAGGAGCCACTGTCTCCTACCAGATTTTGGAAGTCTGCAGCTCTACGCGTTGTCGACTATTGAAGAAAGTAACTGGCTTTTTTTTTGGAGGTCAGACCAGTAGACTTTCCTCAGTACCATCCAGATTTCATTTCTTTTCATCGCTTAATAAGGCCATAGCCAATGGAGAATCACCAGGGTTTGATCCCCCTCCGAAATTTTTGTGGGGATGATTATAAATATGCCAATAACTATGTGTTAAGACAGCCAAAATTCGAAAATCAACTACAGTCCATATTCAAAAATCAAAATTCCACGCTAGCATATCTTTATTGTGTGCAATTTCTAAGAAACCTTAAAGTTCATTCGATTTTTTTTTTTTTTTTTTTTAAATGGGGCTCTCTGAAAGTAGAATGTTAATGCTGTTAAAATAAAATGTTTGCACCAGCCCAATACAAATCATCAGATTTGTTTATCCCAAATTCTTGGAAAATGCAATCGGGCTTTATTTTAAATATTCACAAACTTGGTTGTTCCGACGTATGCTACTGGGAAGACATTTTTGGCAATAAAATAGCTGAAAACGTATGTAAAAAATGCCAAACATTTATTTGGTTGACATTAATGGCAATATGTCACAGAAGAAGTATCTAAATGAGATTATAATTGTATTTGAAATGAAAGAAGCTTAAAGTTTCTTTTGAAATTATATTGAATTGAATTATTTGAATTCACAATAAAACTTAATTAAACCCATAATTCTCGCCTCTATTCAATTAGAAAAAAAAAATCTAAAATAAGTCAAAATTAAAATTCATAATCCTAATGCTCCCTCCGAAATGTTTCTCTAGCTATGGCCTTGTCGCTGAATAACACTGTGAACCAGACGCGGCAATCAAGCGGAAACCGCCCCGATGCCAGACAGGTATACTCGTTCGGCTAGGGAAATCTGGCAGCTAGGGGTCTGGTCATCGGTTTGGAGACAGCCGATCTCCGCCATGTACGCTAATGGCGCCTGGTGCATGTAAAATCCGTCGTGGGCGAAAAAAACTGACCAAAAAGCTGACCAAAGTTATAAATTATGAGGTCAACTTGAGTAGCAAAGAGCAGGTACCAAACAACAAGATCAAAATGTTAAGTAACCGGATTAACTAAGTTCATAACTAAGCATTAGGCTCAGCCGATCGAATGAAGATCTAGGCGCTCGTCATATTTATTGCCGCTAAAAGACGATTAGGCGGTCACCGCCCCTATACCAGGTGTCAAACCCGTTCTGCTGGGGCGACCAGGCAGGTAGGGGCATGGTCATAGGTTAGAAAAAAAAGAAATAAAAAACACTGTGAACCAGTTGTTACTGTGCTACAAAAACTTTCGAGCCACTACATTTCTTGCCTGTTTACGTTGTTACTTTAGGTAAGATTTGCAGGCTTTCTTTTTTTAAACACTGCTCTTGCATTACCTTACGCGTCTAGTATTCTGTCTTTTGAGATATGACACGGAGATTATTTTTAATTTGCATTATGGGCATATTTTATTCTGGTCCAATCTACAAATTTTTCGAGGAGTCTGCAAACTTGCTACCCTTGGTCCCCTGCGTGTTAAATTTTCACTCGAAAGTGTTATTTCTAGCAAGTTCTCCGTATATTCCTCCCTTTTAATGGTTTAAAATTTTAAAAATTTCAATAACAAGCTTATTTTTCGATTTCAACTAAAAAATGAAAAAATTTCCTCGGTGAATTCCGTGGCTTCAGCATCTTAAATAACAAACGGAAATTTAATATTCGTTATTTTACAGCTCGGGAAATACAGTTCGTCAGTTGGAACTGTTGGTTTGGTGAAACCAATCCAGTATGTGTTAACATTTGTATGATATGTATAAATTACTGAGACAGTTTTTTAACAAATATAAAAAAGACGAAATTTTTAAATAAATAGTGCTAATGTAACCATTGTGATATGGGTACTATATGTTTCATTCGGGTTCTATCAGGTTACTTCAGGTTCATATGGTTACTATACGTTTTATTGTCAAGTTTTATAAAATTATGAAAATTATTTTCACAAATTCTGAGAATATGCATTAATAATTTTCATTCATTTTAAACTTTGTCCTTTCACCTGATTCCATTATAACTTTCCTCTGATTTCAACATATAATTAACTTGCACGGAATCCTATTTAACTGGGGTATTAAATTATTTCCACAGATTTAGAGAAAAGATAATTTCTATAAAACACGGAATTAGATGAAATCGAATGATAAAATATATTTTGATAGAGAGTAAATTTGGAGGTCAATGTATACTAATATTATAAAGAAGTAACGTTTGCTTGTTTGTTTGTAGTGTTAATTTCTGACACTATCAAACCGATTTAAAATCTAATGGTGCCAAAATGCTGGTGACCAACTATGCTCTAACATAGGCTATTTTTTATATTGGTATAACAACCCCCAAGGTGGTGCAGCTTCAAAACAAGCTCTAAAATTGTAGTTTCTGTGATACTGTTGGGGCTAGAAATTCGAAATTTGGTGTGGTAGTTTCATATATAAGATGTAAATACTCGCTAAGAATGGCTATTTTAATAACTATTTTAAAATAAACTAAAATGTATTTTTCCGTGAAATCGTAATGACTATCGCTTTCTAAGAGGTTTCTCATGTTAAATAAATTAAAAAACTATTTATTTTGCTATGGAAAATTAAAACTGACTTTGGTATGATTTGTGTTATTATGTATCGTTTAATCTTCTGTCTACCAAGACGAGTCCATTAGATCCCAAAGCAAATTTTGTCCACTTTTGTCATATGGACAAAAGTTGTAAATGCTAAATAAGTAACTAATCGTTAGAATATATTTTTTCTATTTTGTATGCATTATGCTGTATTATTTATTAGTATACTCATTATATATCAGTGATTCATTTGTATTTTGGTAACTCACTATATTTACAGAGCCGGCGCAACCATCGGGCAGAGACTGTTCATTGCCCCGCTCCTATTAGTGTCTTGTTTGTGTTACCAAGTCTTTCGAGCAAACGTTTTCTCTGCGTAAAATAACAATATTTTTCCTTTTGATTTGTTTTTAAATGTTCTTCGTGAGAAAAAAGTGAGTATTAACTTTATCTCTTCCAGGAAAAGCTGATACAATTGTCGGGGAATGTGTAGATTTAATGATCCTGAAAGTAAAGACTTTGCGAAATTAAAAATAACAGCACATTAACTGTGAAAGTAATGATATTTTCATACATTTTATTATCTATATTACATATTATTCTATTATATGTGGAATTAAAAAATAAATTTTATTAGTTGAAGCGATATATTTTGGACCCACAAACTGCTTTGCCGGGGCCTCGCGCGACTTTGCGCCGCCCCTGTATATTTACATGTGTGTTCAATGCACCCTGCACGTAATTCTTGCATTGCCTTTTATCCCCGGGAATTGTAGGGTTAATACTTTAATGCTATAATAACTCGCAACATAAAAACTACCGTGTTTTAATTCTCGGTGCTTCTTTATATTAATCAGATTTTTATAGAAACTAGTCGGAAGGGTCTATTTCCAAAATTTCTCCTATCTCATACATGTTAATATTTGAAATAAAATCTAGTCGATGTCGAAAATTAAACCTAGATTGCAGACTTGGTGATTATGACTTTTATCCGTCTTCTCTGATTAGTCGAATCTTACATCATCGCCCCACGAAGAGTCTAAAACATATATATATTAAGTTTGGTTCAATTCTATGCATAACTTCGTACACTTTCCAATGATGCAATAATGAAAATTGCACATAATCGCTATTACAACACCCCTTCCGGTTGAATATTTCCAAATTAAATTGAGATCTACTGTCCATAGCTAAAAACACATGCATGGTGCTTGATTCAGTTCTATGCATAACTTCATACACTTTTCGATGACGCAGAGAGGACAAACACAGACACAGATAACTTCATAAATAAAAAGACTTTTTCGGCTTGAAGCAAAATGAGACGTCATGCCTTTTCGGGCATAGATATGGACCACTTTCCAGAACTATCAGGAAGTTGTTACAAAAATCATAGTTTTACAAAATGAAATGAAATAAACTAAATAATTTAGAAAACACATAACACAGTTACACACACGCAGACACATGGACAGGCAGATATTTTGTAAAAACATGTTTTTTTCTTTTTTTTTGTTGTTTTTTGTTGTTTTTTTGGGAGGTGGGGGGGGGGGGGAGTGTCTGTGACCTGTAGAACGAGTAAATCCGTCGAAAATTCCGAAGTTGAAAATAAATTCGCTTACAATATTTTCAGCTGTTATACACAGAAGAAAGTAAAAATAGAAAAGTTTTATGGACTAATGAAAATTAGTTTCAGAAACTCTGAGAACACATATTAATAGATTCCATTCTTTTTTAACTCCGTCTTGAGACCTCCTCCTCATAACTTTCTCCAGATTTCAATCTGTAATTAACTTGCTCAGAAGCCTATATAACTGGAATATTAAATTACTGCGAATTCAAACTAAACTGTCTTTATACAAAACACGAAACTTGAAAACTAAAAAATAAAACGTGTAAATCCGTCGAAAATCGGTAGTCGGAAAAAAATTCAATTACAATACTTTCAGATAAAAGAAAGTAATAACAGAAAAGTTTTATAGACTAATAAAAATTACATTCAGAAACTTTGAGAACACACATTAATAGATCTCATTCGTATTGAATTCCGTATTGTGACCTTCTCTTCCATAACTTTCCCCAGATTTTAATGTATAATTAAATTTTTCAGAATCCTATCTAACTGAAGTATTAAATTACCCCGAATTCAGACAAAAGTGTCTTTATACAAAACGCGAATTTTCATGAAAGATTCTCAGAGTAATTCGATATCTTATGATTTATGGGATTTTATTTATTACTATCTAATGCTTTTACAATGTTATATGCTTCAAATAGTATTTGATATTTTAAACACTTTATAACATAGTTGAAAAGTGTTTATGAACTGAGTTTGTCTGTCTGTCAGCCCGTGTACTAACTCTCGTAAACATATTGACATGTAATTGATATATGTTACTGAGGTTTACAATGGCATGTTCGACATTGAAAATGAAGTGTGTAGCATTCATAGTTAATTTAGTGAGTCACTCAAAATAATGCAGTTACATTGTGGTCTATGGGAAATAACTTCAAAGATTTCGAAATTAATATACATGGTGTCCATAATTAAAGAACCGAACTTTAAAGTGTCTACAGACAAAACTATTGTTCATAAAGTTGTGAAATATTTTGAAAGACATAATACAGGAATGGGAATTTGTTTAAACTAAAAAATATATAGTTCAAAATTTCGCCACCAGAGGGCGTTTTTAATGAATTACACATTTAGCATACATTTACGATAGTTTAGAAACTTTATTTATTAACTTTACCTAATCTTAAAGACTGCAATTCACGACATGTTCTTGGCATTTCCCAGAACACACTGCGGTCAAATGTGGAACATTCTATCTTACGATTCCAGACGGTATCTGAAAATGATGACTATAATGTGGAACGTGTTTGGTTGTAATAAAATTCGTAAAAAATCGTAAATGTATGCTACATGTGCAATTCCTCCAAAAAACGCCCTCTAGTGGCGAAGTTTGTGACTATTTTTTTCTCCCTCAAACAAATTCCCACACCTTTATTATGTTATCCACAAAATTTCACAAGATTCTGAATGATCAATAGAATAAGATGTGCATATCATTTATCGTTCATTTATAGGGATTCACAAAAAAATTCAGTTAAAGTACTGTGTACGAACAATAATTTCTGGAATTGCGTTTTTAGATGTGGTATGTGTTTTTAAATTGAATGAATTTTTGCACATTACTTGAAGAGCATAATTTCTATAGATCACATACAGGGTTCCCCAAAAGAGAGTGCACTGAAAGAAAAAATATACCACCTTCATCTAGAACGAATAGGTAGCCATTTTCTAAATCCCTAAATAAAATATAGATTTCCGAGTTATGCGAATACGGTAAACAAATAAACTGAATAGACGAAATGATCGAGAATGTCTAGTCTATAGCTTTCTAGCAGATGAAACGATACATTATATTATGAATCATTTGAATTGTGAGGAATTATCTTTTGATTTCTAGAATTAATTTATAAACTAGAATTATAGTTAACAAAACTCGCTTCTTGTGTTCGCATTTATTTGCAGAAATTTTAAAATAAGTTTGACCACAATAATATAGAAACACGTTCTTAAATTTTAATAGGGGTTACTAGAACTCTCTAACAAAGGGAACTAGAATTCATAAGCATGACGTTGCACTATTTTTCGGGAGCCACAATTTATTTTCTAGATTCCAATGGCAGAATTGTACATTTCCGCTTATTGAGGGAAATGTTGAACGGCAATTTTCAACTGTATAATTATGCGCTTCCTAATTGAGTTAAATTTTGGCATATAATGTATAGTTGTTGGAAAGTGTTTCCTTACATATCCTTGACGCATGATTTTTCTTTCTTGTTTTAAATTCTTATTCTAGTTTAACTAATTATACTTAAATAGATATTTATGAAGTAAATAGAAAAACTTTTTAAACTGATAGAAATCACTTTCGGAAATTCTTTGAGCACATATTAATAGATTCCATTCATATTGAAATCTGTGCTTCAATATAATTTTCTCCAGCTTTCATTGAATAATTAAATCCTGCAGATTTCTATTTTGCCTGAGAATAAACTTTCTACGAATGCTGAAAAAAAATATTTTATATAAAATGTGTGATTGGATGCAAAGGAATAGGAATAACTGAATGCTTCTGGAATGGTGAAAATATTTCAATGCCGCTATTTTAACAAGGGGATAAAGCCGGGCTTTCCGGATTACGCAATGTAAGTGAAAACCATCATGTATATTTAATACTTGGAAAATTGTCCGGAGAGAAACTTTCGCCTTGCATACAATATTTCAAATGAAAATCAAATTTCAAATTAATTGCTTAAAAGGTGCAAAGGCCAACCTAGTGAAAAAGATTCCATGCCGGGACTCCAACGCGGGCCATCAGTATAGCGCACTGACATCCTAACGACTAAACCACATGGAACAATACACAGCCTGGAACCTCTCACTATTACAGGTTGGCAAGGCTACAAACGCAGCACAAGATGGAATATTTTTCCGTGAGCCACCGACATGGGGCAAACACGAAACTTAATTAAATCAATCGATGCTGGATTTAATATTAAGTATCATAAATTCCGTAACATCACATGGTCTATGGGGAAAAATCATTTGCTATGAATTTTAACAGTGTTAACACATTTTTAAGCATAATGAAATTTATATACATCATTGCGGTGCACTAGAAGATGATTACTATAGAATATCTTATGTGTAGCACTTATAGTAAGCATACAGGGGAACTCAAAAGTATTCAGTTATATTACGGTCTATGAAGAAAAATCGTTTTCGGCGTATTTTAATGGTGTTACACTGTTTTTATTTACAGGGTCACACAAAAGAGTTCGATTATATAATGGTCTACGAGGAAAAACTTTTTGCAGGGTACTTTAATTATATATTACCATTTCAAGCATGATGAAATTTATATACATTACGAAGGTTTACTACAAGATCCTTGCGGTAGCATATGATGTGTATAGCATTTATCGTTCATTTACAGGGACTCATAAAAGATTTCTGATGCAATAATGTGTCTGAAGAATTGTGTATTAGAAATGACTGTTGAAAGTGCGTTTTCTGTTATGGTATGCGTTTTAATTTAAACTAAAATTTACACACTGCATTTTGTCCGCAAATTCTATGGAACCATATACAGAACTACACAAAATAATTTGTAAGCATTAATGATTATGAGCGTGAATTGCTTAAAGGTGTTTTTTAATTTGAGTAATGGATTTTCAAGCTCAACTACATTAAGTTGAGCTTGAAAATACGAGATTTTTGTCACATATAAATAAAATCATACATTCCTGGAAGTGTGATTTTATTAGTTTTAAGAGTGTTTTTCCCTGAATTAAAAATCAGCTTAAAATGTAGTTGTATATAAAAATATGTAGGTAATATACAGGGTTATAAAAAATAATTCAAGTACGTTTCCGTATATTGCTAGAAAATGCTAAAGGCAAATTTTCAATTGGTTATGCGGTTTCTAACTAAACTAAATTTTAGTATACTAACCAGAATATATACAAATCTATAGACCATATACAGGGCTACACAAAAGAACTGGAGAACATTTCCGACTATTGTTGAAATCTGTTTTTCATAGGTGTTATGCGTTTTCTAAAATTGCTAGGTAGGTATTTTCGTTACCTTATTAAACGGAGTAGTGTTGTTAAATATTCTAGAAGTTTGGAAAGTGTTTCATAATCTATTCTTGAAGCATGATTTTTCTTTCTTGTTTAAAATTACTTCTTTTTTGTGGCCATTTAATAACGTAATAGTTTTTTGTTAAATGATTGAAGGCTTTTATAAAATAATGATAAATACTCATATCACAGCAAATTAAAAAAGAACGTTTAATAGTATTCTATTAATTTCTAACTCTGCGCTGTGGCCATTAAATAATACTTATTCTTGTTTTAGCAGAGTATTAAACTTCCTTGCAGTCCAATCAATTCTCACAAAAGAGACTTTGTTTAGAACAAGGGATTTTATGAAACCGGCATAGAGTTTCTAAACATACTCATTTCGAGTGCAAAGTACGAAGATTTAAAAGATGATCTTTTAATGATTGTTCAAAAAATAAATTTAATTATAAATTCCCCTATCTATGTATTATTACACGGTTTTACAGCTATCTACAGACACTACAAAAATGTATATTTCCATGATCTTTGTGCTTGTATCTTAAATGACAAGACATTCTTCCGGCAATTATAAGCAACTGTATCGTTTAATATATCTTTATTAATTAAAGATATAAAACATCTTATAAAAAATACTTTTTTGTATCCATTTAACAAAGTAATAGATTTTAATGAAATGATTGAAAACTTTTATAAAATAATGATAAATAATCTTTCCACAGCAAATTAAAGGAGAACATTTAATAGTATTCTATTAATTTCAAACTCTGTACTGTAGCCATCAAATCATGCTTATTCTTGTTTTAGTGGAGTATTAAATTTCCTAGTATTCCAATCAATTCACACAAAAGGGACTCAGTTTAGAACAAGGGATTATATGAAATCGGCTAGGGTTGCTAAAAATATTTAATTCGAATACAAAGTAAATGTGAAAGGCGATATTTTAAAGATGGTTAAAAAATAGATTAAATTACAAATCTCTGTAAAGTATTATTACACGGTTCATACTCTCTACAGACACTACAAAAATGTCTGTTTCCATGATCGTGGTGCTTGTATCCTATATGGCAAGACGTTCTTTCGGAAATTGAAAGTTCCAGGCAACTCTGTCATTTAATATAAAATATCTTTTTTTAAAATTACTTTTTTGTGTTCATTTAATAACATAATAGCTTTTTATGAAATGATTGAAAGCTTTTATAAAATAATGATAAATAAGCATATCACAGCAAATTAAAGGTGAGCATTTAATAGTTATTAATTTCTAACTCAACGCTGTAGCCCGTAAATTATACTTATTCTTGTTTTAGCGGAGTATTAAATTTCCTTGCATTCCAATCAATTCTCACAAAAGAGACTTTGTTCAGAATAAGGGATTATATGAAACCGGCATAGCGTTGCTAAAAATACTCATTTCGAATGGAAAGTAGATTTGAAAGATGATATTTTAATGAAGGTCCAAAAATAGATTAGATTATAAATCCCCCTAATGAACTATTATTACAGAGTTCGTACGCCTCAGCGGATTCAAGGGATTTTAATACCAGAATTTTCGTTAAGTAATGGTTACCATGTTTAAGCACAGAATTTCCTCATTTAATAAGACAAATATTATTTTATTAAAAATCTGGTATTAAATTACCCTATGGCGCGGGAATGCTGTATTAATGTTTTCTAAAGTAATTTTAATAACAGGAAATTTATATAAGATTAGGAAAAATGCTGCTTTATTAGTTTTTTTTTTTTTTTTTTTTTTTTTTTTTTACATATTTACGAGTGAGAGTGTTTAAAATTAAGAAATGTTTTTAATTTTCAAATTGCCTTCATCTTCAATACTCCATATTTACTAGTGATGTGCAGAATGAATGATTTAGGTGAGTTCTTAATAATATAAATACGTAGCACCTGTAGTGCTCGCCTGGTGCGTCTGTCTGTCCGCATATAACAACGCAAAAACTACCCAACCGAATGGTTTGAAATTTAATATATATAATCGTTGCAAAATTTTGTCGAATCATTTCAAATTTTATGAAAGTCAAATCAAAACTTAAAAAGATATTAATAAAAGTTTTCTTCATTCTGTTAAATCGTATCATACGTAATTAATTCAGTGATATCTCAAGATAGGTAATGATTATAGGTTGCCATGGTGATTACGTCCTATTTAAGATGTAAACTAAAGTTTAATTCCACCTTTTTAAATTATTGAAAATGTAAACTATTTTCTACGTAATCAGTAACATGCGATTAAGATAATGAAATTATAAAGTTATTAATTGAGGCTTTTATCTTTGGTATTACGTAACAGAAAATCAATGACCATTGCGCCCCTATGACAAAATCCTAATTTTTTTCCCCCAACGAAATGTAAAAATAAAGCCGTTTTCACCGTCCTAAAATTTACATGCATACTCTTCATATTCATATTCAATATTGTAAAAATATTTTAATGTGCAATAGATTATTAATAAATACACTATATGGCCTTTAATGACCACACACTTTCACTTTTAGACATTTTGTCGAATTTTTAAAAATATACTTGTCAGGTTCTTCTGGAATTTCATGATTAAAAAGAACAGGTTTGACCTTATATTTATCAGTGTCGATTTGATAAGGAGGAAAATTAGGGGGCCAACAAAAAATTTGAGAAAAAATAATACTTGGGATCACCCTGTAAAATAAAATACACGAAATGATCTATCGCTACAGAATATAAATAGGCAGACAAATTAACAATATGTGTATTCAGTTGTGTAAGAATAGCACGTATATTAATAGAGATATAGTAATTTTTTTTAATAAAAATAAAAAAATTCTTGCATATTTTTTGCTTATAACATGCAGGGTTTTCAACTAAATTAACCCCGGTTTTAGAAAAATTGACAAAATATAGTAAAAACAATATAGTGCAAATGCAATTCGAATATAAATTTATTAACTATTTTTGGAAATATGAGCAGTTGTGTAAAATAATTTTTATCTGTGCATGCGCGAACGGTAACAAGAATCTTTTTACATAATTTAATAGTCAACTCTATGGAGCAACTTATTAAAAAAATCCAGTCAAATATCGTAAAAATTCAGAAAGATATCGGCGTTAGAGTAAGCTAATATTTAGTTTTTCTCTAAAAGCAGCTGAATAATAAGGGATTTTCCGCAAATTGTCATTTTTTTAATTAACTGATTTTCAGAAAAAAGTATTTAGTGACTAACAACGAGTAGATTTGGAAAAAATGCTTTGATTTTGATACTTCTTTCTATCATGATATAGGCTTGGTCGGGTGGTTATCCAAGAAGAACTAAAGCATCAATAAAAAATGAAAAAAAAAATAAAATTATAAAATTGGCAATTTGCAGACAATCTCTTATTTTTCAGCTAGTTTTAGCGAGCAAATAAAAATCAGCTCGCTCTAACGCCGATATCTTTCTGAATTTTTACGATGTTTGGCTGGATTTTTTTAATAAGTTGCTCCATAGAGTTGACTATTAAATTATGTAAAAAGATACTTGTTATTGCCCGCAATTGCGCAGATAAAAATTATTTCACACAACTGCTCATATTTCCTAAAAAATTTAATATATTTATATTCCAATTGCACTATATTGTTTCTACTACATTTTATCAATTTTTCTGAAACCGGAGTTAAATTTGGTTGAAAACCCTGCATGTTATAAGCAAAAAACATGCAGGAATTTTTTATTTGAAAAAAAAAAAAAAAACCTATATATTTCTATTAATATACGTGCTATTCTTACACAAATGAATACACATATTGTACAATGTCTGTTTATTGATATTCTGTAGCGTTAGATCATTTCGTGCATTTTATTTTACAGGGTGATTCCAAGTATTATTTTGTTTCTTTGATTTTTTGTTGGCCACCAAATTGTCCTACTTATCAAATCGATATTGGTAAATATAAGGTCACACCTGTTCTTTTTAATCCTGAAATTCCAGAAAAATCTGACAAGTACATTCCTAAATATTCGACAAAATGTCTAATATTGAAAGTGTCCGTTCATTAATGGTCATATAGTGTATATTCCGAAACTATATGTAACGTTTGCCAGTTACAATTTTGCATCTGGACATTCGCACTCTTAACTTGATGTTCTAATCTGTGTGTCGGCTAATTCCAGAATTTTACTCTTTTTGATAGACTTCCTAGTAAAATATTTAGTTTTAAAAATACAGGGTGTTTATAAAGTCCCGGACCCATTTTGATGTTTAATAACTCATAAAATAATAAAGATAGATTAAAATTAATAACATAAATGGTTAGATAGACTCAAAAAGTTTAATGACCCTTGTCAATGAACTTCCACGTGTGCCCCCTTCGTCGCACGGAGAATATCAAGTTGATAGTCAATTTCACGCCAGGTAGCGGCAAGCATGTCTGCATCCACAGAGCCTATTGCGGTTGTAATTCTGTCTTTTAAGTCATCAATGTTCGACACTCTCCTCCTGTAAACATTGTCTTTTACAAATTTATTATTTGTTTGTTTTATTTTAATTTTAAAAATTTGTCAAAAGTGGTCCAAATTCAGCAACTGGTCGCCTAAGTTGGAACCCCAGTCTCCTAAATTGGACCAAACAATATCAGGTTGTTTTAATGACTAGGGAATATAACTAAATTTATTCTTGTTTTAAATGAAAATATATTTAAACTATAAATCAAAGTTATCAGTAATTAAGAATAGTAATTATGGAACTAATTGCCAGTTACTTCAATATCATGTAAGAAGTGATGCAAAGCTTACACATGAATTTCGCTTATTCATTTTTTATTCCAGCGCACACAACATGGAGACAATCAGATTTGACAATCTGAACACTGAATCAATTCTGATATTTTATTTTTCTTACAAATTAAGCAAAACCAATCGTCACTGTCTAGATTTTTTTTTTTAGATTATGAATCATTAGACATATTTTTTTTCCAACAGAAGTTTTTTTTACCGTATGTTTGTAGTTCTCCCCTTCCATCATTTTCTTTCCAATCGCATCACGCCTATTTTTTAAAACTTGATGCTCCAATTTCTTTTGTGCTGTGAAAGCTTCCTATTTGTCTTTTTTTTTTTTTTTTCATATCAAGGTCTACTTTATATGGCGAAGATGTTAACACAGCTGTTTTTTGGCCCCATATGTACTTTGATTTCACTGATTTTAGGAAGGGAGATAACATTTCTAATGATTCTTTGGCTTTTTGGGGGGTTTGTAGCTGCAGCCTTCTTACAGGTCAATTTCTTCATGATTTATTCTCTCCTTTTCGTTTCCTATATCTTTAACAACTTTTGCTGTAAGGGGTGTTTTTCTCCCAGACAGTTTGTCTGTGTCGTTTTCAACATTTTTTAATTATATTAAAAAAGTGTTTAAAAAATATGCTATATGGAAAAAAATGAGCTACTATTAATCAAACGCGAAACATATATTCAAACAGTGTTGAATTCAGTGAATACCCACCGGAGCCTTGAAATAACCCCCCCCCCCCGGAATTTTTGAGAATTAAGCGCTTTAATGGCAAAAAAGTGTAACTACACCCTCCAGAACTGTAAAAAGTCTGCCCCTCACCTCGCGGAACCGAAAATATCCTCCAGTAGAAAATGTATGAAATCAACTCTTTAAATCAAATACGTAGTAGGAATAAAGAATTCAAAGAAAATAAATACAAATACATACAAGATAAAAGAAATTGCAAACAAAATTTACTGCATAAACATATAAAAATATTTTTATGTTTATACAGGCCTAAACTGTATAAAGAAATTGACAAAAGAGAATTCAAAAACTTGGATGGAGATACTTATCCATTATAAAATATTAAAAAATAATAAAATAGTGTACAAAGCGTAAAGTGGTAGAAATTCATTACTTGCTTTTTTAATTTATGATCGTATATCTGGTCCAATTTAAGCAACTTAAATTGGCCCAACTAAGGCAATTGCAAGATTTTTTGAAACAGATAATCTCAAAACTAAAAACAAAATCGAAATAAAAAAATTCCGCATGAAAATATGCACAATAAACAGATGAATTTAGATATGTATATGGAAACATAACAACTTACCTTAGTTTTAAAGTATTCCCTTACGTTCAGTAGGAAAAAATTAGATCAAAACAGCTAATTTTAGGTTTTTAAAAATTGTCTGAAAACAGCACGTGGTATGCGGGTGCTCCTTCTAATCATAAATGACGTTATTCTGATGAGTAGGATTTCAGTGGTAGATGGCCTCTCTTTCTGTAATTAACGACAGAATGGCAACGGTTCATTTAAAGAGACGGTCCAAATGTGGCTACCCTCCCCTATTATGTATAAATACATAATATACTTGTAATAAAACGTAAAAGTGCCAAAAGATTAAACCTTATCTCTTTTTTTGTGAGTGTGTGCTTTTATTCGTTAATTTAAATTCACCCCTAGGTTTACTTTTTCTACGTAGAGAACTACTCTTCACGCAATCTGTTTCTTACAATTTCATCGTGTTTTTTTGTTTTTATTTTCGTAATGAGAAGTCTTCTTCATTCTATAAAACTGTATTGAGATAAGGAAATTATTTTCTTTGACAATATGAGGCGGTCAGAAGCTAACTAAACTGCCAAAAATAATCCGAATTGAACTGAACATCAGAAAATTCCATTATTTCTGAAGTATGAAAAACCGGAGCTGAACCGGAAATAGTCAATTTTTAGAGAACGAAACACAGAACCTAATCAAAATATTTTGCTTTAACTAAACCAAAACGATAATTGGAGCAAACAATATTACGGTTTGAAGCCTAGGTATTGACCTTATGTCCCGGCCTTATGTATGAAGTTGTCATACCAGGCCACTGAATAAAATTATTGCATTAAACCTCATTAAAAATCCATGTCACATTACATGTCCCTGAGTACCAAACCACTAAATAAAATTATTACATTAAACTGCCTGACTGTCAGGTTACAGCAATATAATAAAACGTATAACTGCAAAAGATTAAACCTTATCTCTTTTTTATGTGTGTGTGTGTGCTTTTATTCGTTAATTTAATTTCACCCCTAGATTTACATTTTCTTCGTAGAGAACTTACTCTTCAGGCAATCTGTTTCTTACAATTTCATCGTATTTTTATGTTTTTATTTTTGTAATGAGAAGTCTTCTTCGTCCCATAAAACTCTATTGAGATAAGATTTTTTTTTCTTTGAGAATATGAGGCGGTTTGCGGTGGCATTGTTAAAGTTCAGTGCTCTTTGGCATAAAAAATGACGTGTCAAACGTCACTAATGACGTAGACCACATCTTTTGAATAAAAATTTTCAACTTCTGATAAACTGTACTTTCCGAAAAACTATTTATATCTTCTTGAAATATATTTTGTGCAGTATAATAAATGCTTCTTTCTTTAATGTTATTAACAGAGTATAAATGAACATGAACAAGTCTGGAAAACGTTAAAATCAGATTATATATCCATTTAAAAAATAATAATGTAAAACATTCTGCGAAAATAAAATACAGGCTGAGTCAAAATGACTGCCCTTATTCCAAGCGACAATGACTTAGTTATAACAAGTGATAAGAATAAACGCTTTAACACAAAAATTTCTGCATAAAGCCAACTTGAAATACAAACTAAACTCAACAACAACAGAAAAAAAATCACCAATCAGAAACCCAACCCAAACTCGGTGCACTTCAACTCGAATCCTAGCCGAACTTGAAATATTCAAACCCGAACCGAACTCGAACCCGATGTGAAAGAAAATTAATGCATATTTTAATGCAGTTGGTGAAAAAATGGAAAAATTGTTTATATTATATAAACGTACTTTATCATGTAGTTTATATTATGTTATGCATTAACAGTTCATATTATGAAAAAATTTGTTTACAATTATATCTCTAGTATCAGTCCTATCTTTTTGTATAAAAATGAAGTCATATAAACTCATTAATATTCAAAGGTTTTTTTTTTTTGGTTTTTTTTTTTTTTTTTAATATTTAGAACTTTCTTTTGAAAAATCGGTCAACCCGAAAGAATCAAAAGCTGAACCGAAACCGACCTAATCCGAAATATTTACAGTCATCCCAATCAGAAAAAAACGCAGGATTCTAAACATTGCACTGAAGGAAGCTCAAAGTTTTGTTACCTTACTTCATAACTGTTCACTGTTTTATATGACTACTTCATAATTGTTCTACGTGGCTACTTCATAACTGTTCTATGTGACTTCAAGTTATAGAGAAAAAATCCACGATGTAAAACATTTTAATCTAGATATTGTAAACAGGGCTTAATTTCTAACAAAAAAAGTACCGGAGCTCTAGTATTCTGTTGTACCGGTACAACAACCGGACCGTTCTCCTACCCCCCCTCCCCCAGTCACTCCAATCTGCATATTTATATTTGGTACATTATTTGCAAAATATAAAGCCTTTTTTTTTATCAAAATAAAAATTTTAAATATATCTATCAGCATATACTTACCTGTCAACTATTCCACTTTTTAGTTGTCACGCCTTAAGAATAGCAATCTTTGCCTAATTTTAAAGTTAATTAATTGCAGAATTCTACGATTAAAAATAGTAAGGATTATGATTAGGGGATGTTATTACAAAAACATAATTGTTCGCAGCTATTCATTTTTAAGAAAAAATGAATGAAATCTACAGAAATTAATATTTATATCCTGAAGAATAGAACAATGTTTTACAATTTCCTATAAAAGGTACATATCTTAAACTATATTCGATTCCTTCCGCATAACAATCTTTTGTGGTGAGTCCCTCAAAATCCGATTAAATTAAAAATTTGACACCATTATTGGAAAAAAATAGATGCTTTTATAGAAAAAGGGAAAACACTGCTCGATTGTTTCTATCAGAATAACAATACATGGCAATTACATCTATTTACAAAAAAAAAAAAAAACAGCCAATAAAAAATTATCCTACTGTCACAAAAGAAAATCGAACTGAAAGCAAATTCATTGTTCAGTCTCTTGAGTGGCGCCGTATCAACACGTCGTCACCGACATAAATTTGAAATAGAAAAATATGATTTCTGTTTCCCTTCATTTTGATGTTTGACCTTTCAGTCCAAGCCCAAAAACTGATATAAAAATTGAGTTCGTTTTATCTCCATCTCCTATGTGTGCGACACGTTACGTCACATATAAGTGTTTTGGTAAAAAAGAATGCAAAAGCTTGGAGGTGGGAAGGAAAGGAAAAAGTAATTTATGCTTAGTTTTATTGGAAACGTTATTGCACTGGGCTCCGGAGCCCTGTATTTATGAGCTCCGGTGAATTCCGACCAATATTTAAATATTTACTAAAAACAGAGAAGTACCGGAGCCGGGCTCAGGTGGGCTCCGGCGCAAATTAAGCCCTGATTGTAAAGCATGTTCGTAATAAACACTGATGTCTTCAGCTCATTCAATGTTGTAGGTAAAGAACGCATATCCTCACACAAAGCAGTCACAAGGTGTCTTGCACAATGCATTAACAATATTTGGCGTGAACGTGAAATAGAGTACCACTTAAATATTTTTTGCGTGATTTATAGGAACCACGTAGAAGAGTTATGAAGTACGCAAACAAAGCTTTGGCATTTCTACTATATTATTTTTAAAGTGCTTCTTCTGATCGTTTTTTACAATGAAGTTACATTGATTTGCTGCCAATTCAATTATTTTGATTCATCCTGTATATATATATATATATATATTCCTTAAGTTTCAGTATTTATTAACCATTTGAAAAAATGATTATTGTCGTCAGGGTAGAAAATCAAAAACATATCTGAAGCTTTTTATTAGTTGAATCCGCACTTTATTCGTTTTCTGATGGGTCTATACAGTAATCTGTATCCTCCCTTTACTTTCAACAGATATGGATACTTCTGTTGCCACTATGACAAAAAAGTAATAAAAACTACAAAACAAAAATTAATAACTCAGAAACAAATTGAGATACAGCTTTCAAACAAATTGCATTTAAAAGTACATTTTTTTCTCTATACGACGGCGTAAAAAGTAATATTGTGGGATGTTTAGACGTTTAAGAATGAAATTTCACTTAAAATTGGTCCAGAAATGTTAATGTTTAATCCATGGCGTACGTAATGTATGACCAGCTCCGTAGAAGTTTAAAAATTTACAGTACCGAAAAATGTAATCCATGGCGTACGTAATGTATGATCAACTCCGTGTGATTTTTTATGTCTCAAATTTTAGTCTTTGAAAAAATCATTTTCCAAATGGTCGTTGTAATTTGTTAAATTGCAATTTTATTTATTTATTTATTATTATTTTTTTTATTTGCCATCTTTTATTATTTTTGGCAATTAAATGTATTACCAATTTTTCAAGTTTTATTTATTTATTTATTTTCAGGGAGGTGCAATAATTTCATACTATGTCATTATACTGTGAATTTTTGTATACTGTATAATTTTTGCTTAGTAGGTTCCAGAGCAGCTTGTAAGGAAAAAATTAAAAAAGGAAATAAAAAAAAACATTAAAAAACATACTCGCATGATATTTAGGAGTAAAGATTTCTTAATTTTTTTTTATATTTTATTGACAAGTTAAATAGAATTACCCAATTTTTATTGCGTTATATGAAATCCCGTTCTGAATTTATTCATGAGTTTTTGTCTCAAAATACTAAAATACAAACTTAAAAATGCTTAAGGGGTCTCAGGACCCTTAAAGCTTCAAAATTTGTGATATTTTTAATTTTTTAGATGTTAAAATTCTACTTTTTCTGAACATTTTGATATAATTATCTCCTCGAAATTCCCACTAAAAAAGAATTTATGGCTTTTAGAATTATACACGCGCAATAGCTGAAATGGCATTTCCGGAAATTTAAAGTCATTTTTCTCCAAATGATGTTTTTGCGTTACGTCATTATAATTTTCTGAATACCTTTTTCATGAAATTTTCAAAACATATGTTTCATGTTAGACTGTATAAACTGAACCTAAAATTTCATTGTTATTGTTTAAAAAATATTTTTTAGTTGATTTTACTGTTGAAATTTTCAAAATTTTGTATTAGCTAAATACAACTTTGTATTAAAAATATAAAAATGCTTTAAATACAAATTTATTTAGGTTCAGGGTAGTTATTATAATTTGAAGTATATTTGGGTAGAAAAAATTTCATTTTAGTTGCAAAATTTATTTTGTAATCCTGCGCGTACGCTGTAGTATCAGTTTTTTACTCGACAAATGTCTGAAAGTTTGAAGCCCCCTATAAATACTACTCCTGCATCTTGCAATTTTTTAAATACATAAAATGAACGAACATACTTATATCTTTCATCCCAATTAAAACTATGTTTTTAAATCACATGCATTTTAATGTTGAAAATGATCCCCCTATTTTTTTTTCCCAATTTTAAGAGTTTCGAGACACATTAAATAACTGTAATAATAAACGGAAAACCTGAAAAAAAAATACAAAAGGGTTAAAACTGATTCAGGAATTTATACATTTTTCCATATTTCTTTATTATGACTGAATGCAACGTTTCCTTTTTCCCGCAAATTATGCCAGAATGAACCAAAATTTTTTTTAGGTCTCAGGATTGAACCTCTATTCAACCACCTGAAGTGATGCGTTAATACTACTAGTATGATGTGTAGAAGAATAGAAATGTTGCATGGAGCCGGCAAAATAAATGAGGATTATAGTTTGGGGTTCTGTTTCAGCTTAAGGTAATATTAATCTAGTTATTTCTCTTATAAAAATTAATTTAGAAATGTTCACCCGTATTTTAAAACACAAATTTTGGCATTTATTTTCCAACAAGATTATGAATGCATCGCGGCATAACTCAAAAGCTACGAAAAAATGCTTGACTGATAACGATATTCCATTATTTGTTAACCACCTTGATTGCGCTTTATGAACGTTGTAAAAATATGAATCGAGTATAATGGTGAATTTTTCTTTTATGTGAATAGTAAGAAATATTCATGCATTTCAGATCTTTAGGTAGCTATTTACAATCCCTATGTATCCCTATTTACAATCCCTACACCTCCATCATAATTATCCAAACTTTTTCGAAGCACGTCGAATATCGTATGGCTGAGTGCCTCCAAAATAAATTTAGTCAAGTTTGTTATTTAAATTGTATCTATTTGAAAATA
Organism: Maratus speciosus; assembly: GCA_963932465.1. Classification (NCBI taxonomy): domain Eukaryota; kingdom Metazoa; phylum Arthropoda; class Arachnida; order Araneae; family Salticidae; genus Maratus; species Maratus speciosus. The sequence continues at coordinate 324,259,465 of OZ010798.1, read as the reverse complement.
TAAGCAATGCCATTGCAGTTACGGACAGTAAAAATTGTAATATTTTGCCTTATTTCATATTTTAAAAATCGATATATAAATTTTCAAAACAGAAATGAGCAACACAGTTTATTATATACTTATTATATAATATTTCTTCATACTTAAATTTGTATAAAATTGATCATTCATTACTCTTAGAGACCTTATAAAATTTACCAGGGGTAATAGCTTCCAACATTCCGGAGTTATGGGTCAAAATAAAAAGTGTTTTGAAGCAGAAATTTTATGTTATAAATGAAAACCAAATAAGAACTACGTAGGAAGAATGCTCATTTAACTAAATATATTTTCTGATACAGAATACATTTGTTTGACTTCAAAAAGGCAGTACACTGTAAAACAAGAAAGAAAAATCCTGTGTCAAGCATAGATTATGAAACACTTCCCAACACATTCAGAATAGAGTAACAAAACTTCATAGTTTAATGAGTTAGAATATTATGTCTAATCCAACCATATGGAAACGCATAACACATTTAAAAACCTAATTTCAGCTGTTCCCATCTAGAATCCGAAAATTATCCGAATACTTTGAGCAGCACTGTATATAATTAAAACAGTTAAATTTAAAAGCGCAAGCCGAAATTGAAAACGTACTTCAGCAATCAAAGACAGTATTATAACCGATTTCTTTTCTGTGTCCCTGTAAATGAATAAAAAATTCTATTAATGCCTTGTTCTAACATGATCGTAGTGAAATTCAGTGATTTATATCAGTTTAAATACATTTGAAACAGCGTAGTGTCATTAAAAAAATACTCTGCAAACGATTTTCCCCCGTATACCCTAATGTAATGGAATTCTTTTGGATAGTCCTGTAAATGAAATATTAATCCCACATACTTCACATGCGATACCAAACATGATTAGGTGACTCTAAATATGGATTATCAATTGCAGGAAAATTCGAGTATATTTACGGGAGTTAGAGCGTGGACAGACGGCCAGACGGACAGACAAACCGAATGCATAAACTCTTTTCAACTTTGTTAGAAAATGTTAAAAAGACGGATGTTTCTTAATCTGAAAAAATGTACTATAATCAAGAACGAAAATATACAATAACCTCTTCCGAGTCACCGAAGATTCCAAAAAACATTCCTTTACCTTTAAAAACCTCTAAAAAATATTTATTTTCGAAATTCAATGAAGAATTTATAAAAATAAATTTTTATTAGCTGCCCGCCATTTTCGGAAATGCTTCTGAGTAGCTTTTACAGTGCAATAATCATTTTTCTCAAATCGGAATACCACTTTATCGGATGCTATCAATTCTCAAATAAATATTTTGATATTCAGAAAACATGTTTGACAGACAAACATACTAAATTAAGAGCATTAACTTTAATATGAAAATTAACATTATTTTGTTTCTATTGTATGCGCAAATTCAATTATGCAGCTGAAAATGTTTATTTGGGAATTTATAGAGCCCGAAAATCTGATTTTCCGGGTGCAGATAACTGATTAATGCATTGTAAAAGCTTCAAGGAAATGTTTCCGAAAATGACGGGCAGCTAATAAAAATTTATTTTTATAAATTCTTCTTTATATTTCGAACATATATTGTTTTCTGAGGTTTCTAAAGATAAAGGAACATTTTTCCGAATACTGGGTGACTCGGAAGAGGTTACTATATACCGGGTGACTCAAAAGTCCGGTGCTAAAGTAAAACGTGATAAAAAAAGATCTATGGGTTGGAGATACATGCGGTTTGCAAATAAAGATTCAGCGTGGTATGGGATTTTGCACAGAATGCAAGTTTTAGGTACAAAAAGTGTATATGCAGTATTCCCTAATGTTTTTGTATCCAAATCTTGCATTGTGTAAGCAATATGGAATTATTCTATGCAATTATGTGTAATAACACCCTCTATTATCGAGATTTTGAACTATTTTTTTTGTTGGTGCCATACAAAATCCTGTACCACGCTGAACATTTAGCTGTAAACCGCATATCTCGCCGATCCAGAGATGATTTTTTATCGCGTTTTGCTTTCGCACCGGACTTTTGAATCACCCGGTGTTTGCGTTCGTGATTATTGTACATTTTCGTACATTAAGAAATATTTGTCTTTTTATTTGTGTTCGTAATTATATAAATATATACCTATAGTCGTCGTTCAGTCCATCAGTCCGCCTATAACAGAGCAAAAACTACACAACCGAATGGTCTGAAATTTTAAATATATAATTGTTGCAAAATTTTGGCGAATCATTTCAAATTTTATGAAAATCGGATGTATAGTTTATTTACAGGGATAGTCAAAATTTTTCCGTTACATTACGGCCAATGGGAATAAATTATTGCAAGTGCATTTTAATGATGTTATAGCGTTCCGAATGGTCTGAAATTTGAAATGTATAAATGTTGCAAAATTTTGGCGAGTCATTTCAAATTTTATGAAAAACGGATGTATAGTTTATTTACAGGGACAGTCAAAAGTTTTCCGATACATTACGGCCAATGGGAAAAAATTATTGCAAGTGCATTTTAATGATGTTACAGCCTTTCGAACAGAATGAAATTGATAGGCACTTATGACGTGCACTAAACCATACATTCAGTACAATATGCGGTGCAAAAAATATTTATAAAACTAGTTATAGTACGAACGCACCTCATTTGCCACGTTTGACGAGCATTTTTCAACTTGTTTTTTACAGTGTAGGTTCGCAGCTATGACAAATATCAAATTAAAAAAGTGTAAGATACAGTTTGAGTTTATATTTAAGTGTATTTTCAGCAACGCTTTTTTGACCCAACAAGATCTAGAAAGAACAAATTCATGATTTTATATAAAAAATATCACATTATGTTATCCAAATGTATGCCCATGATCTCTGTAAAACCTTTTAATTCGATGAACACGAGACTGTAAAAGAGAAGCGATGTTCTTGGCAGTTTTCCTAGAGGATTTAGCCTTCAAAAACCACAGACTGAGAATTGATTTGAGTTCTTTTTTTATGCATACACTTGTTGAGTCCTTTTGTCATGGCCACTATTTCTAGCTTAAAAAGTAACAAAGGAGCAAATGTAAAGGTATAGACTAAATCTCTCTGCCAAGTCTCTGTGTCTCCAATTGGTATTAGGTGTGTAAAAAAAAAAAAAAAAAAAAAAAAAAGATAATAAGGGACTGCATTTATAGAATCGATAAAAATGTTTCGAGTACATAAGGCATTTAAATAAAAAACAAAAACAAAAAAAAAAAAAAAAAACAAAAAAAAAAAAAACACGGTACCGTTTAAGCAAATTTTTTAAATAGTAGAAACCACTTATGACGAAGCTGAAGAAAGGTGTAGGGTAAGGCAAGGTAATTTGGTGCTTAATCTCTTAAAACAATAATTTGAAAATACTGAAGGTCTTTAAAAAGTGGGAAATATACAAGGAAAAACATACCTTTTGCATGGACAAATTCATAAAATAAACAAATTGGAAATTGCTCGTCAAATATAGAAAATGAGGTGCGTTCGTACTATAACTAGTTTTATAAATATTTTTTGTACCCCATATTGTACTGAATGTATATTTTTTTGCACTTCACAAGTGCATAGTCTGTAACATCATTAAAATGCACTTGCAATAATTTTTTCCTATTGGCCGTCATTTAACGGAAAACTTTTGACTGCCCCTGTAATTAAACTATACATCCGATTTTCATAAAATTTGAAATGACCCGACAAAATTTTGCAGCAATTATATATTTAAAATTTCAGACAATTCGGAAGGCTGAAAAATCATTAAAATGCACTTGCAATATTTTTTTCCCATTGGCCGTAATGTAACGGAAAAATTTGACTGCCCCTGTGATTAAACTATACATGCGATTTTCATGAAATTTGAAATAACAAAATTTTGCAACAATTATATATTTAAAATTTCAGATCATTCGGTTGGGTAGTTTTTGCTCTGTTATATGCGGACAGACAGACAGACGGACTGAACAACGACTATAGGTGCTTCGTATTTAAATAATTACGAACGCACCTAAAAAAGATCTTTGGCCAGTACTTAGTAAGTTAGAGCTAAAAAAAAGGAAAAAAAGAAAAGAAAACACCAAATTATCCCTAGAGAGGTAATTTGGTGTCATGTTCGTAACCACCACAATCGTATATTTTCGGAGGATAAGATGCATGCCATTTTTTTTTTTTTACCTAAACAATGTGCTATTCAGAACACAGATAATTTTTTTAATCAATAGCAACTGCACGAAGAGTTTTGAAGGTTCCGTTGAAATTTACGTTTTATGATCTTTAAAAGATCCCTTTCAAACTAAATTAACCATAAAAAATTAATACACTATGGTTATTTGAAACAAAAGTTTTAATATACATGGATTTTTATACATCAGTGAATTCAGAATTCGTGCACCATGGGTTTTAATACAATAACCCAGCTCAAAAATATAGAGGGAAACATTTTAGAATGGATGTTATGATATTTTAGATAACATACCTTCTGAATAATAATAATAATAATAATAAATGAAAACTTTTTCAAATAATTTCTTAAGAAATAGCTATCAACATTGTTGTACTTACACATACATGCTAAAAACTACAAAAGGCGGCAAAATGAACCCTACACAATAATATAGGCTAGAGTGAAGCATTTTAGAATAGAAATAATGATATTTTAGACATTACACAGTCTTCTGAATAATAGGCCTTTATAAAAAAAATGTAATTTTTCCTAACAGTTTCTTAATAAAAGGCTATGGCATAGTATAAACACATGTATAAATACAAGTTAAATCTCAGGTCTTACACGTTTCAGTAATCTAATTCCTAAATTCATGCATCTTCATTCAAGTCTCAGTAGTTTTTAAATCATCTACATACAAACAACGAAACCGTGAAGACTTTTACCTTTCCTTTTACCTTTGCCAAAATGTCAGTGTCGACTATCATTTGCTTATCCACACGTTTCCACACAAATTTGTTCCCACAAAAATGTTAGTAACAATCGGCAAACATAACAACCACTACAGTAAAAATTTATCATTTTATAAGTGAAATACAGCGACACAAAATTACATTGCTTTCTTTTTTATGCGGGCAATTTGGTGCTTGCACCAATGTTACTTTTTTCTCACTCATTTTCAAAGATGTACAGAAGGAAGATAGGCAATACTTATTACAGTGTACTTTCAACTTGCCATCACAATTTTTTATTCATACGTACATCATCTGGCTTTTCTTGTGGTTTCATGTAAATAGTGAAAATGTGCTACTTACATAACAGGGATATATTTAATGCCAAATACACATGTGTAAGTACTTGTAAACATTTTTTAAATATTCATATCATACAATAAGATCATGATAATAATAATTGAAAATGAAGCACCGAATTACCCCAGCACCAATTTACCCCGACTTGCCCTACATTATTGGTTATGCGGACTTCGCTTTTCCTTAAAACACTGATAACTTTTTAAAGAAATTTAGAATTTTCCATACATCTTTGTGAATGGTGTGCTAGTCATTGATCAGTATTTTAAATAACATATAAGAACAACATAGGCAGATAAACGTTTAAAGCACTAGAACTAATTGCAAACTAGTTTCGGTACCATTCAGCGTACCATCATCACTACAAAGAACGATGGAATTTTGCTCGTATACAGGGTATTCCAAAATTCGATTGACAAGTTAAGAATGGTGGTAGCAGGCGTCAAGAGGATGAAAATTTCCAATAGAACATGGGGTCGCATATCACTTATTTGGTCACAAATACAGGGTGTTACATCTTAACTGAACTAGAGTTGACGGTAATAATTTCGAGAAAAATAAAAACATTGCAATGAAAATGCAACAATATGTTCCTTGTTTTGTGTGATATGTGATAACATCACGAAAAGTTCTGGAAAAACAGGTGCTCACGCAATCGATGATATCGTATGAACTGATAATCACAGTCCAAAACGTGGAGCGTCAAGTGCATACTGCTGGCGCGCATAATACAAACTTCTACTACTTTTGTTTGGTGTTATCACATTTACAAAAAAGATGAGAATGTCTGTTAAATGTTTTATTATAATATACATCAGTTTTCTGAAAGTTATTACCGCAAACCCAAATTGAGTTAGGATGAAACATCGTGTGTTTTTGATTAAATAGGTGGTTTGCTACCCCATGTTCTACACTGAAAAAAAAAAAAAAAAAAAAAAACCCTCAAATTGCCAGGAAAAAACTGTTAATTTTGGAAATCAGCGGAAATCCGTTTAATTTACAGAAAATATCTGTAATTTTTCATTAAAACAGTTTTTTTCTGTAAAAATTATCAAATTCTCGTTTTTTTACAGAAAAACTGTTTTTCTTTAAAACAGTTTTTTGTGTAAAACATACAATTTTCTTCTGTAAAAATTACATATTTTTTTACAATGTATAGTAATTTTTCATCCTCTTGATGCCTAGTGTCACCCCTCTGAATTTTTCGGTCGAATTTTGGAACACCCTGTATATGGAGGCGAATCAGACTCGATGAATAAGTTTATTGACCAATAGAATTACAGGAAATTACGAGGAAGAGCCAACAGGAATTTGTTTAGGGAAAGGAACTGGTATTCTGAAAAAATGCTAATAGAGTAAATGAAGGAGGTTTTTTTTATAATATTTCTAACAATCTGGCAATGGGGGATTAGCAAAGTCACAATTAACAATATTTTTTTATGATTTTATAGATATGAAATGCTTCAAGAAAGTTGAGTACAAGAGAAACAAAACGCTATTTACTTTCCATAATTATTTTCAAATTTTTAATTAGATTTATTTAATTATATTATTAGTCTCATTATTTTGTGCTAATTAATTATCTAAACCATCGTCTCTATGAACGGTTTCCTGTTTCAAATTTTCCTTTAATAGGAATAAAAATTTATGCACATCACATATTGTAGAAGTTATTTAATTAAAATTAAAAATTGCACAACTTTAGTTTTTTTAAAAAAATTGAATTACTTTAAATTATTGATAAGAACTAATTATTTATACGTACGTATGCAATTAAATTCTTTTATTCGAACTTGTTATATGATAGTTATAACGAATTTTTCAGTATCAGAAGTAGAGATCAACCGAAAATTCGGTTTCTTTTTCGTTTTCAGCCCAAAATTAGAGTTCTGCCGAAAATTCTGCCGGACCGAAACTGTCTGTATACCAAAAATCTCGTTTCTTGTCTCGGAAATTTTCCATATTGCTCATTGATTTGAGCAGTACTGACTGAAATTATACACTCTTTATTTATTGCTGTGAGCTACACTGTCTATTATTATCAGTTATGTCTGACACAAGACATGAGTGCAAATTACAAAGCAAGTAATGCATATAGGACTAAAATTTGAAGGCGCTTTTCACGTGCTCATTAAAGGCTGCAGTCTTAACAGTAACAGAAAAATTTCAGTTTGAAACCGCAGAAATGTTTCGAATACTCTTTGAGAAAGTTCTAGTATAACAGATGATCATTTCTAAAAATCATTATAAAAGGTAAATCGAGGTATGTATACCTAAAACGTAGATAAAATTCATATAATTAGAAAATCATTCTGTGTTTTTGATGATACATTTTACTTTATATGGAAATAAAAAGTTTTGGTCAGAGGCACAGAGAGCCAACTTGGGGGACACGTATAATTACACGTATAATTAATTAATAATGATGTATATTTATGTATGTATTAATGAATGAAAAAAAAAGTTTGGACATTTTTGTTTTCGTTTTCGTTTTTGTCCGAAAAAGAGGAAGATTACCGAATTCGGTTTAGGTGTCGTTTCCGGTCTTAAAAACCTGTTCTGGTCGATCATTAATAAGAAGATATTTTAACCTTAAAGTAGTATGATTTAATCCCCATCCAATGTCAGAATAACCACATTTCCCATTTTAAAATTTATTGAGGAAAATCATATAAAAGTTAAAAAAAATATTTCGTAAAGGAATGTCAAATTTCGAAATTTCTAGCGCTATTATAAGATCCCCGAATCCTAAATTATAATTAAGGACCGATCAAAACAGTTTTTTAAGAGCGAAAACGAAACCTAAACCGAATATCTATAATTTTCCCATTTTTGACGAAAACAAAAACGAAAATGACCAAAAAAACTTTTAAAGTAATTAATACATATATAAATATACATAATTAATAATTAATTACAATTATTTATGAAATATACATAATTATTAATTAATTATACGTGTGGCTCAAGTTGGCTCTCTGTGCCTCTGACCAAAACATTTTATTTTCATGTAAAATAAAATGTTATTAATTCATCCACGACACAAAATGATTTTCTAATTATACGAATTTCATCTAATTAAAAAATGTGTTAGGTATACACACCTCGATTTATCTTTTATAACGATTTTTGTAAATGATCATCTGTTATATTAGAACTTTCTCAAAGAGTATTCGAAACACTTCCCCAGTTTCAAACTGAAAATTTTCTATTACACTTCAGTCTGCAGCTGTTACCGAGCACGTGAAAAGCGTTTTCAAAGTTTAGTCCTATATGCATTACTTGCTTTATAATTTACACTCACGTCTTGGGTCAGTCATGACTAATAAGTATAAACAGTGAAGTTCATAGTAATAAATAATGAGTGTCTCATATTAGCTAATACAGCTCAAGTAAACGAGTCATGTTGAAAATTTCCGAAAGTAGAAACGAAATTTTAGTAATACAGCTAGTTTCGGTCCGGCAGCATTTCCGCCGAAAACGAAAACGGGCCGAATTTTCGGTCGATCTCTAATAATAATTGATCTCCAGCATTTCCGCCGAAAACAAATTTTCGGCGAAACTCAGATTTTGCGCCGAAAACGAAAACGGAACCGAATTTTCGGTCGATCTCTAATAATAAAATATCTTCGTTTCAGATCAAAAATCGTCATATACTTGGAGAAGTTGGTGTGATTTACATACAGACGACATAAAGTCATGTTTAAATAGCATAGATAGACATTTGAAGTTCAACGAATGCGGCAGCTATAAAACTTTTATTGGCATGATGCCACATCTCAGGACCTCATGTAGCTTGGCGACCATCACGTTAGAAACATTTGTAAAGGAGCCAGAGAAAGTTCGTCTTTTATTTATTTCAACAAACGAAACAGACATAATGGTACATGACAAATATTAACAGGATTACTCAGTTCTTGTGTTTTGGAAAGCATTGCATTCGAAACAATTACCGTACATTAAACAAAACGTTTATTTTACAAAGATG